>QEPC01007433.1:203434-252256 GCA_003113815.1 Sphenodon punctatus | reverse complement strand
GTGTATTGTTGTGGATGATAGGTCCCCCCTCCTGGTGAGAGCAGGAGGGTAGGAGGGGATTTAATGGGCTCCTTCCCTGGTGGCAGCAGGGATGGAGCATATGGAAGGACTGGTATGATATGCTATAATATTATTGATTTGTTGTATTATATTGAATTTTGTGAGGGAGGAGAGGGGATGGTTAAAAATGAGGAATTATGTTATGAAATGTTATGCTGTTATGTCAATTGAGGGGTTATTTAGACTGTGTGGTTTGTGCTGAAATTGTAATTGTTATTGTTCTTTAGATGTTTTTTGCTTTTGTTGTTAGCCGCCTCGAGTCGCCATAGGCGAGAGAGAGCGCGGTACAAATAAAGGTTAATGATGATGATGGTTGATGATTATATCATGGTCCATAGTACAGCTTATCTATGAATTATGTTTTAGTTAAAATGTATTCTATTTGTGTATTTTTGTATTTGTTTATTGATGTGTTTATTGTTTGGTTATATTCTTGATAAGGTCAAAGAAAAGACAAACAGCAACAGTGGCCCAAAAATGCACAAGCAAAAGCGAAAAAGTCACTGAATAAATAATGAAAATAAATTCAATCGAACAATCTCTCTATATAAATTATACTCAAATAAAACAACATTTTAATTATCTCTGTTGGTCCCACGGTGGATCAACACATTTTAACAAAATTCTGAACCTAATTTCTACATAGATGCAGCATCTTCTAAAACACACACATGATATATGTGAATATGTTGCTGTTTAAAACAATAATGAAAAAACCTTAACCCAACCCGACGCGTTTCGGGAAATTGCCTTCCTCAGGGGTATTTTTTCTGTGAATAAAAACAATCCATTAATTTTGGTGGGGCAAGTAATTTGGCTCTGTGAATGGAATGTGGATTGTTACCCTTACAGGAGAGGGTTTGGTTAGGAGTAAAAATTATTGGTTGCGTCTTTTTTTTTTAATTGCTGCACCATTGTCCCAATTGGTGATTGAGGATAAGACCTCAAATTTGTGGGTCAGGTCGGTTGTGAATAAAACAAACCGATTGGGTTTTAATCCAGAGGCTCTTGCCCCCTTGGGTTATAAAGGGACTAAAAAGTTATTAGCAGAAAGGCTGACTGATAATATTTGGCAAGAAACAAGATCGGCAATCGGGGAAAGTAGGGCTCTGGGTTTGTACCCACTGATTGCAAATAGAACTCGCTCCCCTATGCCCTACTTGGACAGCAGCCTAATTCAAAAGAATAGGAGGCTATTCTTATTGGCTAGACTAAAATCCTTCCCCTCAGTTTTAGTGGAGGGCAGATATAGAGGTACCCCACTATATCAGTGTAATTTAAAACAAATTGATACATTGAAACATATCCTATTGGAATGCCCTTTTTTTGCTGGGGCACGTAAGAGATACATCTTCCCTTTGATTGCCCCTTTCCCGGGAAGATCTTTTGAGTTTTATGTAAGTTTCCTGTTGGGTGATCGCTCCACTGCAGTCACGGGGAAGGTGGTTCAATATCTGTGGCAAGTTTATATTATAAAGTTGAAAATGAAAGCTAATACATAGGAAGTAAACATGTATATTATATTTTATTATACTATATAAAGAATGTAAATGTCCATATGGGGTTCAGTGAGTGATTAGAGTGGTAAATATCTTTTTAGGTTTATTGTTATACTTATTTTTATTATTGTTTTTATTCATTTTTGTATGGTTGTGTATATGCTGTTTGCAATGGCCATTTAGGCTAAGCAATAAAGGTATTATTATTATTATTATTATTATTATTATTATTATTATTATTATTAATAATAATAATTTTAGTATACATTATATTAATATAAAAATTGAATCTATACACAATCTTCAATTATTTGCGTATCTCAAATAAACCATAACCCCAAGCATTCTATATAGAGATCTATTGCCCATGTGTCAAGTTTAGCAGAGAATGTCTGCAAACATCTATGTAATTATATATTGATATTTTTGGCAAGTACACACTGTCTATAAAAAAAATACAACAAATGACCTAATTTATGTAGTTGGTCATTAGAGTATATGGATTGGCAACAATCACTCAAGCTATATTCTGAGTATTCATCACCTCTCAGATGACTCTAAGCACAATATAAAAACAAAACGTAAAAAAAAAAATGTGTATAGAAAAATAATACATACATTCAGTGAAAACCTTTCAACAAGGCCTTGGCTTTATATCAAGGTTGATCCCAGAAACACATACACTGATGTATCCAAGAATGATTGATATGTAGTCTTGTTATTAACTGTAGAAAAGAAAAAAAAAAAACACCTGCTACATCACTATAGCATCTCACATGTTGAATCTGTTATTAAATGAACCTCAATCTACTATATATATAAACCTTTGGAATACATGGTAAAAACCTTTTGTCCAGTGTATCTAGAGTACTTGCAGTACTGGACAAAAGAATTTTACCATCTATTCCAAAGGTTTATATATACAGTAGATAGAGGTTTATTTAATAAGAGACTCAACATGTGAGATGCTAAAGTGATGTAGCTGGTGTTTTTCTACAGTTAATAACATATCAATCATTCTCGGATACATCAGTGTATATGTTTCTGGGATCAACCTTGATATAAAGCCAAGGCCTTGTTGAAAGGTTTTCACTGCATGTATGTATTATTTTTCTATACACATTTTTTATACGTTTTTTTATATTGTTCTTAGTCATCTGAGAGGTGATGAATACTCAGAATATAGCTTGAGTGATTGTTGTCAATCCATATACTCTAATGACCAACTACATAAATTAGGTCATTTGCTGTATTTTTTATAGACAGTTTACTTGCCAAAAATATCGATATATAATTACACAGATGTTTGCATAGGACGTTCTCTGCTAAACTTGACACATGGGCAATAGATCTCTATATAGAATGCTTGGGGTTATGGTTTATTTGAGATATGCAAATAGTTGAATTTTATGTGTATAGATTCCATTTTTATATTGATATAATGTATACCAAAATTAATTGATTGTTTGTATTCACCGAAAAAATACCCCTGAGGAAGGGAATTTCCCAAAACGCGTCAGGTTGGGTTAACGTTTTTCATTATTGTTTTAAACAGCAGCATATTGTTCACATATATCATGAGTGTGTTTTAGAAGATGTTGCATCTATGTAGAAATTAGGGTCAGTATTTTGTTAAAATGTGTTAATTTTAAATGTGTTAATCAACCATGGGACCAACCAAGATAATTAAAATGTTGTTTTATTTTAGTATGATTTATAGAGAGAGATTGTTCAATTAAATTAATTTTCATTATTTATTCAGTGACCTTTTTCGCTTTTGCCTATATTCTTTATAAGACCTTATGGTCGAATCAATACATTTTCATTCATTCTTTCATTATATGGGTTTATTTCTCATTTAGATAAGCAAACACACCCATTACTACATTTCCTAATAGCAATATTTGTTTTGTAGCACCAATATTATAACATTAATAAAACAATAACAACTCTATTCTTGTGTTACTTTCTGCATATTGTGGAGCCAGATGACTTCCCTGGCCCTTTTTACACGAGACACACACACGCATGAACACCCAGAAATCTGGGTGTTCATGCGTGGATGAGTTCTGTGTATTCATGCGTGGATGAGTTCTGTGTAAAAGGCGTGGCGGGTGTGCATGCGGCGAGTGGGTGTGCTTGCGCGTTCCCCCCAAACACGCATTTCCATTCACCCCCCAGTCATCAACACGCACGGAGAAACCAGTGAAAATGGAGGTTGCTCCAAGCATGTTGATGGGCTGGGTGTGTGTGGAGATGCCTGTGCGCCCGTATGAACCCTCCACCCACCCACTGCGCATGCACCGGCGTCAACACGGACCCCCCACCATGCAGGGCCCATGTAAAAACAGCCCCTGATATTATTAATTCCCATTAGGAAAGTAAATAAAAAATTAAGGTAATTAAAAAGAATTAAAGTAATTGAAGTAATTAAAATATCACGGCTCGCAGCCCATTGGCAGTTTATGCTTGAGAAACATCTGACGGAGATTCATTGCCAAAATCAGGAACCTGATGACACTCAGGGTCACCTCTGTCCTCTCGTCTGCAAGGGCCAGGGCAAGCAGAAAGGAACCAGTTCTACCGAGATATTTGGCCAAGAAAGGGCTGAGAAACTCAGACCTGATATTGTCATAAAGATGGAAACTAAGCAAAACGTGGCCTGTTGTCTCAACTTCCATGGAATCAAACGGACACAAGCGCTGGAAGAAGGGCAACCCAGTATAACAGTCCTCCAAATGTTTGGTGGGTTTGGCATTAAATCTTGCGGCCATAAAAAGACTTTTCCCTCTAGTGAGTAAGGAAGTCAGAATTATCTCTCTGCTAAAGCTGGAATTTAATTGCGGGCTCAGTTAGAACCTAATATTGCTGGGGCTTTTGTCACACTTTAAAAGCTTACACTTACTTCAGGAAATTAAAACAAAATGATACTTGTGCAGAACAATACCCAGACAGAGCACTAGTCAATATAGTCCTGTCGGTGTGATTCCATTCACAGTTTGTTCCAATGAAACGGGATTTTACCAACCCAGCATAACATGTAATCCTCTAACATGCTTGCAATCACTGTACAGTACAATATGTTCACAAAGAGAGGAAAACTAAAATATCTGTTCATGATACTAAACCAGGTGGTACTGTGAACAGAAGTTACTCTTGTTTTCTGATTAGAAATAATTCACATGGACTTATGCTAGAACAGGGATTCCCAAGCTTTTGGACCAACAGACTACTGACAAACGTCCATTTTTCATGGACTATCCTACGCACCCATTGGGGTGGCTGCTGCAGCTCACCGTTAAGAGTCAGGGGGTTCTCAACCCTGTACAGTGATCAGTACTGCCAATGGACACTGAAATCAGGTGCCGCAGTCCGCAGCCACTAAATCCAAAGGAGTCCCATTGAAACCATAGGGATTGCAGACAGAGCTGTGAAGGAGGGTGGCAGTAGAAATGAATTCAGGGAGGAGGGGAATTTCCCCTTTGCCCTGTCCCTTTCCAACATGGCCACACCCCTTACAGGGAATCCTGACTTCATGGAGCTCTTAAAGTGGGGGTGGTCAGTGCTTCCTTTCAGGAGGACAAAGTGCCGGAGTGCCTTAAGGAGGCTGTGGTGTGGCCTCTATTTTAAAAAAACACATCTCTTGATGTTGACTCCCCAGCCAGCTATCGGCCAGTCTCTAACCTTCCCATTTTAGGGAAGGTTATTGAGCGGGTAGTGGCTCAGCAGCTGCAGGCACATTTGGATGGCATCAGTTTTCTGGAACCCTTGCAGTCCGGCTTTCAACCAGGTTTTGGAACTGAGATGGCACTTGTTGCCTTGGTTGACGACCACTGCTGCGAGTTAGACCAGGGTCGCTTTACTCTGCTGATTTTGTTAGATATGGCAGCTGCTTTTAATACTGTTGACCACAAGGTGTTGGTGACACGCTTGCGGGACCGTGCTGGGACAGACAGTATCTTTCTTGAATGGTTACATTCTTTCCTGGCCGGAAGAACTCAGTGAATGGTGCTGGGGAACCATTCTTCGTCACCCCGGGGCCTCACGTATGGAGTTCCGCAAGGTTCCATTCTGTCCCCCCTCCTGTTCAACGTGTATTTGCAGTGACTGGGCGAGGTTGTGGGAGGGTTTGCAGTTCGGTGTCATCAGTACGCTTATGACACCCTACTCTACCTCTCGTTTTCATCTGACCCAGACCTGGCTGTCTCAGTGCTTACCTGGTGTTTGGCAGCTGTGGGGGACTGGATGAAGGTGAGCCATCTGAAGTTGAATCCTGACAAGATGAAGGTGAAGTTGGTGGGTAGGACTGGGGGGCCGGGTGTGGGAGAGGTCCCCGTCATTGTTGGGGTTTGCCAATCCTTGGTCCCTCAGGTTCAGAGTTTGGGGGTGCTCCTCGATTCATAGCTCTGCCTGGATGCTCAGACGGTGGCTATGACGAGGAGCGCTTTCTGCTAGTTACATCTTGTGTGACGGCTTTGGCCGTATATCTCAGACTGTGACCTTGCCATCATCATCCATGCCTTCATCACCTCGAGATTGGACTACTGCAATGCAATCTGTGTGGTGCTACCCTTGGTGATGGTCTGGAGACTGCAGCTGGTGCAGAACGCGGTGGCCCGCCTCCTTACAGGGAAGGGTCACCATGTACACATAACACCGGTGCTCCGTTCATTGCTCTGGCTGCTTATAGTCTTCTAGGCCCAATTCAAGGTGTTGGTACTTAATTATCTTTAAAGCCCTAAACAGCTTGGGCCCCATATATCTGAGGAACTGCCTCACCCCCCGGGTTCTGGATCAGCTCCTGCAGTCATCAGAGGGCGCCCCTCTGGAAGTTCCTCCATGTCCATCGAATGGGGATGATGGAGAGGGTATTCTCAGTGGCCGCTCCAAGGCTGTGGAACTTCCTCCCGGTGGAGGTTCATTTATCCCCAGATCTTTCCTCCTTTCGAAAACGATGTAAAACCTGGCTGTTTCTGTTGGAAATACATTCCTTTGGTTGCATCCCCCTTAAGCACCTCATCCTGTTTGTTTGCTAGAAACACCAGGAGTAGACAGACCGATCAGGGAACCCTTCCCCCATCCTATGTGTCCTACTCCTGTCAGGACCTGATTGGTCAATCTCCTCCCCCAGGAGATTTCTCATCTCTTTGTGTCTCAGAGAGCTTCCTTCCTCCCTCTTGAACACACCTAGTCTTAGGACTTAGCATAGATGTAGGCCTTTCCTATCCTACATGTATTTCCTAATAAAGCTACTTAAGCTTAAGTATGCTTCCTGCCTGCTTATTGATGATTAGCTACTCACACTCCTCTGTAAACTCTGCATTGGGCAAATGGATGCAATGATCTCACAGTCCTTGCATTTCCAACAGTTTCACCAGGCATTTGGTGAGGGAGAGGGAGTGGGTGGTCGTGGATAGGGTGATGAAGTGGGATTTATTTCTGGGATATCTATTTATTATTTTATGATTTGGTTTTAGTGATATTATATTATTATTGTAGTATGTTTTATTGCATTTTATGTATTTTATAAAAATTGTAAGCTGCCCCAAGCTACCGTCAGGCAGGAGGGGGTGGGATAGAAGTTGCAGAAATAAATAAATAAATTAAATAGAGCAGATGTAGCCATATCAAAAATGGACAGGGAAGCCCCTTTGCCCACGCCTGTTTTAAATGTGGCCCTGTCCCCTGCCTGGAGAGCTCAGAAGGGATGGGCAGGAACCAGGTGGATGCTACTACACCGCCTTCTACTCTCCTGCTGTGGGGCCTCCAGCCAGAGCTCTTAGCATCTTATTAGGCTAAAATGAGGGAGATAAGTCAGAAAAATCTAACATTGTGTAAAAAGAAGTCCAGAGAACAGGAAAGAAGTACATCGGGGAGACCAAGCAGGTTGAGCCAATCAAGGATTTTAGAAGTGGTATTTTGTCATGATTTCTGTGATGGTTTCCTGAAGATATCAATTTGACAGGAACACGCACAGCTACATTTAATTAGCCTGATTTTATTTTTACGAGATGAAACGTCCAACTGGAATGTTATATTTTTTACATATACATCTAAACCACAACATTCTGAGCTGGATTTTGGGCACACCCCAAGGTGTGTTTAGATTGGTGAATCCCAAACTGTGGGTCTTGATGCCAAATGGGGTTATGCCATGTGCAGCTAAGGTCAAGATCCTGGCTGAGATTTGAAATTCTTTGCCTGCCTTTGTGACTGTCGAGGGATGGGTGGGTTCACAGGATTATATTTAAATCTCAAAACGGTATCACACCAGCAAAAATATGTGTGAACCCACTGGTTTAAGAACATAAGAAGTCCATACTGGGTCAGGCCAATGGTCCATCCAACCCAGCATCCTCTCTCCGACAGTGACCAATTTCAGTCGCTTGGGAGGGTATGCAGTAACAGGTCAAAATGGGGTAATCCATTCCCCGTTGTTCACTCATAGTTCCCAACGCTCAGAGGTTATGTCCCCCAAACCTATTTGGTTAATAGCCATTAATGGACCTACCCTCCAAGAACTTAATCAGTCTTTTTTTAGAAAAACTCAGCTATAATACTGGCTTTGACCATATCCTTTGACAACAAATTCCACAAGTTAATTGTTCACTGAGTGAAAAAATACTTTTAAATTTGTTTTAAATATGCTACCAGTTAGTTTCATGGAGTGTCCCCTGGTTCTAGTGCTATTTGAGAGGATAAGTAACTGCTCCCTATTTACTTGCTCCACACCACTCATGCTTTTATAAATTTCTTCCATATCTCCCTCAGTTATCTCTTCTTCAACCTGAAGAGCCCCAACTTATCAAGCCTTTCTTTGCATGGAAGCCGTTCCATACCCTTTATCATTATGTTGCCCTTTTCTGCACTTTTTCTAGTGCTACTCAGGGCCAGACTCAGGGAAAGGCAACCTAGGCACTAGCCCACTGATACTGTATCTTTTTTGACTTGGGGCAACCAGAACTGCACACAATATTCAAGATGTGGTTGCACCATAGATTTATATAGAGGTGTTACGATATTTTCAGTTTTATTCTGTATCCCTTTCAGAATAATTCCGAACATTATGTTTGCGTTCTTCAACACTGCTGCATATTGAGCTGAGGATTTCAGTATATTGTCCACGACTCCAAGATCCTTTACCTGAGCATTAACCCCTAATTTAGAACCCAGCATTGCGTACATCTACTTTGGATTATTTTTCTCTATGTGCATCACTTTGCACTTGTCAACATTAAATTTCATCTGCCATTTAGATGCCCAGTGACAGTCTTGCAAGATCCTCTTGCAATTCCTCACAGTCTGCTCTAGTTTTAACTACCTTGAATAACTTTGTGTCATCAGAATTGGATCACCTCACTCTTTACTCTCCTTTCCAAATCATTAGTAATTTTTTTAAAAAAACACCAGTCCCAGTACAGATTCCTGGGGTACTCCACTATTTACTTCTCTCCATTGTGAAAACTGACCATTTAGTCCTACTCTTTGTTTCCTATCCAGTTACTGATTCACGATAGGATGCTGCCTCCTACTCCATGATTATTTAATTCCCTCAAGAGTTTCTTGTGAGGGACCTTATCAAACACTTTCTGAAAATCTAGATACAGTATATTGACCTTATCTATTGCAATAGACTAGTGCAGAATGGTTTTCCTTTGCTAAAACCATGCTAACTCTTCCCCATTATGTTATGTTTATCAACATGGCCAGTAATTTTGTTCTTAACAACCATTTCCACCAGTTTGCCTGACACCAATGTCAGGCTTACCTGTCTGTAATTTCCAGAATCGCCTTTGGCGCCTTTTTAAAATATTGGCATTACATTCGCTACCTTCCAATCCTCAGGTACAGTGGCAGATTTTAGCAATAGGTTACAAATTACCAGTAGTAGGTCTGCGAATTCATATTTGATTTCCTTCAAAACTCTGGGGTGAATACCATCTGGTCCTAGTAATTGTTACTATTTAGTTTGTCAGTTTACCCTAGAACCTCTTCCAGAGTGATTTGTGACAGCTCTTCCAATTCTTCTTCTTAGGGGTGTGCAGCCGTAACCTTTTCTGTTAGTTACGAAAACAAATGAAGCACCAGTCATGTTCATAATTAATGTTATAAAAATGGATGAATAAGAAAAAGACTGTTGTTGCTTTTATCCGTTTTCATTTTTAAAATAAAAAATACAAAATAAAATTTAAAAAAATTACTGTGCTTCTACAAATGGCCATTGGGGCCATTCTGCACATGCAAACCCTCTCCCAAAACGTACTGTCAGGGGCACCCAGGCTTCGAGTGTAAGCCTCTTGGCGCAGCAACCCGCCTCTATAATCACAACTGTTCAGTCCCAGATACATCAAGTTCAAGGTTTATTAGGCACTGGCTATTGCCCTGGCCAAAAATAAAATAATAAACAAAGCAAATTATTCATAAAACCACAAAAAACAATAAAGACAATCCATTCATTGGAACACACGACATTGATTCAAAACCACAATAAGGCGCAGCCTCTGAAATAAGCAGGAGAGTTCCAAACATGGGAACAAGCCAACGAAGACAAATGAGTCCTACAAACAGACCCCAAGTTGTGGGAGAGCACAAAGCTTGCCTTACTCTTCTCGGAGGTTGCGTCGTCAGCACTTGACTCCTGAGCAGGGTCCTCATTGACATCATCATCTTTTAATTGTGGCATTAGCTTCTGCCATAGCCATATAATTTAAAATTTAAATTGCCAACATAAACAAATGGACAGAAATGCATACATGTATTTAAATTTCCAAGTTACTTAGACATGTTGCCTTACAGAAAGGACAGAAAAATAGAGAGTACAAAATCTCTCCTACATATTTTCACTTGGAAAAAGGGCTGTTTAGCTAGTCAATCCCAGTTCCAAGAGGCCTTATTATCACTTAAACAACCTAAACATTGCACTTCTTCGAACAGCTCTTCCGATTCATCATCTACAAAAAATAGTTCCGGCATGGGTATCTCCTCAACATCCTCTGCAGTGAAGACCAAAGCAAAGAACTCATTCAGCTTCTCTGCAAAGGCCTTATCCTCCCTGAGTGACCCTTCTATCCCCTGGTCATCTAATGGCCCAAATTACTATCTCACAGGCCTTTTGCTTCTGATGTACTTGAAAAAGTTTTTTTTTTAAAATTCGTTTTTGTCTCATTAGCAAGTTGCTCTTCAAATTCATTCTTGGCCTGCCCTATTAATGTTTTACTTCTAATTTGGCAATGTTTATACTCTTTCCTATTTTCATCATTAGGACTAGCTTTCCATTTTTTAAAGGACACCTTTTTGGCTCTAAAAGGCTCCAGGGTTCACTTTAAGCCAGGAATGGGGAACCAGTTTTCCCTCCCGCAGCAGGCCACTTGGAAAAGCTCTGCAAGCCAGATAGGAGTTGGAGATGGGGGTGTTTAAAAGGTGTGCTCAGAATGGGGGAAAGAAGAGAGGAGGTCCCAAATCATGGATTTATGTCATGCGTTAATTCATTACCCTTGAGTGCCTTCTCTCAACTCTGCTCCCTTCTCCTGAACTCACTCTTCCAGTATTCAAGGGTAGGGAGTGGTAGATCCACATGCCAGATCAACAACTGTGAGCAGATCCAGGAAACTTGGGGCAAGCCAAGTGCAAGATTGTGCTGTGGGCCCCCTCCTAATATAGACATGTTTTATGGACACACACACTGACTCATCCATTAGGGGAAAAAAATGTTACAGTAATTAATTTTTTATACTCTGTTAAATAAAGAATTCCCTTTGGGGGTAACGGCTCCCTGAACTGCAAGCCCATATGTTCACATACGTTGTCATTTCTAGTTTATTCATGGGTGCCATGTGTTGTGGAGGGAGCTCCTGGACCAGGGACTGGAACTCCCCACATTTGAGGCTCTGCAGGTCCATATTTTACACCAATGCTTCTCACACTCACACTGTCATTTCAAGTTTATTCATTGGGGGGCAGGGTCCCTGTGTGGCTGCAAGGGTGCACTTCTAGATCTGGCTATAGCTGCAGGCCAGATTTGGCCCATGGGCCACAGGTTCCCCATGCCTGGTTTAAGCATAATATGTACATATTTTTAACAGCTATGGGCTCGAATCACAAAATTTAGATCTAAATTTTGAGCACTCCAGGTCCAAATTTGTTGAATAGAAAGAAATGTGTCCGGTAGGAAACAAAGGTCCAGCTTTATGAACTGACAACTCTTGTGCATCCCAGGTTACTTGGATTTAAGGTGATAGAAGGGGTGCATCTGTAATGTATAAACAATCCCCTGTGCTAATGATCTACCTCTTTTAAAATGTCCCATGGGGGTGGGGGGGGGAAGAAAAATCAGGTTGTTACACATAATATATTACACAAATTTTCTGTTAAAACACATGAACAATCTGTTACCGAGAGCAGACAAAACAATTTCTTTTCTCATGTCCCTTCCTACAATATCTCAAGATTTTTGTTTACATTCCCTTGCCGGAGAAAAAGCTCATTTTGAGAGGTGATAACATCATATAAACACAAAGTGTGGGACCACGCCTAGCACAGCCCTTAGCAAGCTCCAGCAGCTCCACCAAGATCTTTCTTCCCTGCTTCATTGGCTTAAATGCCAGGAAACAAACCAATAGGCAATAAAACACAATAGCTATTCTCAATCTGCATTCAGATTCTTCTAAACAAATGACCCAGCCTGGAAAGAGCTGCAGGCCTCTTTTATTAGCTCCTTGAATAAACAATGGCCGTGGCCCAGGTGCTTGATTAGCAGGGATGTGAACCCATCAGTCAGTCCTTGTGTGTTTGTGTCCTGGTGTGATTTGCACAGCTGCAGGGGGAGGGATTGAAGCAGCCAATATTTATTTGTTTTTTATTTATTTAAATTTATATCCCACCCTTCCCCTATGGCTCAGGGTGGGTAACAACATAAAAAGCCATATAAAAATACATTAACATCCTTTAAAGCCCCTTTATCCTTGTCCATCAAACACTTGGCCAAAAAGAAAGGTCTTACATGGCCTCTGGCTCTACTATGGACCATAGGGCTTTCTAATTCTAAGGCTTAGAAAGACCTCAGCCAGAGGTAGGGAACTTCAGAACTGGGGGCCAAATGCAGTCCACAACTAGCTTTTATTGGTCTCCTTTCCAGTTTCTGGCTCTGGCTCCAAGATCCAGTTCCTAACCTGAAGCACTGAAAGAATGAGCTTAGGGTAAGGGAACAGAGATGACGGCATGCACACAAGGATAGGGGATGGATCCATGGCACAGATTCATGACGTAGGCCCTCCTCTTCCTGAATGCACTTCCGAAGCACCTTTGCTCCCAACTTCTAGGCAGCCCTCAGAACTTATACTAATTTCTGAAGTGGCTTTGGGATGGAAAACGTTCCCCACCCTTGACCTAAGCAAACTTCATAGTGAAAATTAGGGAAGTCAGCCTCAGCACAAGGGTGGGGCATATGGCTTTGACAGCCTCCCCTACCTGTGCCCCTTATTTTCAACATGCCAGCCACTTACCCACTGAGCGCATGAGAGAGATCAGGGCTGTCCAAGATCTTGGCCGCTGCGAGCAGGATCACCTCCCAGCAATTTGCTGGCAGGCTGGAAATCGCACAAAAATCTCTTATTGGGCCACCAGCGTATGTTATTTTGGTGGCACGGAGGTAACCAAGCTCTGTTCAGACTTATCAACACGAACGGTACAAGTTAAACATGCAGGGTTTGCAGCTGTTGTAACATGACAGTGCTGTCAAAGCTAATATTCTATTTAGAAAAATTCCAATATATAAAAAATCAGATTTCAGAGGGCTACGTGGGCTGGATTCAGCCCATCAGCCACCAGTTGGACAGCCTTGAGATGGACAGCTAGAAAAGACAGCAGAGTCTTGTCTCTCTCCTCCCATTAGGTATTACCAAGAGGTGTTATTTTAAAAAGAAAAAGAAAAGAAAAGGGGGGGTGGGGGAGTAAAAAGCCTAAAGCAGATGGTATTTTGCTTTGGGAGATTTTATGAAGTGCTCTGTTTTTCTTTTGCTGCTTCACTGGACATTAAGTCAAGTTTCTCTCCAGGGTAATTTTAAATGACCTGGAGCTCTGCACACAACATTTCCTGTATTAGGTACATTGCAGGCAATTGCTTCACAGAACTGTATTTCAGATGAGAGAGCTTGCTGGCCAGCAGCTGAGGTGATAGCAGGGAAGTATTGCTATTGGGAATTAAGAGGTTACTGACAAGCTAGGAAACGGTCTCTGAAACCAAGGCTGACAGGTTTACTGTCCAACTGAGATAGTTTTTAAACCAAGAGGGCATTAGTTTAACTTTTCACTATAAACTATCACAAAACGTTACTGGGCCTTTTAAACATAGATGGTGGAAAAGAGCTCTTCTCTCTGTCCACTCACTGATTTATTACCAATGTCTGTAAAAACTCCTCCTAATACTGTGCCTTTCTAAAAATAAGAACACAAGTAGTGGGCCATACTGGGTCAGGCCAATGGTCCATTTAAACAAACATCCTGTCTCCGACAGTGGCCAACTTCGGCTGCCCCAGAAAAGTATCCCAATTAGTCACAATGGAGTGATCCATGTTCTGCTCTGTACTCCCAGCTCCTGACCGTGAGTGGTCTCATCCCCTGGCTAACTTGACACAAACAGCCATTGATAGACCTATCATCTTAGGAACATATCCAATCCCTTTTTGAACTCATGTTATCAGTCTTCAACACATCGTTTGGCAATGAGTTTCATAGGTTAATTGCATGTTCTTCAAGGATAGGTCCATGAATTCCGCTGAAGCAACTGAAGGTAGCTACTGTCAGAGACAGGATGCTGGACTAGATGGACCATTGCTCTGACCCACTGTGGTACTTCTTATATTTTTCTTATTATTATGGGAGCCACTTAGTCTGAAAAGGAGAAGTTCCTGGTTTGGGAAAGGAAGAAAATGGGGGCTGCTACAACCCACCTGCTAAGCTGGTGAGCCATTTACTGCACCTCAGCTCCTGCTTATTTTCTGTGCACAATGCCCCTTTTTGACAGTATTCTTTCATCTGTGTGACTGGGTTTCCATAAACCTCCATGATCAGCTTTTAATTCAGATCCATTAATTCAGGATTATTATTCAGGAGTAACTGGAACAGGTGTTTAGTATCTGTTCCCCGCACCACACCTCTAGCAGGGGAGCAGGTGGTTCTGGATCAGAGGGCCCCTGACCATGTTTTGATGCTGGTGAATGTGAGGTCGGTAGCAAATAAAGCAACAACGGTCCAGGAACTGATCCTGGACCATGCAGCTGACCGTGTGCATCATGGAAACCTGGCTGGACACTGAGTTGGGGCCTATTTTGGCTGACCTTGTTCCGGCTGGGTATTCTGTACAGCATCAACCATGGTCAGAGGGACGGCGAGGCAGTGTAGCCATGATTTTTAGGGAGAGTTGGGCTGTTCGGAGGTATCCGGTGCAATCCATAGTGGGTATTGAGGGTCTCCATCTGGTGTTTGATGTAGCAGGGGACAGTTTGGGAGTGCTGCTTGTATACCGTGCACCCACCTGTACAGCGGCCTCCCTGCATGCTTTAACAGATCTGGTGTTGGGGGGGGGTGTTGCGGTCCCCGAAGACAATGGTCTTGGGGGATTTCAACATCCACACCGACCTTGGGGGTACAGAGCGTGAGTCCATGGCCACCATGGCAACCATGGACCTGTCCCAGAGGGTCAGTGGCCCGACACACCAGGGGGGACATACCTTGGACCTTATATTTTGCACCGGCCTTGAAGCGGGGGATCCATTGGTGGGTGAGATATCAGCTGTGCCCTTGTCATGGACGGACCATTACCTCCTGCGGGCCTCTCTCCTGGCACACGTCTGCCCCCGGACGGGCGTGGAACCAATTTGAATGGTCCAGGGCCCCTAGACTGATGGAACCAGAGCAGTTCCGGGAGGCTTTGGGGGATATACCCTCTTATCTGGACGACTGTCCCATCTATGGCCTCATCAAGCTCTGGAACATCATGCTGATGGAGGCCAGTGATCGGATAGCTCCGAGGCATCCACTTCCCAGGCAGCAGCACCGTAGGCTTCTCTGGTTTTCAGAGGGGTTGCAGGTTCTGAAGCAGGAAGGAAGACGGTTGGAGCGACAGTGGCGTCGTTCACGTGCTGAAGCCGACAGGTTGCGGCACAGAGTGAATTTACGAGCCTATGCCTTTGCTATGCCGACAGCAAAGAAAGAGTTCTTTGTTGTCCTCATAGCATCCGCTAAATCCCATTCAGCGGAGCTGTTCCAGGTGGTAAGAGGCTGGTCAGTCCAGCTGCTCTCCACCTTGGAGTGGAGTCATCTAGTGTCTGCTGTGACTTGTTTGTGGATTATTTTGTGGATAAAATCGCCTGGATTCACCATGGTTTTGATGCCGCATTTTCTGCAGTAGGGCAATTGGAAGTTATGGAAGCCCCACCTTATCCTTGTTTGTGGGATCAGCTTCGGTCGGTCGCCCCTGCCGATGTTCTTGCGGCTGTCAGGGCTACCTGTTGTGAACTGGACCCTTGCCTGTCCTGGCTGGTTAAGGCCTGCCGGGAGACATTGGGGCCACTGCTGGCAGGAGTGGTCAATGCCTCCCTTAGGGAGGGCAGGGTACCAAGCTGCCCTTTAAGGCACTACTGCCTGAAAGAGGCAGTGGTGCGACCCCTGCTCAAGAAACCATCACTTGACGTTGACTCCCTTGCCAGTTATTGGTCGATCTCTAACTTTCCCTTTTTAGGGAAGGTGACTGAGAGGGTGGTGGCCCGGCAGTTGCAAGAGCATCTGGATCATGTCTGTTTTCTTGATCCCTCGCAGTCAGGATTCCGGCCAGATGATGGCACCGAGATTGTGCTTGTGGCTTTTCGACAAGAATTAAATCAGGGCTGTTCGGCCCTGCTGATTCTATTAGATCTGTCGGCGGCGTTTGATACCGTTGATCATGAGATGTTGGTGACGCACCTGCGGGACCGTGCAGGGGTGGGTGGTATGGTTCTTGACTGGTTCTGCTCCTTCCTGGCTGGAAGAACTCAGCGAGTGGTGCTCGAGGATTATTTTTCATCATACCGAGATTGCAGGATTCTGTTTTGTCCCCTCTCCTGTTCAACGTGTATATGCAACTGCTCGACGAGGTAGTCAGGAGGTTTAGCATGCGGTGTCATCAATATGCTGATGACACCCAGCTTTACCTCTCTTTTTCATCAGACCCAGGCCTGGCAGTCTCAATGCTTACCGGATGCCTGTCAGTTGTGGGGATTGGATGAGAGTGAACTGACTAAAGTTGAATCCCGACAAGACGGAGATGTGGGTGGGGGAAATGGGTTAGGGTGGTGGGTGGGTGGGGATATTTTTTATTCCTCCCTTTTGTTAATATTCAGTGTCCCCTGCTGAAGAAGCCATCTTTAGACATGGATGTGCTCACCAGCTACCGCCCTGTCTCTAACCTTTCCTTTTTAGGGAAGGTTATTGAACGGGCGGTGGCACTGCAGCTCCAGCGGCATCTTGATAGCATTGGTTTCCTTGACCCTTCAATCTGGGTTCCGCCCCGGCTATGGTACTGAGATGACGTTGGTGGCTTTGGCCGACGACCTCCGCCGGGAGATGGACGCAGGACGGTCGACACTTCTGGTCCTGCTAGATCTCTCGGCCGCTTTTGATACCGTGGACCATGGGCTGCTGTTGAGACGGCTGCAAGATCTGGGGGGTCTGGACGAGACTGTTCTTGGATGGTTTCGCTCATTCCTCTCAGACAGAAGTGGTGGTGCTGGGAGCTGAAACATCATACCCCAGGCCTTGACCTGTGGCATTCCGCAGGGTTCCATTCTGTCTCCACTGTTGTTTAATGTGTATATGCAGCCCCTGGGGGAGATCGTGAGACGGTTCGGGGTGTGTTGTCACCAATATGCTGACAACACGCAGCTGTACCTCTCTTTTTCAATGGACCCAGGTCCTGCCGTCTCGATACTTTCCCAGTGTTTGGAGGCCGTGGCGGATTGGATGAAGCAGAGCAGACTGAAACTAAACCCAGATAAGACGGAGGTGATGGTAGTGGGGAGGGCGAAGGAGGTGTTGGCTCCTCCTGTTGGGGGGGGGGGTCTGCCCTCCGGTTGCCCAGCAGGTACGGAGTCTGGGGGTGATTTTGGATGCGGACCTCCGCCTGGATCGGCAGGTGGAGGCGGTGGCTAAAGCCGCCTTCCACCAGCTGTATCTGGTGTGGAGGCTGCACCCATACATCTCCAGACCCAACCTGGCCACTCTCATCCATGCCTTCGTTACCTCGAGGCTTGACTACTGCAACGCGCTCTATGTGGGGCTTCCCTTGATATTGGTTCGGAGGCTGCAGCTGGTGCAGAATGCGGCGGCCCGTCTCCTTACGGGGACGGGTCGCCACGAGCACATTACACCAGTGCTCCGTTCTCTGCACTGACTGCCTATAGCGTACCGAGCCAAGTTCAAGGTCTAGTATTGGTATACAAAGCCCTATATGGTCTCGGCCCCTCTTATCTCGGGGACCGCCTCGCCTTCCGTGACTCAGGACGGACCCTCCGATCCACTGGGGGTGCCTATCTGGAGGTCCCCCATGTAAGGAGGGGGCCACCATGGAGAGGGCGTTCTCGGTGGTCGGGCCACAGTTGTGGAACTCCCTTCCGAAGGAAGCCCGCCTGGCCCCAGGTCTGCTCGCCTTTCAGCGGGCATGCAAGACTTGGCTGTTCGCCCAGGCCTTTGGAGGGGAAGGGGGGAGGGAGGGGTAAATAGGGGAGATTGGTGGGGTGGGGAATTTGGGGAATTAGAGGGTAGAGTTAGGGTTGGGGGGTTTTAAATTATTTTAAAAGTGATGTTGGTTTTAGTGTATTTTATTGTTTTATCATATTGTTAGCCGCCTCGAGATGCCGTGGGCATGAGGGGGCGACATAAAAATGCCACGAAATAAATAAATACATAAATAAATTAATTTAATTAAATATTTTAAAGTTGTTTTAATGCTATGATTTGAAATGTTGTTCGCCACCCAGAGCTGCCTGTGGCAGGATGGGTGGGCTAAAATTTGTTTAAATAAATAAATTAAATAAATAAATAAAACTGTTTACATGATCATTTTAAATAAAAAATAAGAATTAATCCTGATTTGCAGTGTGAACAGGTTAATCTGGATTAGAAGTCACAAGGAAGACTGCAAGATCCCCAAATCCCACGCAACCAGATTTCAACATCCTCTTCCGCTCTGATTTCTGTGAGTACATTGACAGCAACAGATACAGTAGTGACCTTGCAAAATGGAGGAGTCTTCACCTTGGCATGGTGGATTTTAAATTTGGCGTGCCAAGCAGAAACTGCTAGAAAAACTACAGAATACCGTAGAGATACAGACAGCTAGAGGGGAGCCGTATCTATTAACTAGTCACACAATCACTAATTCAGACTGAGCTTAATTCACATTAAAATAAATCCTCAAAAATTAGGTTTCCAGAACCTGGTTTAAATTTTGAATCTGGGGTCACTAATTCAGACTAAAGTGTTCACACGATCAACTTAATCTGCCTTAAGAGCCACTTAATTCAGATTAATGCTTGTATAAAAACAGCCACTGAGATTGATGCACTCACAACCAATGCAATGCTGCTGTTCTTGATTTAAATAAGAAAGTTAAATCTCAGTCTAGACAAGCCTCTTGGTAGCCCCTGTGAATCTTACATAGGACACATCATCTCACTGAATATGTTTCTCATTTTCCAGACGATCCCAGGGGATCGGCATCCCTCAATAAAATTCCTGTCTGCACTAAATTGCCTTTTAGGACTGATTTATACCTCAATAAAACAACATCATGAGGAGAGTACGTTTAAATTCTATAAATGACATGACTTATGCAAGGCATGTTTTCTGTGGTTGTTTATGCTGGGATGATTGGCCACTTAGAAGGGGGCACAGGCCCTGCAATGGCAGACACTCCTATGCATCATCAACTTCTACGGGTGTCACCCTCCCTCAGGCTTTAACCCAAGCAGGTTGAGGCCACACTGAAAGAGGGACTCCCCTGCCCTTCTGAAATGGCCACACCCTGTTTGGGGCATTGTGACATCATGATGCTCTGAAGGGGCAGGATGTTGAATAGGGGGTGAGGCAAAGGGACTCTCCATCCCTTTGTGACACAGCCCCAGTCCCTTCAGAGCACTGAAACTCCACAGGAGACAGGGATAGGTAAGCCTTCTTACCCTGCCCAGGGCTGGCCTTACCGCTCGAGGCAGCCACCCCAGGCCCCACTCCTGGGGGTGCCCCACACTGACGGTGGCCAGGAGCTGGGGGAACCCAAGCGTACGGCCCCCCAGGCCAAGTCCGACTGACAGGCAGCACCAGTGGAGGGAGCCAACAGGAGTGAGGGAGAGGCAGAGGCCCCACCTCTCCCTCACTCTGTGTGTGCCCGTTCTGCTGCCTGTCAGTCTTGGCCAGAGGGAATGTGGGAGAGGCGGGGCCTATGCCACCGGACGTTGTGAGAGAGTGTGAGAGAGGAAGGGCCTCTGCCTCTCTCTCATTCCCCCTGGCCAAGACTGACTGACAGACAGAGAGGGGACCAGCGGGAGTGAGGGAGAGGCAGAGGTCCTTCCTCTCCCACACTCCCTCACAATGTCTGGTGGCAGCAGGCAGCAGATTTAATCTTCCGCTGCTGCGCCTGCCAGAGCCCAACACAGGGAGCCGGTGAGCGAGCCCACCACAGGGCCCAGGATGGTGAGCTGAAACCACAGCAACGGATGGGGTAAGTGCTCGCAAAATGGCTGGGTTTGGGGATGGGCAGAGGGGAGTGCCCCTCCGCCCGTCCCAGAGCCCAGGCCCGGGTAGCACCCCCTGAGCCACCCGGAGAGTGGGGCCCCGCGTTTCTCTCCCACCCTGAGCCCTGCATCTCCTAAGGTTGCCCCTGCCTCTTTCTGAGATGGCCCTGCACCAAGAGTGTGCTAATGAAATATTCTGATGATACCAAGTTGGGAGGAATTGCCAATGCAGAGGACAATTGGAAAATCCATACAGGATGAACTCAGAGACCTCCTGGATTGGAATATTAGGAATGGGATGAAAAGCACAAAATGCAAGGTTATGCATTTGGGGTTTAATAATAAGCATTTTAGTTACTGGTTAGAAACTCAGTTGGAAACAGAAGAGAGGGACTTGGGTTTTTTAATTGATCATAAAATGACGATGAGCCAATGTGATACAGCTGCAAAAAAGGCAAATGCTATTCTGGGATGTATTAGGTGTGGTATCACCAGTAGGGATGGATAGGGAGGTATTGTTGCCTCTGCATAAGGAAGGCTCTGGTAAAACTGTATCAGTACTGTGTTCAGTTCTGGTCACCAATGGTCAAGAAGGATGAACTTAAACTGAAACAAGTGCAACAAAAAGCTACCAGGATGATCAGAGGAATGGAGGACTTACCTTATGAGATAAGCTAAAAGAGCTTGGCTTATTCAGCCTAACAAAAGAAGGTTAAGAGAAGCTATGACCACATTGCACAAATATTTCAGGGGAATTAATACAGTAGAAGGGGAAGATTTGTTCAGACTAAAGGTGAGCGTGGGTAGGTACAAGAACCAATGGATACAAGCTGGTTATAAATAAATTTAAGCTGGAAACTAGAAGAAGGTTTTTAATCATCAGAGCAGTGAACTCCTGGAATAAGCTCACAGGGGCAGTTGTATGAGCAAAGAACCTAAATAGTTTTTAAATTGAGTTGGATAAATTTATGACACATAACTTAAGTGTTTTCTATTTGATGGGTTTTATTTTTCTTTCTCCCTGAAGCATCAAAGTTGTCTTCAGCTGGCGGTGGGACTGCTGGGGCATTGTGAAGCTTCGGCACTATAGTTGTATATCAGGTGTCTGGCCGGTGGAGCCAGCAACGTACGCTCAGGTTCTAACTGATCTGGAGCTGGGAAGGAATTTTCCCTCTGGCCAGATCGACAGTCAGCTCTGAGGGTTTGTTTTGTTTTGTTTTTTGCCTTCCCCTGCAGCATGGGTGCAGCTCACCTGTATGAGACACCTGGATCTTTCTTTTTTAAAAATTGTTCCCTGCTTTTTCAGGCATCAGTGTGCTTTCTCTGGTTGGTTCCAGTCTCTACTTCTGGCAGATTTTTAAAATACTCTGCTTCTTATTGAATGGATTTTTCTGTGCAGATGGTTGGGGGTCCTGTGGTGGTGCAGGAGACTGGGCTAGATGACCCACTCTGCGACTCCATGACTGCCTTCTGAAGCCCTGATTTCTCTGGCCAAGTGACACTCAATCTGGTTTGGAGGGTGGGGTGGGGGGATAGAGGTTCTTCCAAATCTCTGGAACTCCTCTAGCATACAGAGCTGTTAATAACAAGTTTTAGTCAAAGTTGGAAGTGAATCTGTATTGAAACGCTCAACGTGGACCTTGCTTCTCCTAAAATGCAATTGAGTTCAGTCCCCAGAGCCAGACCTGTACATCCACGCCAGTCTCCTAAGCAATCTGAGCCAGAATTTCAAATTCAAATGTGGGACTATTTGGCTTCAGACTTAATTACAAAGGTTTTCTTCATGGTTTGAATACTTATTCAAGGGAAAGATAGTGCCAGAGGAGGGAGCCACTAAAACATGCCAGGTGTATATGTTTATATGACTTTAAATATTAGGAGTGGAGCAGGATCCTCTGGGGGATAGCACCTGTACTTAAAGTCCCATTAAAATGAATGGGACTCATGCATTTGCTAACTGCTAAATCAGTGCTATCCCATGGAGGGTTATGCTGTAAATCGAGTTTAACTGTTAATGTTAGCTACCTGCATCTGAAACAACTTTTAAAATTGCAGTGCACCCTTCCTGTAAAGCACCATGTCTCATGGTGTATGCAACATGTGAATGATAAGCAAGAGCAAAAGAAAAATTCTGATAAAATTTTATGAGATTTTTTTCTCTCCTCTCCCACCTAATATCACCACCTTCTCAGAATACTGTCTGGAACTATTGATTGTACAGTGCCAGGGACACTGCTAATGCTATATAATAAAATAATAATAATAATTAATAATTAATTATTAAAAATAATAATAGTAATGTGGAAACCTTAAAGGAGGCAGGACCATAGCAAAAGGGGGGGGGGGAGGGGAACTCTCATGCTCCTCTCTGAAATGGCCATATTCCTTTGGAGTGTTGTCACAATGCTCCAGAAGGGCATAGCCATGTAAGAAAAGGTCAGGAGAGTCCCTTTGCTCTGCCCCAACACCTTGTTAGAGGTGAATACATGCCTGAAAGGGGATCTGAGAGCCCTTTTGCCCTGCCTCTTTATCCCCCCACCCTCCCAAAAAACTAGCAGCACCCCCAAGTGACCCAGGGAAATAAGACTTCATTTGGAGCCCAGAGGTGGTGCATCAAAAAACCCCTACATGTCAAACTCAGAGGAATGGTAACTCTATTCCAACATCCACGCATATGAATTCCTTCTGTCAGAATGCTAGGAATCAGGATTTGGGGTATAACATAGCTTCAATTTATGGAGTTGAATCTGATCCCATTTACAAGATTGTGAATCCAGGAGCCTGGAGTCAATGGGGCACATCTTTCAGCACAAGGCTTAAAAGGGAAGCAAGAGCAGCTTCTGCCCATGCTCCTGGCTTTTTTCCTCCTCCCTAATTCTGGAGTTTAGAGCAGTCATCGGGATTATGCCAGTATGTATGATGGATGTCTCCACACAACGTCCCACTCCCAACACTGGGTCTGTAGCTGTTGTGGATTCTCCTATACAGAGGTACTTCTCTTGCTAAGGTAGTGTTTCTGGCTCCTTTAGGCTGTGAAGCAAGCTTAGATCTGGCCCCCACACAGTTACAACTGTGAGGTCAGTCAGACCCAGTGTGTTTAAGAGACACAGCCACGAAGTTATACAGATAGATTTTTTTATTTTTATTTTAAATAAATAAATAAGAAATCCAAACTTTTAAATGATCTGAAATAGTTAAATTGTGTTCAATACAGAATTTTCATTTGAAAGTTGGCCTAGCTCTAAACTTGAAGCAAGTCGTTCTCGGATAACGGACTGATTGGTCTAATTTGGACTAATGTTACGTAACACTAATGATCTATAATTATGGGGTTTGGTCATGGATTTATATGCCTTATTCAGACAAATTCCCCACAGAAGTCAAGCGAAGCAGGGTGGAGGAGCTAGGAGTGCAGTCTGGGAAGTATTAGTTGGTGACTCTTTTTCCAAACATTCATTACTGCAACAAACTTAAGAGCAAGAAGGCCGCACAACACTTAGGAATGGGCAAAATTTCCTAGCTGGAGCGGTGGCAATGGCTTGCTTGAATTACACCATGGAAGTGCTTCCTTTTCTGTGTACTTCTCAATCCTTCTCTCTGCCTAAGTGTTACATGGGTTGTGATAGCATCAGTGGGCCGACTTGCAAGTAATTTGGTTCAGCACTGTAGTCATGCACCTCAGGCATGTGCTTGGGTTCTGCTTTGGGTATGTGAGCTGAGAAACAAAGTTAAGCCAAACAAACAGTTAGGCTCTTTCTGCTAAAACCAGAGAGACCCAGTGTAATCTAATGGATAAGGTGTTGGCCTTGCACCTTCAAGATCAGGGTTCAAATCCCATCTTAGCCAAGAACTTGCTAAGTGGTCTTGAGCAAGTCACTATCTCTCTCTGCCTCAGTTCCTTAACTGTAAGATGGGAATAATAATGACCTCTCTCAAAGGGGATGGTGAACTGGATAAGGATTGTAAAGAACTCTGAATGCTGAAACAGTTACATAAGTTAATAATCATCATCCTTGATTTAAACCTTTTTATTAATGTTTGAGTTCTGAAATTGTGCACGGCACTGTATAGACATTCCCAACCTTTGGAAACTTGCTGTCTAAATAAACGGCTTACTAGAAGCACTGCAAATGCACAGAGACAATACGTATACTATCAAAATCAATTTCAAATGCTTAATGTTCTACACACCTGAGACATTTTTCTGACCATTGTATTAAGCCCCAGTCCTGCAAACGCTTAAATGCATACTTAAGTTTACTCCTGGGAGTAGTCCCATTGATTTTAAGGGAATTTACCTATGGTAGCAGAGGTTAAGTGCATGTGTAAGAAGTTAAAACTACTGGTTCTCAATTGGCTATAGCTATAGCACAAAACCTAAGCATGACTATCGGGTTACCGTCCTTCAAAATAATAGCCTATGGGAATTCCAAGTGAGGTGGCTGCTTAGTCTACATTGTTTTGGGGACAGAGCATTTCCTTGCTGACCTTTAATTAAAATAAAGTAAGAAAAGAAAGGAAAACAACCAAATTTGAATTAAAATGTGTTTCAACTGTATTGAAAATTAAGCTCACCATTGTCCCATGCATTCCACGCTCCTCCTACAGTATGCTAATCCAAGAACACAGGCTTTGTACCTTTGGGATAACAATCTCTATAGGAAATGCAGCATTTGGGTTTGCTGGCTGATTTTTGCTTCTTTCCTATGGTAACTCTTCGTTTCCTGGATTTCCTTGTTCCAAATGTTTTTTCATGGGTACAAATGTTTTCTTCCTCTGAAACAAAAGGTCAGTAACACACTATTATTCAGATGATCAGAATCACTTCTCATCACATGGAGCAACAAGCTCCCACTAGTGCACAGCAAAGATCTTTGAGAATGAATTTCCTTCTCTGGCAGGGCTGCCAATTTTATGATTAATTTACTGGTTTTAGGTGTTTCCTTCAAGCCAATAGTCGCAATGTTTGGGACAAAATCATTGGATCTCAGCTCTTTCTTTTAAAAATCAGTTTCAAGCCCTCATGTTCAAAGGAAAAACTTGAAAATGTGACTGCAGTGAACCCTAAATGAACTCTAAATAAACTGAAAGGGGGAAGAAACCACCAGGGTTTATTATTATTATTATTTTATTAAAGAATAAATAAATATCTAAATAAATAAAATAATAAAATGGGCCGGCCTCAGGCATGTGCCACATGTGCGGCTGCACATGGCCCCGCAGCCAGCTGGGGACCCACGCTTGCCTGGCTGGACAGCAGGCTGCAGTCAGCTTCTCCACCAATAAATTCTTCTGCCTCCTCTCCCTGCCTCTGGTCCCCATCCCTCACCTGCCTCTGCCTGCTAGTAGTGCTGCAGCAGCAGCTGAACACCAGACACCAATCGGACTGGGAGATAAAGCTGTTTGCTTACAAACAACTCATGTGAGTGATCAGAAGGTTGTTGCCTTGTAAAGAAGGTTCTTCGAGATAGCTCCCAACATTCTCACAACCGGGTTGTGCATGCTCACCCTATTCAAATAATAGACCACGTGATGGTCGCAGCTCCTCTAGCATAAAAAGCACTCTCCCCCTCAGAATAACAGTTTTTTCCAACCCTTTCTAGGAATATAAGAAAAAAATTCCATGCAGGACTTGAAGGGTGGGTGTTGTGAGAATGTTAGGAGTCATCTCAAAGAACCTTGTTTACAAGGCAGCAACCTTCTGTTCTTCTTCGAGTGGCTCCTCACAGGCCATTTTTACATGGCTCTGTCAGGTGGCGGGGTGCCAGTGCGTGGACGGGGCTGGCACCCACGTCAGATTCACCAGTCAGTAGTTTCCAAGGTCACCTTTTGGAGCCGTTTTAAAATATTGGTAATATGTTCACTACATAAATAAATATGTATTGATGGAGAGGGGCAATAGTTTACAAGATCTGTGGCTAGTGTTTCAAATAAATAAATATCTTTTTTAAAATACATCAGTTTGCAATGAAGAGATACTGCTCAATGCATAGGTCCTTTTTTTGCCAGAAAACAAGCTGCTAGATAAAGTCACATGCACCTAGTCTGATTTCCTTCTTCCCAACACACGAGGAAATGCATTTGTTTGGCAAAGGTTTCTTCTATCTGTTTGGACGCAAAGAACTAAAAGTGAACTTCCCATGAGAAAGAAATAGTCTGAGTATTTTGCCAGCTTCCCTTACTTCACTCTCCTTTTAAAATTTTGTTTCTAGCTTCCAAAAAGAGATAAAATTCAGCTGTTTGAACAGAATGTCCCACCCCTATAAAATGTAACTATTTTAAGATGAAAACCTCCTTTTACATCACACATAGACAATATCTTGAAGATGGGGAATTGTTTCCTTTCATGAAGCGTAAGATCTTCTCTGAGGAGGTACAGAAGAATTCACACTTTTGGTAATAAAAATGCAAGTAATTCAAATAAAATTATAGATTCCAGTGGAGCTGTGTGTGAGTTACAGCTGAAACGAGTACCTGAAAAAACAGTTATACCTGACAACAAATTTCTGGTCGCCAAATACACCCGACAACATTGTGTACTGATTGGTACCTGATTGCAACCTGATTCAGGTACTCAGTGTCCTGGAATGTCGACTTCTGATACAGATTTTATTTACTTCCGATACCTATTTTTATTGATTTTCCCATTCTGGAAAATTGACTTCTGGTCCCAATCTTTTTAATTTCCATCTCGTTTTCAGGTACCCAACTGGTACCCAGGTAACCCGTTGCGTGACTGATGTGGTACCCGTAAATGTGGGTATTACAGTCAGGTACTAAATTAAATACTTGTTTCAGCTCTAGTGCGAGTGCAGGGATCTGCCTGAGTTGAGTTCATTGCAAGGTCAGAATCTCAGATTTTAACTAGGGCTGAAATGAATATGGCATTTTATCTTTGCAAACCCAAAATTTGCATATTTGTTCCCATAAATGAATATCCAAATTATCCCATGTTCACCACATTGCTACTTCTGTATTTCAGTGTTTCAGTTCATTACTTTGGTGACTTAACTGATTCCAGTGACTTTGTTGACTTCACTGACTGGATACTTTGTTGACTTTATTGACCTCATTGACTCTAGTGACCTCAGTGGCTTCAGTGTCTTTGGTGGCTCTGCCCCCATATTGACCTGATTGTACAAGTCTGCCTATTACCTGGACAAACCCTGACATCTGGTCAGTTCTCCATATTTTATTTAATTTAATTTATTTATTATACATATTTCTATCCCACTCCTCTCACACAAGCGACTCAGGGCAGCTCACAATCAATTTAAGCACAGTAATATAAATACAATAATAATATTAATATAAACAATATAAACTCATAATACTAGCATAAAATTACAGTTGACATGCAGAAAAAAAACGAACCCATCCCACCCTCTCTCTCCTCCCCACCAAATGCCTGACAGAAGAGCCAGGTCTTACAGCTTCGTTGGAAGGTCAGGAGGTCTGGGCTGAGGCAGATCTCTGCCAGAAGGGCATTCCAAAGCGACAGCGTGGCTGCTGAGAATGCTCTCCTGTCCGTCTGGACCACTGAATGTGCGGACCTCCAGGAGGGCGCTCCCAGATGATGGAAGAAGAACGATTCTGAGCTTAAGGTATAGAAGTAGGAATCTGAAGGCTACTGATGCCCTTGCAAAGCTCACAGAATGGTCTGATATCCCCCACCATGGGAACACTGCAGTATTCTATACTAGTATTTCTGCATCTACTAGTACATCCACAAAAGAGAGGGCCCCATCCATCTGGGAGCTGCCATTCTGCAGGCGCAGCTCAGTCAAAGTAAGCAGTACTAGCCAGCACCCTGGGTGTTTTTAAACATGATGGCTCCATGCACCACCACACTTAGATCCTGCCCGGGGTGAGGGCCCTCACCCTGGGCAGGATCTGGCCCAGCCTCTGAACAGACATGATGGTGGCCCAGGCCAGGGAGGGGGCAGGGAGAGGGCATGGCAACTGCACCGCCCCGCCCCCTGGGTTGCTGAATGTGGCCCACCTGCCTGGAAAAGCTCCGGCCCCAGACCGTAGTCACGTAGAGCAGGCCATCACACGTGATGGCCCACTCTACCCCGATCCGGGGGTGTCTTCCACAGGCCGTGGCACGTTTAGCCCATGCTGTGACTTGGCAGGGAGCGCAAGTCACAGTGCTGACTAACTCCTGCCACTGCCACGGTCTGGGGAAAGCCCTGATCCTGCCCACGGAAACATCTGGCGGGCGTGATCAAATGTGACAACACTGCCGGTGGCCACGCATATTAAAACATGGCCGCCTGTGGTGTCGTCGTATTTGAAAACACCCCCTGTTGACTACTGGAAGATCTGTGCCATCATTACCATAGAAAAAGGGGAGGAAGAGTGCAGCACCAACCCATTCCTATAGGGGGAACAGTCCTCTTGCCAGTGACCAACCTCCTCCCCCAGAGGCCAACCCTGTGAGTGACTGGTGAATTGGCAGTTTTTTATTGGGGTCGGGGGGCAGGGGAATGTGGTCAGGACAATGATCTTTGGGCCCAGGATCTCGAGAATTCTTAATCTGCCTCTGTATCGAAGAACACAGGGGTTTAATTATTTATTTTGGGGAACATTACTAGCACCTTCAAACTGGAGGCTTCATAAACTGAACACAACTGGGGAAAATGTTAGCAATAGCTCAGTAAGTTGCACACCACAAAACTGAGGTTTCTCAAATGTTTGCCTCAAGCTGCTTTATCCTTTTATTTCAATTAGTAAGTTCATTTCCGCAGCCCAGTCTGATATAGAAAGTTTTCTTTTTGCCAGCTGGAACCTAGAGCAATACTACTTCTCTATGATCTATGTGGTTTACCAGAGTAAATCATAGCCTAATGATGGAAAGACAGATCCAATTAAACCTCTCAAAGAAAACAACGTGTCAACCATGGTTTAAGGAAGAAAGAAAAACATGAAGCAGCACCACTTTCCTTAGGAGAAGTACCACTTTGTACTGGGGCTGACAAGCACTCCATTACATCCTAGGTGAGTATGCTCTGTACCCTTGCATTGCACTGAAGAAAACAAGCTGCTACTGTAATGCACCCACATGCCTTCCAGTTCTCCCACAACAAGGCATTTTTTTCCTCATGCATAATGGACAGATGTCTCATGCTTTAGCTGCACAAACCAAATTTTATTGCTTGTTGGGTGAAGTCATTTTTTATCCTTATATATGTTTGTATCACTTTGTTTGGAAAGTTGCTATTGCAGGTACATTGGGATTTCCTACAGCTCAGAATAGCTATGTTGGTGCCAAGTGACATTGCTCAGGCTGTTAGCACAGCAATTTCAGCTGTGAGCAGGATAGTCTGGCATGTCAGGCCCCAGTCTGCAAACACTTATACATGCTACTGGCTACCCTGAGTGGAAGTGCCATACTGGGTCAGGTCAGTGTCCATGTACCCCAGTATCCTGTCTCTGATTGTAGTCAGATTCAGTTGCTTCTGGGAAGTGCACAACAGGTCATAATAGAGTGACCTTATACCCTACTGTTCACTTCCATGCCCTGACAAAGGTCTCATTCTCTGACAAACTTGGCCAATAGCCATTTATGGACCTATTCTCTAAGGACTTATCTAATTCTTTTTTAAACTCAGGTACATTATTGACTTTCACAATATTTTCTGGCAATAAGTTTCAGAGGCTAATTGTATGCTGACTAGGGGGGAAACAGCAAACTTCCTTTTAGGTGTCCTTGTAAGTGTTTTCAGGATTGGGCCCTAAAATACCACACTGAAAGAGTATGTTTGAAGTAGGACTGTCATCTTCCCCAGGGAGGACAACTGGACAATGTTAGTTTGCATAAGTTTGTATGTGTTAGTTTATGTAAATGTTTGCACATTTTAAAAAGACAATTGCTGATCACTGAAGTAAGTAAGGCTCATAGTACCATGAGATGGGGCTGGGTTCTCTAAAGGAGATGTGAAGGCAGACCAGGGAATAAGTTCAGTCTGAAGAGTTTAGCCTTTCTAAAAGTGCATGGAAGCTGACAGGAGGGGAAAGCATGTTGCTCTGAAAAAAGCTGTACAAATACTGGAATATGTGTTTAAAAATGCAATCCTCTCCACTTATCTTGTTTCTTCATCTGAATTAATGACGGTTAATTATCTTGTTTCTTCATCTGATCCAAACCATACTCTGCCTAAACTGAGAGAACTGGATTAGGGAAGAACAGCGGAAGTGAAATGACCTGACACAAGACCCTTGCGTACCAGCTCCATATGGTGTGCCTGTAGGCGGAAGCCGTAATCAGGGTAATGTCATTTCACTGGAATGGAATTTCACAAGGTGAATCTGCTCTGAAGCTACAATTACACAGACAAATAGAAACATCTGGCACCCACGTCTGCTGCCTTCCTAAGGTAAGTATCCAAATTCATTCACAAAAGGTGGCAGGCAACCTGCATGTCTGCAGTACAAGGCACTGTATCATGGCAGAAATTTCCCTACACATTCATGAGGTGGGCAAAGTTGGGGAGCGGACAAGAATACGGCATTTCAGATTTGTTGTGAAGATACTTCACATTTATTTCCATTAACAAATATCCAAATGAATCTTTGTTACCACTGTTGAAATTCACAGCTCAGTATCTTTGTTTTATTTTCTTGTTTGGACACTTCATCAGTGAGACTATTTGGCAGGGTTCTTTTTCAAATTGTTGATTCTAAATGTGATTGGTCCAAAATGAAGCACTCGCATTCAAAAATTCCAACTGGCACCACCAAAGTGAACGAAGTACCAGATACTGATGTAACGGAAATACAGAATAAGAACTAAATGAAGCAGGAAGCAAACGAGTGCTTTGTATTCACTTTGTTAAAATGGATTAGAAAATCATACCAAATTCAGTATTCACTTCAAATATTCATTTCAGCCCTAATTAATACTCTGCCCTTTTTAATCTGGCTTTGAGTCTGAGGTCCCAAGTCACTGGAGTCTAGTACTTTTAGCCAAGTGCCAGCCCAACTGACTCAGAAAAGGCCCAGGACTGGAATAGTTTTGGCAATATAAATCAGGATGAAGGCGCATTAGCAGAGAACTGTAGGGAAGCTTAGACAACAGTTTCTTGCTTTAAGCCTGATCCAAAGCCCACTAATATAAATGGAATGACTCCATCAATAAACCACTACTGCTGTGTGCATGAGTGTGCTTCACACTGCCTCCTTATAATATCTGTCCTGCATTTGCTCAGTCTGTATAGTTCTGACTTGTTATTACATTCCTGAGGAAGGGTCCTGTGTGACCCAAAAGCTTGCATAAACTCACCAGATGTGTTCCAGTGCACAGAGGTAAACCAAAATAATTACTTCAATTGAATTAAATCAAAGTAACTACTCCACTTCAATAGTGTTGGAAAAAACCCTGTAAACCAAAGTGGTACTGTGTAATTTCCCCATTAGCTGGGTCATACTTATTGCTAAACCATGGTTATCACCTTCACACTGATAAGTGTTCACACAAACACTTACTACAAAATACAAATGAAAGTGGAGCATGTAATCCTGATTTTTAGTGCTCTGCTTGTATGAATGCTTCAGGAGTAAACTAGAAGTTAAGCCCCAACTACATCGAATGAGCAGTTCTTTTGAATGTGGTCATCAAAAGAACTTGGTCCAAAAGCTATCACCTGGGCTGAGCTACCTTGTCTCCGTCTCTCACAGCTTTTGGGCAGTTGGAATGAGCTCTCTGAAATACATATGGTTCCCGGCCATCAGTAACAGAGGAATTCAGGACAGGTGAGGTGAATCTTGGGAAACTGCGAGAGATTGCTTGGCTTGTGTTATGTAACAGTAAGTACAAGTTTCCCCAAAGTTCAAGAGTGCTCAGGTTTGAGGTTTTGGCTGAGGCCTATCTTCGCTATTTACAAACAAACCATTCAGAATGTGCTTCACTTTGCCAAAGAGACAGCAAGCCAATAAATAATCAATGCACTGTGCAATCTTCTCTGGCGTGCTAAATCACATTGCAGGATGTTCATTTTCTAAGCCACAGCTGGGGATTGGAAAGCTAAGCAAACCTCATGATCAGGGAATGAGCCCGTTCTCCCTGCTAGTGGGGCCAGGCCACTAGTGCATTACTTCCTACAAATGCTCTCACCCAGACACACAGAGGAACATACCCCTCCACATTGACAAAGCAGTTTACCACCCACTCTGTCTCAAAAGGCAAAGTGAACTTGTGGGGAGACAGACTATAAGAAACAGGAGGCAATAAAGAACCTAATGAACAGTAGACAAAGCAGATGGTGGTTAATATAAAAGCAAAATAGCTAGTGTAGTTAAAAAGCTAAGGGGGGGAAATGCCCCGGTTGTACTAGTGGAAATGCAGTAATCAGTAGCAGCCCTAATTCAACAATAGTCAAGGTTGATGTACTGGAGCCCTCAGGGAAGCATCAAGCAGCAGCTCCCAGCATGTCTGTTAGTGGGCAGGCAAACATCATTCAATGGCTTGCTGGAATCTATGGCTTGCACGCTCAATTCAACCAGAAACTAGCTTGCTCCTGGGCAATAAATGAGCAGTAAAAGTTCTCTTGGACCCACCATGCAGTCACAAGAGGCTGTAGGAGTTTGGGAAACTATTTACAAAGGTAGCATGTCTCCCCCACCACACACACCCCTTTTTATTCTAGGCAGAAGTTTGTGGGTATATGGTAGTTGTTTTCTTTAAGGAAATGATAGTCTAAACTTCAGTTTTCCATGTAAATGCAACCAGAAATCATAGTTACAAGCTTCCACACTCAACACAGGTATTGATTCACAATATCTATGCGGTCGCACTTGTTGCGTGCCTATGTCCCAGTGGTCCCCATTTAGGAGGGAAAGACCCTCTTTGGGTGCTGAATCCCACTGCCCATCTTCAGGGGTCAAAGTCCCCCTTTCAGGAGGGATAAGCAAAAAGACAAGTATTCAAGCATCAAGCACATCTTTCCTGGTTGCATAGTCATACCCAGAAAAGCTCTTGAGAGAACAATAGCAAGATGATGGAATGACAAGAACCTAAGCAGAATGATACATTGAAGCAGGAGAGCTTCTGTCCACCGCCCTCCATGTATGTGGAATGTGTGTATGTTTGCCATGCAAAGACTAATCTCAAAGGTTATCCTATATCCTTGTATTGCAATGTGTGTATGTCTGTCATGCAAGGACCACTCTCAAAGGTTGTCCTATATTGTTATACTGCAAGGGAGATTGGGGACCATGTAATCACCTAAAATAGATGTGAAAATAGATGTGCCAGCGCTTGGTAGCAGATGAAATGATTGAGTGGTCTAGCTGTGATAAATGTAATAAACGGACCCTGCCCCTTACCTTACTATAATGAGGTGAATGTTGCTTAGTTTGGACACTGCCACATGGCCAGGTCACTCCACCTTCTGTGTTCTCCAATAGTAAATGTTTATTTTATTTGTTCTTTTGTTGTTGGTATTTTGGATTTATTTTTTTTGCTCCATCAGTCCTAGAAAGAAGCATCCCCTAGATAAACATTTCATTAGCACAGCAGTTAAAGGGCTGACTGAGATGGAACTATAAATTATGTCAGTGAAGAACAAACCACTTGTGGCCTCTCTGCAGCAAAAGCTCCAAAGAGTTCAGCAGGTCTTTGGCACCAGAACAGCAATGCTATGGGAGTAAAGGTCTTGGAAAGGAGTTTCCTTAAGCTCTTACTATAATGGAAAACACTTGTTTGTTTAAAACCTTTGTGTTTCCATTTGCAGTTCAGCTCGTTGAAGAGCCTCACTAGGATTTCAAGGCTTGGGAAGAAAATTTTGCTCATCTGTAAGAACGAAGAGGTGGGTCAGAGAAAATGAGCTGAACTCACAGCACAGAGCAAATTGAATGTGCTAAGCTTTAGGTTATTAACATCACGTTGAGGCATTTCACTTTAAAACAGAATAACACAGTTGAGAAAAGTGCCAGTTCCTGGCACACAAAAGCAAATTTTTATGCTGAGGATAATATCTGGCAAAATACACTACCACACTTCAGTGAGATGAAATATAGAATTATGAGCCTAAGCAAGCCCATTGACTCTAACACTGCTTTTAAAAGAGGGCGCGCTGAAGCGCCTCCCAAACGCCGCATTAAAGCAAAGCCGCCGGAAGTGACGTTCTCCCCGTTGCCGGCGGCGGCGGCGGCTGGAGACACGGGGCTTTGCAGCGGCGCGTTCTTAAGACTTCAATTATCTGGATTAAGAACGCGCCGCTCCAAAGCCCCGTGTCTCCAGCCGCTGCCGCCGCCGGCAACGGAGAGAACGTCACTTCCGGCGGCTTTGCTTTAATGCGGCGTTGAGGAGGCGCTTCAGCGCTCCTCGTTTAAAAGCAGCCTAACAGTTGAGGACTGCATCCTGCATCTGAATCCTTCTCATCCCTTGCTGCCAGCAGTGGGCAGCCTCTGTTCTTCTGTTCCCCCATGCACTGTGTTTGCCTCAAAGGCCACCAAGGCAACAATTCCTTAATTTGTACTGATTCATGATAGTATTGAGAGAAGTGCTAGTGGTATCACCCGTCGATGGACAAGTATGGTTCAATGTGCAGGACTTACTAGATCAGTCCGCCCCCGAAGACTTATGGAACCAGATCGGTTTCGGAATGCTCTGGGGGAGTTTCCCCTGGACCTTGACATCCACTCTGTCGATGATCTCGTAGCCTTCTGGAACACCTCGTTGGCTGAGACCATTGACAGAGTGGCTCCCAGGCATCCGCTGCCCTCCCGAGTCTCTCGCAGGTCTCCTTGGTTTTCTGTGGGCCTGCGGTGCTTGAAGCAGGAGAGCAGACGGTTGGAGCGACGGTGGTGCCAGACTCGCGATGAGTATGATCGATCGCAGCACAAGAGCAGTTTAAAGGCCTATGCTGTGGCGGTGCAGGCAGCAAAGAAGCAGTTCTTTGTTGCCCTTATTGCATCTGCAGTCACGTCCAGCGGAGCTTTTTGGGGTGGTGAAAGATTTGGTCAGTCCTGCCTGTCTTGACCTGGAGAAATCCAGTGACCGCTGTGACCGGTTCATCAAGTACTTTGTAGATAAGATCGCTCGCATCCACCACGATTTTGGTTCCGCAGTTATTGCAGAGGATCATCTTGGGGCTATGGATGCCCCGTCCTGTCCTGTTTTGTGGGACTGGTTTCAGATGGTGTCGCCTGCCGATGTGGAGTCCTTGTTGGAATCTGTTCGTGCCACTACTTGTGAACAAGATCCTTGCCTGTCCTGGCTGGTGAAAGCCAGTCAGGAGACGTTATGGCCGTTGCTGGCTGGGGTGGTTAGTGCCTCCCTTCGGGAGGGCAGAGTGCCTGAATGCCTGAAGGAGGCTGTGGTTAGGCCCCTGCTCAAGAAACCATCTCTTGACACTGATGCTCCTGCCAGTTAACGGCCGGTCTCTAACCTTCCCTTTTTACGGAAGGTTATTGAATGGGCTGTGGCATGGCAGCTCCAAGAACATCTGGACCGCATCGGTTTCCTTGACCCCTCTCAGTCCAGGTTTCGGCCTGGGTATGGTACGGAGACAGCATTGGTGGCCTTGGTTGACGATCTCCATATGGCGTTGGACCAGGGTCGTCAGACCTTACTGGTCCTGCTAGACCTTGCGGCTGCGTTCGACACAGTCGATCATGAGGTGTTGGTGACTCGTCTGCGGACTGTGCTGGGATTGGCGGGATGGTCTTGGACTGGTTTCGTTCATTCCTGGCCGGGAGAACTCACTGGGTGGTCTTGGGAGAGTCTACGTCTTTCCCCCGGGACCTCATGTGTGGAGTCCCGCAGGGTGCCATTCTGTCCCCCCTCTTGTTTAACATCTATATGCAGCTGTTAGGGGAGATCATGAGAGAGTTTCAGGGCATGCAGTGTCATCAGTATGCTGATGACACTCAGCTCTACCTCTCCTTTTCCACCGACCCAGGCCATGCAGTCTCCTTATTTTCTCAGTGCCTGTCAACTGTGGGGGCTTAGATGAGGTTGAGCCATCTGCAGCTGAATCCTGACAAGATGGAGGTGATGTTGGTGGGTGAGGGCCTGGGGAGCCTGGGAGTGGTTGAATCTCCTCTTGTTGGGGGTGGGGGTCACCCTCCCATGGTCCCGCAGGTACGGAGTCTGGGTGTGCTCCTCGATTCACGGCTCAGCCTGGAATCTCAGGTTGTGGCCGTGACGGGGAGTGCATTTCGGCAGTTACATCTTGTCCGGCAGCTTCGTCCATATCTCTGACTCTGACCTCGCCACTGTCATCCATGCCTTCATCACCTCGCGGCTGGATTACTGCAGCGTGCTCTATGTGGGGCTGCCCAAGAAGCTGGTCCGGAGGCTGCAGCTGGTGCAGAATGCTGCAGCCCATCTCCTTACTGGAGTGGGCCAAAGGGATCACATGACACCTGTGCTCCGGGCTCTGCACTGGCTGCCTATAAAGCACCGGGCTAGGTTCAAGGTGCTGGTTTTAACCTTTAAAGCCCTTCACAGCCTGGGCCCTGCCTATCTGCGGGATCGCTTCACTCCTCATGTGCCCATGCGACCCCTGAGATCGTCCGTGGGGGCCTTTTTGGAGGTTCCCTGGGTGAGACGGGTGGTCACTGATGTGAAATCTTTTTCAGTGGCTGCCCCTGTGCTGTGGAATTCACTCCCAGAGGAAGCTTGATTGGTCCCTTCCCTCCTGTCATTTCGATGTTTGTGTAAGATCTGGCTGTTCTGCCAGGCTTTTGGTGAGGGGGTGGGGTAGGGGTTTGGGAGGGAGGGTGTGTTTTTATTACTTGTTTTAAAATTTGTAGATTTATTTTTAAATGTTTTGCTGTTGAAATTTTTTTTGTGTGCATGTTGTTCGCCGCCCCGAGCTGCCTTTGGGCAGGAGGGGCGGGATATAAGTTTTGAATAAATAAATAAATAGTCTGCACCATGCACAAACACATCCTTAGCTTGAACTCTCTACTCTCCTGAGCCCGATCTGCTAGGAATGATGTGACAAGCAGTTTACGCAAGACTTCAGCCAACAAGAGAAACCGACATGCTGTTCTGACACTTCTACCTCTTTTGGAGAATGCCTGCCAGTGTATGGTCTTTAACTGCTTAAACAAGGAGGAAACTGGGGCTGGTGTAGAAAGGATGGGTTCTGACAAACTTGTTTTCAATGGCATCAAGTAGCCAATGGGGTGGAGGTGGATGTGTATGCTGGTACAGATTTTGCACTAGCCACTGGTTTTGAGTCACAAGATAACAGCATCCCACACTGGTGCAGAGCTGAAACAGGTATGGAATTTAGTACCAGTGGACAATACCTTCATTTTTGGGTACCATATTGGGTACTTGCCAGGTTACCTGGGTACTGATCGGGTACCCAGAAACATGAAATGATGGTAACTTGTGGTACTGGTTTTTTGATTTTCCAGTTACTGATCAGTATATCAGGTTGGAAAACTGAAAAATTAGGACGGAAATAAAAAATAATCTGGACAGGAAGTCGACATTCCGGGACAGAAAATCAAAAGAGAGGCATCTGAAGTCAAAAAATTGACACGGAAGTTGACATTCCCGGACATTGGGTACCCAAATCAGATTGCAATCATGTAGCAATCAGTACTCAATGTTGATGGGTCGATCTGGGTACCGGAAATTCATCTGGTATACCCATTCTGCAGGTACTCATTTCAGCTCTAATGCTGATACCATTTTTGGTCTTTGTAATGACAATAAATTATCTCGCATGTCATGGCTGTGCAACAGATAACTGAAAGCAAGGGGAAGGAAATACAGCTCAAGCCATCCTTTCACAAACTGGTGTGTTGAGGACTTTATTTTTCTGCTAGTGGAAATTTTTAAGCCATTTCCCCGTGTGCATGCATGTTCTGATTTGAGTAGGCTGAGTTTCATCTTGTGTTGTTTTTGCCATGTTCTGAAAAGTAGAAAAGCCTTCTTGAGACTGATCTAAGTTACTCTGGAAGCTGAAGCTGGTCTTCATTGTCCCCAGGACTAAAGAAATGGAAAGGTGGCCAAACAGAGAAGGGGAACCTTTTTCCGTCCTTGGAACACTGAAAATTAGTACAAGCTCCAAGGGCTGCATAGATGTTGGGGACATCATGCTTAAGGGGGTGCACTCAGGAAGAGGAGGGTCCAGATCAGGGATCTGTCTCCTGTCCTTGTGTGCATGCTGTTATCTCTGCTTCCTTACTCTGAGTTCAGTCTTTCAGTGCTTGGGAATAGGAACTGGATCTAGGGGCTAGATCCGCACACTGGAAAGGGGCCAAATAAAAACTTGTTTTTGGCTGCATTTGGCCCCTGGCCTTGAGGTTCCCCACTCCTGGCTTAACACCACTCCTACTCTCTCTAATGATCAGTGGCTGAGCTACAGATGAGGGTCTAATCCAGTAAGCTTTCTTTGCTCTTTCTCCTTTCTTTTAACAGCACATAAAAGAAGGGGAAATAATAATACCAAATATTCCTGATTATCCTTCCTCTTTAAAATGGATGAGCTTAAATCTGCTTGCATTTTTTTATTTTTGCACAATTCCATTTTTTAAAATAGTCATTGTTTTGGAGAGCCAATACCCCCCCCCCCCCCCCCCCCCGCCACCAAAGAACAAGGAGTAATCTTTACTATGAAACAACACAAATTATGTTTCCTTAAGAAGGCTGTAAATAACATTTAACTGCCTTGGAACTGAGAAAGAATCCCATGCCTCCTGCAATAGGATTTGCAATCAGGTTTGTGAGGAATTCAGTGAGCATGTGAACTGTGTAATCTTTGCTCTGCTAGTGTAAAAGCATTGACCTCACAGAAGTTACTTTGGATGGATTTCCAATTTTCCACCAGTGTTATCCAAATTACCAGCTCAGATGTTTACCGGTTGCAAAGAGAATGGCTATTGCCTAGCTGCTGGGGGGGGGGGCGGGGGAATAGCTATTGCCTAGCTGTTCCTGCGTGCGTGCGTGCATGTGTGCGTGCGTATAGAGGTAGGCAGGAAGTGTCTCAACAGTGCTGAAGAAATATTTTCTCCTCTGTGACAGCACAGCAAGTATGCCTCTAAAGTCTGCAAGTGAAGCATCCCAGAGTAGCATGCTCATCCCTGGCTAAAGTGCAAAAATACTACGTTGCAATTCAAAGTTGCACCCTTGAGAGGAGGAACAAAGTTCCCAAGTGAGAATGTAGCAGGAAATGAGGCCAGAAAGGTAGGCAACAGCAAGGCCACAAAGGATGTTGAAAGTGAAGGAAATGAATTTATACTGGATGTGAAGAGGGAAAGGGAGTCAGTGGAGGAAGCAGAGGGGGGTGGGAGGTCAAGTATTAAGTATTTGTTTTGATTTCAAAGCTAAGATTAGCCAAGCCTCTGTCCAGAAGGCCATTCATTCAAAACTGTTCTGTCTGCTCTCCTAGTGCAGATGCCCTAGAGCTTCAAGCTTACAGCAATTCCCATTCCTCACTCTTATCCCATTAAATGAGTGACAACTCTTTGGCCACCTGTACTTTTAATAACCCTTTCACTTTAGGGTAGTGCAGGGGGCAGTTCCCATTGTTTTCAACACAGACACTGGTAGCAGCATGAATTGTTTTTAACATTCGTTGGTAAAACATAGCTTGTGAGTTATCCTATTTCATATCTTCGGGGGGGGGGGGGGGAAGGTTGGACTCCTGTGGGTTTTGTCAAAGATGATATATTGGATCTATTTCAGACCAGATGAAATGTTAGACAAAATACATCAGTCAAGGACACTCACGCAACATATCCGTTACCTTCCTGTGGCACACAAGGAATAATTCAGTTTCTCAAAATGCTTGGTCACTTGAGTTCCCATTGCATGAATTTAGCCAAGAACGAGTGTAATGCAGCAATACAGATAGAGCGATAGTGTCAGTGCATAATTTGTATTAATGATTGAAAAGGACAGTTCACAGGCATAGCTAGGTTGGAATGGCCCCAAGTGCAAGAAATTGACTTGCTCCCCCTGTCACCATCTTCTCCCTTGTCCCACCTCCGCCCTCCCACCAGCATCCTTATTGCAGAAAACTGTCAACTGGTGAGTCTACTACTCTGACTCCAGAAACACTCCTGACATCGTAGAGCCTCTCTCTCCACTTGCTATGCCTGAGCCCTGGAGACTGCAGCTGTGCTGCCTCCGTCAGCGCTTGCTCCATCCTGTGCTGCCCACGGGGTGGGTCCCACATACATCGTGCGCTGCAGGCACTTCTCCTCAGCTCCGTCTCTGCCCAGCCATGCCGCAACAGGACAGGATTTGTGGCCCTCCCCACCTTGGGCCCTGTGTCCCCTCACCCCCCAGCTTGGGCCCTGGGACAAATATCCCTCCTTTCCCTATGATAGCTATGCCCCTGCAGCTTGTTTTAGCTATTGTTTAGTGTTCTTTACTGAGACATCCTACTGGTCAGGGCCGTAGTATTTGGCTTAGTAAGGGTGCAATCCTCCTCCACCTTCTGAAGACAATGGGAGCCAAGCCATTGGGCTCTGTGCATGGTCCCCTCAGGCAGCCAGCACACCACTGAGCAGGCTTTCCAAATTGGTGGGAATCTTCAGCCACATCCACTCTGGTTTGTTCTGCTCTTGGAATCATAGCTGGTATCACTTAGTCAATCAGACTTTGATCAGATCCATAACAACATCGCTCAGTCATATGGCATGAAATGGAGAAAAAAATATTTAGGAAAACGATAGTTGCTTTTTTTCCCTCCCAAGTTATGTAAAAAATTGCAAAGCCACTTAACCACAGCGGGCTGAGAAACAGATCTGAATGTTCTGCCAGCTGCTTGAGAACCTAGACCAACCCTAGTTAGTGGCTAATAATGGCCATTTAAAAATCTTTATTTGGGGTGTGCCATTTTTTTTTTTTTTGTTAGTGGCTTGTAATCACATGTGGTTGTGCATGCAGGACAAGCACAATTTCTTGTGGTCCTACAGATGGATGCTCTGAGAATGAGCCATGCTAGTGGGAATACAAGAGGGAAGAAAATCAGCAGAGGGAAAAGCAGAGATGGGAAACGAATCCTGCGGCTTAAATCTGGCTCCTAATGTTCCCAGAATTTGTGGAAATGAATAAAGACATGCTCAGTCTTCAAGCCATTTACAGGCGAGCCCCACCCTACCCACCATCACTCAGATAGGTTTGAGCTGAACTCCCGTCTCTTCTCTGTTTTATCAGAGTCCTTTCTCTATGTGACTCCCCAGCTGGCAAGGCTGCAGGCTACCATCTGACCCCCGGAAGCCCTTCCCCAAAAGCTTTGCCCTTTGACATCTAGGAGCATAGGGGTATTCAGAAGAGAAGGTGAGCCAGAGGAGGAGGAGTGGCACAACTGGTGGAGCTGTCCTGACAGGCGGTCAACCCTGGCTAGACCCAGTTCCCACCATGAATGCTACTCTGCCAGTCCCAGGACATGCACCAGCTGCTGTTCCATTGAGGACAGCTGTGGACGTTGCCTTGTGGAGCAGTAGCAGGGCTGTGGGCTAGTGAGGCAGTGGGGGCGGCTCGCATGTACCAGTCTGTTTAGGAACCTCCCTACACCTCCCTTATATGCTGTTCCATTGGTGCATTTGAAGAGATCTCCATAAAATGCCCAAAAGCCACTACATTGTGCCCCTGTAGATATCTGCCCCAAGCCTGTCCCCACCACAATGGCCACAAAACATTCAACAATGCCTGCATCAGGTTTGGGAAACCTTTTCCCTCCCATAAGCCACTTGGAAAATTAGTACAAGGTCCATGGACCACATAGTAATTGCTGGACATCACAACACTCTGGAAGGGGAAGAGACCATTTTGGAAAGGAGCATGACAGCCCCTTTGCCCCACCCTCCTGCCATGGTCCCATCCCTCCGGGTTGCCTCCTGGAGAGAGGTAGTAGGCCTACCCTCAGCAATCGCCTTCCCTGAGCCTATATGTTTTAGTTCTTTCCACCCTGGGCATATGCCCTATCTCCGCTCCATTTCCCCTTAAGAAAGAGTCCTTCAACCCCTGCCCTCCATTCTGCCTCCCTACATGAGCCCCTCACCAGTCTGCAGGCAGTTACTAATTTCAAAAGTGGCCTGAAGTGGGATCCCTGCTGCAGACCATTCTCAGGTGCTGATTACTAAACACCTGACAAAAATCAATGAATTAAGCCATATTGGGTGGGAAAGTGTTATTTCCAGTCAAAGGTGGGGAAGCTGAGGCCAAGAGAGGCATTTAGCCAAGTTCATATGCATGTCAAAAGTCAAGGAGATGGAAATTTGCAACTGAACTCAGATCTTACTTTTAATGTTGCATGAAGCTCAACTATTTTCTGATCAATTTTCACTAGAGAAACTCATTGGTTAGTTAGAGGCTCCTACTGCCCTTTACCAAGGCTGTTCCTGAGTTACTATTCCCCTCTTATCTATTAGAGTCCTAGAGCTGCTATTTGCAGAGATTCAAGTGAGGGATTGCCTGGCCCAAAGAGTTAAAGAAGAACATGGTGTCACAACCCGGCCCAGGGCAGAAACTCCTGGGCAACATGGTCGGGGCCAGGTCGGGGCACTGGATACATATGCCCGTGGCCGGGACACTGTCGCGCAGCCCAGGGAAGGGGAAGGCCTCAACAGACGTGTCGCCAGCGGGTTCCTCCCCCATGCTGCTCCCAATGTCTTGCCCTCCCTCCTCCTCCACGCCATGGCAGACCCAATCTGGGCTGGGTTATGGCGGACTACCCCACAAGGGATAGTCCGCTGTGGCCTGCATTGGAGGTTTCCAAGGTCATAGCCCAGTCTCACTGCTAACACGGGGCAATCTGGGGCGATCCTAAGCCAACATCTGGTGGTGCCTCAACAGACGTGCACTGTCACATGTGTTTTTACCCACTGCTACTGGGCCTGCAATGAGTATTTGAAATGAGCTCTGAATTTAACAAATTCAGTACAGTTGCATAATGTTTAGCAAAACAAATAAGGAAGCAGTTTTTGCTCCCACCTTTGTCAACAGTTTAGGGTTACCTCAGTTTCAATTCTTCATTGGCTGCGTTCCTTCAGTAGTACTTGGACTGCTTTTGTATTTTGATGCATTCACATTTTGTTATTTGGCGCGTTGTGTCTTTGGTTGTATTGTTTGGTGTGGGTTTTTTCATATTTTTGAATGTGAATGAGATTGGTCCATCCGAATGACGTAAGTCACAAAAGCAACGAATAATGAAGGACAAGGCAAATGAAGTAATCAAAGTGAAAGCCCCTTGGGGCAGAGACCTGTCTCTAACCATGACTGTTCAGCCCCAGGCACGTTGCTTGCACTATATAAATAATAATAAACAAAGAAGCAAATATTGCTACAGTGACAAGGATGAATTCAGTTCTTATTTGTGGAAATGAATATGTTATCCTGATGCATATAGAAGTGTCAGTTCCTTTCAGCCCTAGTAATTGCTACTCATTAGGTGGCGGCGTAGTATAGAAGGGGGCATTTGACCCAGACTGTATTTCTTATAGGCACAATTGAAACTGTTGATGACAACAGTGATGCAGTGGACCCTACAGCCTTCTTGCCGCTATTGGAAAGAGGTGCTGTCACAAGGAGAATGGGATGATACTGTTGCTGCATCTATCCAAAAAGCTGGACCTCAGCTTATTTCAGTGGAGGCTAAAGGAATGTCCCCTGCATCCTCTCCAACTCTCCTAGCCGACTAATTATTTGCAAATGCTGGCACCTACCGAGTGACCTGCTGATGCAATTACCATTAACTATGCTTTCTTTTTAAGTTCCTCCATTATGATCTGGTCTGTGTCTGAGAATCCCAAGATGAAAATGAGTAGCCTTCAAGATCTGCCAATGGAGGAAGGTAACATTTTTCCTCAGATTCCTCTAGGGAGATTGGCAGGATTCACAGGCTGGAAAAAGAAACAATGGCCGCACAACGCAAAGTAAAACTACTGAATGCCAGGAACAAACCACCTGTTGTGACGATATTAAAAAAAGATGAATCCTGCTCTCCTGAGTAGATAATCTCATCACCATTCCACCATACCTTGGTCTTCTTCTTTCAAAATTAAGCATCATGGCATCCCAAAAGAAAAGCAGTTTAAAATATTCTGTAATTTGAGCTTTTGGAAGAGATTGACTGTCCTCTAAGAAGAGGTTTGTAAAGCTCTGTTATTATGTGAATAGGTCATGGCAATAAATCATAAAGGGAACCGTTCAAATATCTGATCAACGTGTACCTCCAATTGGAAGCTTTAAATGGTACCTGAGTCTTGCAGTGAAAAGAACCATGCAATAATCTTAATGAGAAGAAGCATCAGTTAAGATTTAGGTTGAAGACTAAAAGCTACCTGATTATTTAGTTACAGGGATTAAGGCAGACAAAACCTTACTGACGGCTGGATAAGATTCACATTCCTTTCCATTGTGATCATCCTAACATCAAGGAAATGTTTGAAATTTTGGCAGCCCCACATGATGGGCCTGCAAAAGTTATTAGATGGTTTAATGTTTTTTACTCTTTAAAAACAGAGCTGTAGCAAGTGTGTTATATAAATCTTCAATGGTAGCACGGGGGGGGGGGGGTTGGTTTTTTTAAGATGGTTGATGCAGTGTCCCTATTGGTGGCTTTTAAAAGCAACATTGGGCGCTTTCCCATGTTACTGTCCACACACAATTTGCCTCCGGGAATGAATCTGGGAGCTTCAGGAGGCAAAGCATGTGTGGGGTTTGTAACACGGGACCACCCCTCCCTCCCAGCACATATTTGCCAGCGATCCTGTGGGAGATTACAGGGTAGGGTGCTTTCCTAAATGACTGCATGCGCACGATTTGTCTCCAAAAAAGAATCTGGGTGGCAAAGCATGCGTGGGGTTTGTAACAGCAGAGTAAGGAAATCCATCTCTGAAATCCTCCACAAGATTGTCAACAAGAATGCACAGGGGGGTGGCCCCATGTTACAAACTCCGTGCATGCTTGGCCTCCCGGATTCTTTTCCAGAGGCAAATTGTGCATGGATGGTAATGTGGGAAAGAACCCAAGAAATCCAGCTCTGCAGTCTTCTGCAGGATTGCCAGCAAAAATGTGGAGGGGGGGGGGTTCCCACATTACAAACCCCACACATGCTTTGCCTCCCAGATTCTTTCCTGAAGGCAAATTGTGTGTGGACAGTAACGTGGTAAAGCATCCAGTGAATCATATGCAGCAGGGTTGGGGAAAACCTTTCCCTCCCACAAGCTACTTTGAAAAATAGTGCAAGCTCTGTGGGCCGGATAAGAGTTAGGGGCAAACATGCTTGAGAGATGTGCTCAGGATGGGTGAAGGAAGGAAGGGTCTGTCCAGACCATCGATCTATATCAAGGTTCCTTCCATTCTCTATCCTTGGGTTCATGCCATCATCTCTATTGCTTTCCCCCTGAGCATGCTTCTACAGTGTTTGAGGGTAGGGACTGTATCCACAGGCCAGGTTCAGGAACTGGAAGGGGGTCAAATCCAAAACCGCTACAGGCCAGATTTAGCCCATGGACCAGTGATTCTCTACCCCTGAAATATAGGGAGGATGTATCACAGGAGACTGACCACTCCACCCTGCTTCTTCCCTTTCCCCTTTTGCGCACAAGAGCTTTACCAAAGTATTATGTAGTTTATAACAATAAAATGCATAATGTCTCCTTATAAATGGTCCTCTCTTTCGCATCATGAGTGGTGGACCCATTAGGCTGGTCTGCCCTCGGAGACTAATGGATCCAATTGGTTTCCAGAACTCTCTGAGGGATTTGCCTACTGACCTTGGCACTTATTCTATCAATGATCTGGTCATTTTATGGAACGACATCTTTTGCCATGGCCATCAACACAGTTGCACCCAGATGTCTGCTCCCACCGCTGTGACAACACAGGTCCTCCTGGTTTACGAGGAACTGTTAGAGGCAGTTAGAGCGCAGGTGGTGCTCGACTCACACTGAAGCCAATTGACTGTGGCATAGATCATTTTTAAAGGACTATGCCATGACTGTGATGGCAGCAAAGAAAGCTTACCCAATGCCTGGCTGCTGTTGGGAACTGAATGAGGATGAGCCGATTGAAGCTCTATCCAGAAAAGACCAAGGTGACTGATGATGGTTGGCCAGCCTTATGACCTGGAGGGGATTGGGACTCCTCTGGTTGATCAGGTTCGCAGCCTTGGAGTGTTTCCGGACTACTTGCTGCACCTGGATTGTCAGGTTGCGGTTATGGCCAGGAACGCTTTTCACCAACTCCATCTGGTGAGGAGGCTGCAGCCTTTTCTTTCTGATTCAGATCTGGCCACCATCATCCATACTTTAATCACCTTGAGACTAGATTACTGCAACACATTCTACATGGGGCTGCCCTTGATGACTGGTTGGAGGCAGCAGCTGGTGCAGAATGCAGCAGCTCGCCTCTTTTTGGGGGTGAGGCTCTGGGATCACATTACAACAGTGCTCCAAAGTCTGCACTGGCTTCCTATAGCTTTCCAGGCACGATTCAAGGTTCTGGTTTTAACCTATAAAGCCCTACATGGCTTTATAGGTTAAAAGCTGGGGCTCACATATCTGAGACGGCCTGTCCTTCCATGCCCCATTGCGGCCCCTGAGATTGACCAGGAGCACCTCCCTGTGGGTGCTTTGTAAAGCGCCAGGTACATTGCTTGTGCTATATAAATGCTTGCTAATAATAATAATAATTAATACTATGTTAGTCTTGTTTATACAATAAGGGCTCACAGGGAGGTGTTCTCGGTTGCTGCCCCAATGTTATCAAACTCCCTACCCCTGGAAGTTTGTTTGAGCTCAAACCTGAGCATCTTCCGGAGGCGGTATAAGACCTTTCTGTTTTAAAGGGCATGTGGTGGGCGGGGGTAGGGGATGGGGGTTTAGTGGCTGGGTTTGGGATAGGGTTGTGAGGGGGGGTTGAATGGGGAGGTGGTATTTGGTGGGTTTTGTTGTGGGAAGATTGTGGTTTGGTTTTGTATTTTAGTGTTTTTATGGTTTGTGAGTTGTCCTGCGCCTTTGAGAAGGGTGGCATTAAAAATTTGACTAAACAAATCTTAAATAAATCAGCTGGGTATAGGAAATGTTTCTATGGTCACTCTCTACACTCACAGAGTTTCTACACTTCTTCACATCCTTGCACGGCCTATGTGGTCCTTCGGACAGCAAGTGTACGTCATCCACTTATTCTCTTCTCCTCCTGGAGCAGCTGACAAAAAGCTCCACCTCCCCCGTTCCACTGTGCTGTCCGCACAGGTGAAATGAATAGCAGGTTCTCTATTAATGAACATTATTCTCATGTTCTGATAGCACTCTGAATATTCCATACTCAAAAAACCTCCAGTTTACAAGAAGAGTTAAGGCTCTTGCAAATTCAATCATGAACTAAAAAGCATGGAAATTGCAAGTTAAGGCTCCCGCCTTAACGTCCGTGCCATGTTAGCAGTAAAGACACTGTACAGTCTCACATATTGTGCTCACTTACAACTTAGGCTCCATGCACCCACACTTTGCCTTCATCTTTCAGCCCCAAATCCTCTTCCTCTGCAGGTTGGGGGCAACACTGAAGCTGGGGACAGAAGGGCGTGAGCTGGCCCCTCACCCCTTCCATTCCCTCTATTCTTTCATGTCGGTTGGGGAGAATGGGACAGCTGAGTAATGTCTCACAACTCTCCCTTTTACCTACTAGTCCCCACTGCCCTCCCAGAGCATAATGAAGCTGGGTACAGTTCGGATACAAATGTTTAATTTAAACTTTAAGTTAGGTATGCATTGAAATTAATTCAATGGAATGGCCATGGGAAGGAATGGAGGCAACAGCAGTGCCAATTTCTAAATAAATACTATTGTCATTCCAACATCCAGATAAGTGACTGTGAAATTATACAACACAGCTGCAACTTTGGGAGTACATGGGGAAGGCAAGAGGGTGTGAAATGATGAGGAAGGCACCAGATGCAGTAAGTGGAATGGCTGGAATGACAGGGAAAAATACAAAGTGTGTGCAGGATTCAGTAAGTGGGTGGAATTACAGCATGAATTAGAAATAGTTACAATAACAAGGCTCTGAGTGAAATAACTGATTCAGAAGACTGATGGAATACCAGGGGAAGCAGTCTTATCATTTAACCCATTTACCATAGCTGACACCCTATCCTTTGACTCCCAGTAGCCTCCCTCCCTGTTATTCCACTTCCCCTGCTGTGTTTCTTGTCATTACACACACCTCCTTATGTCAGGGGCCGCGCTCCCTGTCACCGCCTCGGGCACCCGCGGAGGTGAGGCTCGGGGCAGTGCACGTGCTGTAGCAGCAGCGAGGGGACGTCGGGGGGCATGGCCCTGTTAGACCAGGTGGAGACGCAGAAGCGGGGATCGGGCTGCAGCCCGCACAGTAGTGGTGGGACCCCGGGCCCATTACCGGTTACCGGATTTACCGGTTACCGGTTCTACAAAAACCAGATTCCCGGATTAATTCCGGTATACCGGTACCGGTTTTATTTCATTGAGTTCAATGGGGCACTGTGTCCCCATTGAACTCAATGAAATAAATGAATTCCTTCCCCCTCCCCCTCCCAGGCTGC
>QEPC01007433.1:166996-189290 GCA_003113815.1 Sphenodon punctatus | reverse complement strand
GAGGGAGAAGGGACGAAGGCGGTTGGGCGAGCAGGAGAAGCGAGGGAGAGCGAGGGAGGACCGTGGACCGGCCATCCACCAGCCCCGTTTGCCTTGGGGGTGTGTGTGTCTGGGTGGCCCCCTTGCCCTTCCTCCCCCGTGCGGGCGGGGTGTGTGTGTGTGTGTGTGTGTGTGGAGTCCGTGCCCTTGTCCGGTGCTTGGGATGGCTGCAGCACAGAATGAGGATATTTGGTTGACATTTCTGCTGGCCCATTGGCATCACAAACCGATCTTATACCACAGTGACATGTAAGAATCCATGGCATAGGCTCATTCTCTGCATATGCTGTGCAGGCATATAAAATTGGAACCCTTTATCACATCTTTCTGATATTTGGCAGAGATGATCCTGAAAGTGTAAGATACAGCCCTGAAAATTTTTATGTACACTGACAACAAAGATGTTACAGCCAGACATACATTTGTAGGTTAATTGCATATACCACCAGGACCCTTTATCCAATACTTCTGAAAGTTGGCATATACGTTAAACATAAGGAGGGGTATATGCTTGCCACGATTCATTCACATTAGATGGGAGACAAAGAAGGTACAGTCAGGAATGGATATGCAGATTTTTGCAAAATAGCATAATTAAACAGCTTATAAAATCAGATTGCTTTATCCAATCTTTCTGGAATTTGGTACTCATAATGCCTTCCATTTGAGGTATAATATCCCCATGTTACATCCAAATATAATAAAAAACAAAAAAGGTACAGTGAAAAATGTGTTTTCCATTGAAATCAATGGAAATCAAAAATGACAGCAAAAACAAAAACAAAATTTTGATATTTTTGAAAACAAAAATGACAGATTTATATAGTGAAAATGAAAAATGTAAACAAAAAATGACATGGGTCCCTGGTGCACACCTCTAGAGATTTTTTAAGGCTGCAACCTGGACTACCCACCTACCTGCCCCAGGGCAGTCCCAGGCCAACATGTGGTAGTGCGGGACTACATGTGCGGGTGAGTCCCAGGCCACAGTAGGCCAATGTGGGCCCGTGTCACGTTTGTTTTTACCCAAAGTCTAGTTGGAGAAGTTAAACTGGAAAGGCAAATGGGAAGGAGGGGAACACAGTCATGGTAAAGGGGACTCAGTCATGCAAGTTGCTCAATGCCATGGCTCCAACTCACCACGAACCTATCGACAAGTCAATGGTTTACATCAGGGGTGGGGAACCTTTTCTGTCCCGGGGGCCACATTGAAAATTAGTATCCGCTCTGAAGGCCACACAGAGGTTGGGGTGGGGGGTTAAGGGGTGTACTCAAGAAAAGGAGGGCCCAGGCCATGGATCTGTGCCGTGGAACTGTCCCCTACCCTTGTGTGCATGCCCTCTTCTCTCCTCCCTTATCCTGAGATCAGTTTTTAAGTGCTTGGGAGTAGAGATTGGATCTAGGGGCCAGATTCAGGCACTGGAAAGGGGTCACATAAAAACTTGCCGAGGGCCGCATTTGGCCCCTGGGCCTGAGGTTCCCCACCCCTGGTTTACATGGTTAATGTTAAGTATGTATTATTGAAGCTTGGGAGGGGGAACCAGTCTGAGCCAAATCTGGCTAGTGACTGGTTTTTATTTGGCCCCTTTCCAGTTGTAGAGCTTGTACTAATTTTCAAAGAGGCCTGAACAGGATTAGGGGGAAGGTTCCCAACCCAGTTTAAACACTTCATTGGATGAGAGCTACATGAGACAGTAGAAACACAAGGAGGAAAAGAGAGCATCTGCCTGCAGCCTTTCCATCTGTAACAAGTGCAGTATGTGGAGGAACACTTACCTTGCACAGGGAAATGCTTTTCTTTTCATCATCTTCACTTTCCTCTTTTCTTGCTGCTTTGATTCTCCTGATCCAAGTCTCAAATCCACTATATGGTCAAAGTAGCCTAGTGAGAGATGCAATTTTCTTTCAGTGACTTCATTGCTCTTTTCAGAGGTGAAAAAATCTGTAGTAAAGGGGCTTTTTTTTACAAGAGAAACCACAAACGTTTTTTCCTTCCGTTTCTACGTGTTGAGATGATGATTTCCTTCCAGCATGACTAAATGATCTTGGTTCCTGTGTTTGTGCGCATGGGCGGGCTTATCTAACGCTCATATTGAATATTCTTCAATAAGAAGGTAAGAATGAGGAGTCCATGGTTATCTTTCTCCTGCTGTGTAAACCAAGTGAAGCGCAAGAAAAGTACTATTATTTTTTTTAATCTACTAGACTAGGAAGTCTGAGCAGCCAAGAATGCTTCTGGTCCTCTTATCTCTTGGCTACAAGGACCCTCACACATATGGAGAGCTTTATCACTGACCAGATTCTCACTGAAACCAGCTTCCTGAAATGGACTTACCCTGAGCTCGAAGGCTAGGATTGCTGGAGCGGAAGAGAGAAATTTAGGGGAGGCAGGAAGGGGATTTTAATTTAAATGTTTGTTTGCTTTCTTTTGCCTTATGGGATTTATTTGGTAGTTTTTATTCACATTTTGCAGGGGCTTAGAATTAAACTGGTATTTTTTAAATGAGAATAGAACGAGGTATGAATACTGTCAAATTTCATAGCAAAACACAAACATGTCTACACAGTTCAGTTGCCTCACAACTGTTGGCTGGACAGTGACGTGGGAGCTTCAGTATGTCATAAGAACAGGGATCTTGGAATGGGAGGTTGGTGGAAGGCATTGCGGCGGTGACCTTTACTAGCGTTACCCCTTATGCAGGTTAGATGAGTCTTTTGCAACATACGGGCACAGTGCAGCCACATCTCAGGGCCCTGTCTGGCCATAGGAACATAGAATGTTACCAAATATAATGATAAGCAATTACAAATCCACCCTGTGTTGAAATTGAAGACATCATCCTGGGTGCATGGTTGCTTGAATAACATCTATGCTGCCTGTTTGTGGCTACCCAACTGTCTCCTCCAATCAGTTGTTTCCTAGATGACATGCTTTGGTGCAACACTGCCAATTGTGGGAGAGAGAAGCTGGCTCCAGGACGGCAGTCCCAGAATAGAGAATGTGGTGACTCTGAAGACAAAGCGTCATCCCAAAGAAAATCCATTCCAATTATGAAAGCACCTCCCACATAGAAATCTCTTCTCCTGCATGTTCCCCCACCCCCCCCTACTCTGTCACTGCTACCCACCAGAAACAGCATGGAGATGCACAGGAACCAGATTGGCCCTTCATAGAAATCCATGCCTATAGGATCTCAAGATGACCAAAAACCAGTAGCAAGGCCGTGCGCATCTTTAGACATAACAGTGGCTACATGCTAGCAGTGGCTACTTACTTCTGACCCCACTATTTTTCTGATCCCAAACCATGCACCCTTTATTTGTGAGGTTCACAAATGGGAGACAAATTTGCTAAGTGGATCTGAAAAATGTGATAACTATTCAAATTGCTCCAAATATTTCTCAGCCCTAAATTTTAGCAAGCTATCCCATAGACGTTTTGTGCCTATTGAAACCCTACTCCAGTAGCTGAACCATAAACCACCCCACTTACTGGTCTCTGTTTTCACCTTGGAAAGAGTTTCATTTTCGCTGAGTGGCAGCAAATGGCACCCAATGACATTCTGAATATTGCATAATCTATTTTTGAGTAGTGTCTACTTTTGGTGACTCGCTTGGGTGGAACTTAAAAGCACAATTCCCTTATCCATAAATAATAATAAATAATAATAATAAATAATTAATAACAACACATAATATTTGACTAGTGATACCTTGGTCTAGGAAGCTAGGTAGATCCTCCAAACTCTAGTAATCTCAGAGCTTGGGTGGCTGCTCTCGAGGAGAGGACTGAGTTATATTGAAGGAGATGAGCTGGTAATGAGAGAGAGGGAACCCACTGGTGTGATGAAGTGTGGTTGGACAGGACAAGGTCCAAGGGGGAAGGCTCTGTGCAGTTGGCAATAAAGTCTATCAAGTCCTTGCCCTGAAAGCCAAAGTTGCCAAAAAGGAGTGTGGAAATAAAAAGGAGAATAAGAGATCCACTACAGAGATGCCTTGTTCCATAAGGGCTACAAGAAATATATTTGCATACTTCCTAGGGGGGGGGGGGGGAGGGGAACAAGTCTACTTTTGAAATTTGTTCTCACACCAAAATAGTTGCATGCAATTCATGACACATATGACTATACTATACCTCCCCCTCCCTAAAGTACAAAAAAGAAGCAAAGAGCTGGAGCTACTAATCACTTTGCAAAGCAGGCAGGGCTTACATTTTTATCTGAGCTTAAGCTGCCTTAATGCTTAGGTTAGTTTTGACTATATATGGCATGTTTTAGCATTACAAAATAGTTCTGAACTTGAAGCTAATCACTTGGCTAAGATACACAAAAGGATTTTTAAAGGAATTCTGTGCATTTGGAAAAAAAATGATAAGATCATATTTTCAGTGGGAGAAAAGAAGGCACAAATTCTTACTGGGGACAACAAATGTTCACACTGTAAGCTACAATGGCAGGGCTGCGGATGAAGTAGGGTTGCCACCTCTCTGGTTTTCACATGGAGACTTCCAGAGTCTCTGGGGGAAACCCAAAATTCTCTGGATTAGCCAAGGGCACCCCATCATGACTAACCTGAAGATTCGGGACTTCTGGGGGCAGCAATGTTAAAAAGGAGACAGGCCATAGAGACTTTCCCACCTCTTTTCCAATACAGCCTCATCCCTATGGCGCGTGATATCTAGAAACGCTGCAAGGGCAGAGTGTTAAATATCATAACGCTCCATAAGGGGGGTGGGGTTACATCAGAAAGGGGCATGGCAGCCTTTTGCCTTGAACCCTGCAATGCGTTCCTCCTCCCATCAGGTTTCCTCCTGGAGGGAGGTGCCAACCTAATCACAAGTGCCACGACATGAGGTGTTAGCTGCAGCTGCTGAACTTCTGAGAATGTTGAATAATGATGATTATTTGAAGTTACTTGATGCAGGTGGTAGCTTAACCATGAAGGAGAGCCCTTGGGACAAATCGACCACAGCAGCTACAAAGTAAGGAGCTTTCATACAACCTGGCCGTCCAGAGATGTGGAACCTCTTGGATCAGACAAAGAGTTTCCTCTTTGTCAGGATCCCTGGGACTTGTACCCATGTCTGCTACGGATGGGCGTTCCAGATTTGGATTAATCTGGAATTGCAGATTCATCTATATAATCTGCAATATGTGATGGATCCGTACTTATGGATCCTGATTTCCCCCCACTCCTATCCCCTGGGACCCTGAAGTCTACTTACTGGCCTCGGAGGGCTTGATTGATGTATTGCTACTGCTGTGGGGTCTCCGGCAGACTCCCTCGCCGCAGCGTCGTCCCTACTCTTTATCATACATGTGCAAAATGGCTGACACTCCTAACCAAAATAGCGGCAGCCAAAAGGACATCATCACCGTTTTGCTTACAGGCAGCAGCCATTTGTGATTGCACAAAACAGCCCCAGCAGCCATTTAGCACACACGTGATCCAGACAAGGGAGTGCGACGCAGCAAAGGAGCCTGTCAGAGCCGCTACAACAGCAACGGTGCTTCAGTCAAGGTCTCTGAGGCAACAAGTACCATTCTGGGGCCCCAGGAAATAGGGGTGGGGGGAGGTCGGACCTACTGTCCCAGGGCTAATGATGGGACATAGGCTACGGTATGGATTGGTTTCCTATTGACTTCAATGGGAAAATCCCCTCACTGACTTCAGTGGGGAAATCCAAAACTGTAATCCATAATTAATCTGTAAATTACAGATCCGAATTAGTAACAGACCCGAATCCATAATTCAGTCCAAATGCCCATCCCTAATGTTTGCTGGATCCATGGACATTGGCCCTGCTTAGGGAAGTCCTTTAACAGCAGTTGAGTTATTTCACACTGGCCATAATCACCCACCAGCTCCTGATTGGCCATTTACAGCTAATAAACTTCCTAGTTTTCCCCAATAACTTTGCCTCTACCTGTGCTGTTGTTATTATTATTATAAACATTTATATAGTGCCAGTAGTGTGACCTGGTGCTGTACAGAACATAGAAATAGACACAGTCCCTGCCTGTGGCTTACAATCTAAAGACAAGGCGGGGGAGACAGGGAGAGGGGACAGTGGGAGAAACAGGGGAGAAGACAAACAAACATTCAGGCGGATGCAAAGTCTCAGGTGCGTGTGCTTGGCTTGGTTACAATCAGGTTGGTTGCAGCAGTCTGCAGCAGACAGTAAGTATATGGGGAACGACTAGCAGGCATCGGGAAAGGCGGCGAGGAAAAAGTGGGTCTTGAGGAGGGATTTGAAGGAGCGGAGGGAGGGGGCAAGGCGGATGTGGGGAGGGAGGGAGTTCCAGGCATGGGGGGCAGCGAGGGAGAAGGGTCAAAGGCGGTTAGGTGAGCAGGAGAAACGAGGGAGAGTGAGGGAGGGGACAGAGGAAGAGCGGAGAGCGCATGCAGGAGTGCATAGGGAGATTAGGTCCGAGAGGTAAGGGGGAGCTTGGTTGTGGAGTGTTTTGAACGTGAATACCAGGAGTTTAAACAGGATACGTTCAGGAAGGGGGAGTCAGTGAAGAGAGAAGAGGAGAGGCTGCTGTTGCTTCCTAGTTTTCCCCTCTGTACTCTTGTGGTATTGGCCAGGACTCTCTGCCATGCCTTCCCCAGGCTTCTGTGCTTGACCTCACTTTCACAACTGGCACCCTGCCAATGGTGAAACTTTGGACTAAAATGTGGGGAGATGCTGGATCCCTTGACTCACACATAAGACCCTGAAAATACATCCACCCATTATAATTATGTCTATGCACCCTGTTACTGGCCATCTCTCCCACCTACACCCCACCAAGATGGACCTTGAGTCCTTGCTATGACTGTATTCTCACACCTAGATGCTGTCAGCTGCCTGGTGAACCTCTTTGGCCTGATCTTGGGTACTAACCTCTCTTCCTCAATTCTTCCCCATAATTCAACACTGTCTCCGGTTTGCTTCCCTGTCTTCCTGATGACATGGTTTGCCATGCTTCTGATTCTACTGGCTGCTCACGAAGACTGTTTCTGTATGCTACTACTGTATGATAAATTGCTTTCCTTTATTGCTATCTAACTTTTTGTTTTGTTTTTCCATTTACTGCATTAACAGATAACTACCAGCACTGCTGCCTCCAGGGTTCCACTCTCTGCCTACCGATCCACCAGCCAGAGGTGTATTCCTTGGAACGAGGAAGAGATGAAAGCCTTCATCGCTCTGTAAGGGGAGCATAACGTACAATACAAGCTTGTGAAATGCTATAGGAACAAGGAAGTGTTCCATAAGATCTCCCTCCAAATGGCACAGCAGGGATTCCCCAGGGAGATGAACCAGTGCTGGCAGTGGACCAAGGACCTCTGGAGGGGGTACAAGAAAATCAGGGACAACAACTTAACCTCCAGTCACAGGAGGCAAACGTCCCCTACTACAAGCTGCTAGACTGGTTCCTCTGTGTAGATGGAGCCATCGTGGTGTCCTGCCTCTATGGCTGCGCTTTTGCCATGGGTCAGAAGCAGGTCAGTGTGTCTCTCCCATTGCCTGATTCAGCTCCAATGGCTCCCGCTCCAACTGCTCTTGCTCCCCCCTCCCCCCCCGGAAGCTGTGACAACTGGCAGAGTTCCCTCCATGCCCATCCCCGCCCCGGAACCACCAAGGGTCAATGATGACATGAGCACCGTGACTCTCCAGCTCTACTCCCTCAATGTAGAGAGCTAGCCGCTATTTGAGGAGCCACCACAGGTGCTGGTGGAGGGCACAGAGGACCCAGAGGCCATGTTTATAGAGTAGGTGGAGAACAGTAAGTTAATGCACCTGGGGCAGGTGGCAGACTGAACTAATGGCTTTCCTTGTTGCCTTGCCACAGGACTGCCACCACAACAGGCGCAGATGAAACCGCAAGCCAGAAGCACTCTGCAAAACCAGGACCTGTGGGTCCACAACCAGCAGCACAGGGAAGATTTGGTGAGGGAGCTGCTCGGGGAGACCACGTGGCAGGGGGACAAGATCTGGGAAGCCATTCAGGCATGATGCAAGGCCTTGGCTGCCAAGTCCCGCCTGGACTACTGACAGGAGGATAGGCATTGGGCCTGCCTTGGGCAGCAGTCTGAGTGCTCAGACAGTGAGCTGAAGAAGGTGAGCAAGGAGATGGAAGATCTGTTGTCACAGTCTTTCCAGATCCAGAACTCTTTCCCAGCATATAGCTGCTGTGAGCACAAATTTTAAGTAAGTAAGTAAATAATTTATGGCGTGGCAGATAGCCATTGCAAAAATATAAAAATATAAAATGGAATATTAAATATAAATACAAAAAAGGAACATGAAATATAAAATATAAAACAGTAAGCACAAATTTTGCTCAAGGGCAGGATACATTTGCCAGCCCCATTCGGCAATTCACACCACCCCACTAGAGTGGCCATACCTCCCCTTTAAAAGACGACACTTATGAAAAACGCATGTTGCAGGGCTGCATTGGTTCTAGTGCTACCCTGCAACATGTATTTTTCATAAGCGTCCTCTTTTAAAGGGGAGGTATGGCCACCCTACACCCCACACAGATCACAACCACCCGCCCTGGTTTCCCCCAACATCCAACTTCACCGGGAAAGCACCCAAGCCCTCTCCACCCTGCTCTCGCACAGCTCTACCCGCCCTGTTCCAGACACACCTCCCTCTCCACAAGCAAGTCGAATTTGTCACCTTCTCCTATTCCTCCTCAACCTTCCTAGACCCTCTTCAATCTGGGTTCCGCCCCGGCTATGGCACCGAGACGGCGTTGGTGGCCTTGGTAGATGACCTCCGCCGGGAGATGGATGCAGGATGTTCAACATTTCTCATCCTGCTAGATCTCTCCGCCGCTTTTGATACCGTGGACCATGGGCTGCTGCTGAGGCGACTGCGTGACCTGGGGGGGTTTGGACGGGACCGTTCTTGAATGGTTCCGCTCATTCCTCTTGGGGAGGAGCCAACGGGTAGTGTTGGGGGTGGAGACATCGTGCCCCCGCGCTTTACCGTGTGGCGTTCCGCAGGGTTCGATCTTGTCTCCGCTGTTGTTTAACATCTATATGCAGCCCTTGGGGGAGGTTGTGAGAAGGTTCGGGGTGCGATGTCACCAGTATGCTGATGATACTCAGCTGTACCTCTCTTTTTCTACTGACCCAGACCCTGCTGTCTCGTTGCTTTCCCAATGTTTGGAGGCCGTGGCGGAGTGGATGCGGCTGAGCAGACTGAAGCTTAACCCCGACAAGACGGAGGTGATGTTGGTGGGGAGAGCGAAGGGGGTGGTGGCCCCCCTGGTTGGGGGGGTTCGCCCTCCTGTAGCTCTGCAGGTTCGGAGTCTGGGGGTGATATTGGACGCAGATCTGCGTCTGGAGCGGCAGGTGGAGGCAGTCGCTAAGGCTGCCTTCCGCCAGCTATATCTAGTACGTAGGCTGCGTCCGTTTGTCTCCGGCCCGGACCTGGCCTCCCTCATCCATGCCTTCGTCACCTCGAGGCTCGACTACTGTAACGCGCTCTACGTGGGGCTTCCCTTGTTCTTGGTTCGGAGGCTGCAGCTGGTGCAGAATGCGGCGGCTCGTCTTCTTACGGGGACGGGCCGCCGGGAGCATATTACACCGGTGCTCCGAGCTCTGCACTGGCTGCCGATAGCGTGCCGAGCCAAGTTCAAGGTGTTGGTGATGATCTATAAAGCCCTACACGGTCTCGGCCCCTCATACCTTAGGGACCGCCTCGCCCTCCGCGCCCCAGAGCGGCTCCTGCGGTCTGCCAGGGGTGCCTTCCTGGAGGTCCCCCGTGTTAAATGGGGGGCCACAATGGAGAGGACATTCTCGGTAGTGGGGCCGCGGCTGTGGAACTCCCTTCCAGAGGAAGCTCGCTTGGCCCCTAGCCTGTTAACATTCCGGCGAAGTTGTAAGACCTGGCTGTTCGCCCAGGCCTTTGGGAGGGAGGGTGAGTAGGGTGGGGGTTTTAGTTCCCCCACCTATTTTTGGCTATTTTTGGTTTTTATGATTGTATCTAGCCCTGTTTAATATTTTATAATATTTATGATGATTTTTAATTGATTTTATTGTGTTTTAATGTATGGAAGCCGCCCCGAGCTGCATGGCAGGAGGGGCAGGGTAGAAATTAATAAAATAAATAAAATATAAATAAACCTTAACAGGCAGAGCCATGGGAGGAGAAGGATGAGAATGTTTCTCCAATTATCCTCACCCAAGCAAACGTGTCCAGCTGCTACAAAAAGAGGAAGGGACAGAAAGCAATAACAATTTTTTTTTACACCCCCCGTCTCCACTAAAAAAATGTGAAGTAAAAAGTAGAGTTAATATTAGGGATGGGCCTATTGGCGAATTATCGGTTACCAGTTTTATCGGTATCGGATTCATCCGATCTTGGATTTATCGGTATCGGTATATTGGTTTTTTAACATTGCCAATTTTTTGGATCTTTAACATTGCGGCCATTTTTTAAATGGCCGCAACGTTAAAGATTTTTTAAATTGGCAATGTTTAAAAAACGATATACCAATACCGATATTATCGGTATTATCAGATTAATCCGATATCGCCAATTATCGGCATTATCAGATTAATCCGATACCGATAGTCCCATTCCTAGTTAATATAGAGTTAAGAGTTAATATAAAATAAAATAAAAGTTTGATAAAATAATGTTTTTATTGTATAATAAACTTCTAAATTTTTTTAATCAATGGTTTCTGTGCTTAATCTGGGAAAGGCGGGAAATTTGGAGGCGTGGGGGGGTGGGGGAGTATGGTAGTATGGCATTGCGAGGGGTTGGAAGGGAAGGGGATACAGGTGGCCTCCGAAAATGGGGTTGGTGGTGTGGGATACCCTCTTGGAATTCACTGGCACGTGAAGGCAGGAAGAGTTGGTCATCAAGAATGGTGATATGGCATAGCAACAAACCACTTTCAGGGGCTGGGGGTTTGAAAACACTTGCACTTGAGGGCCAGGGGGAGGGCGCTAGGAGCCAGCAGCAACCTGTGCCTTTGTGCTTCCTTTTTCCATTAACAGACCCAGATTGCCTGTGGATGCCAACATGAAAAATCAGGGGTTCATGCCAGCTGCAGCCAGCTGACCTGGGAATGTCATGTCAATAGGGAATGGAGAGAGCAGGAAATAGCACAGGCTGGAGGGTGGGGGCCTCGGGAGGGAAGGTATGCTGTCCTGGTGGGGGGCAGGAGGGCTGAATGGGCAAGAGGAAAATCCATTAACACACAGGAAACACTTTTAAAGGTTTTATTGAACATTTTAAAAGGCATAATTTATGACCAGTAAACTGTCACTTAAGGCTGGGTGTGTACGTCAGCACTGCGGTTGATGTGCCAGCACAAGCCGTCCCTGATCTCTCTGGCTATGCGCTACTCCAGTCTGTTCATCTGGTCACGGAACAGTGGCACATTTTTACTATCTCCTTTGGCATGATCAGAATCACATAAAGTTTGCACATGCAGGAAATTCTGCAAATTGCCAATGGGGGCCCTACTTATGACAAAGCCCATTGGTGGACTTGCACATAACGCTGATTAAATCTGATGTCCGCAGGGCCCCAGAACATGTATAATGAGTCCTGGATTCATGTTATGCATGAGGGAGGCAATGAGAGTTCTAGACCCATGTTAAATGCAGATTGGATGTTTAGATCGAATCTAAGCTCCCAATTAACGTTTTAAGTGGGGTTGGAACTCCCTTTGACTCCCTCACATGTAACACTAATCCAGGGCTCATTATACATGCTCCAGGGCCCCCACAGACATCAGATTTAATCAGCGTACGTGTGAGTCCACCCTATGTCCTGAACTGGGGGAAGGAAGAAACCTTATAGATGTATTGCAGTTGTTATAAAGTACAATACAGAAGAGTCTACTTCACTTAGAAGCAATATGCAGAGGTTAATTTTAACTAAAGAAGAGCGACTGATTTTAGTGCAGTGTTTTGAATGAATCAAAATAATTTGTCAATAATTTGGAATCAGCGTTTGCCTCACCAACATCTTGGCTCCTCCATCTGGTCAGGCCAGTTTGGGTATCTCCATATGGTCTTTCTTCTTCCAAAATGTCAACTGTGCATTTGGAATGGAGGTGTGATCAATTTGTCCTTCAGTTTATAATCACCTGTTTTTTATGGACTATGTTCATGCTCATTTCCTCGGTTATGTACACTTTTAGGATTTCTAAACATAAAAAGTCTATGGGTTATTCAGAAAACAGGTCAAGAAAATTGCAAAAGGCTAAGACTAGGGTGGCCAGATATGCAAATTTTAGAGAACACTTATGAAAAATACATGTTCCAGGACTGCATTGGATTCAGTGAGATGGTAAATAGGATCTAATGCAGCCCTACAACCTGTATTTCTCATAAATGTACTCTAAAAGTTGCATACCTGCCCACCCTAGCGGAAACAAAGGATAGGCGCCAGCCTGAAGGGCGACACCTAAAGGGTGTCAGCTGTTGGCTGGGGCCATTTGCTGAGCCGGGGGCCTTCTGTCAGACAGACACCGATACCATTGTAGCCACAGCTGTTGTTGGACCTGCTGTAGGATCCATTGTTTGTTGTCATTATTATTTTGTACCTTATCATTTTGTTTTAAGGGGGTTTTTTTTTGGGGGGGGGGATGAGGTGGGTGTAGTTTGAGTGTGGGGGGCCATGGGGAGTGAGTTAGGGTGGACAGGGTCAATCCCCCTGGTGAGAGGAGGGGAGGTGCTCATTGGAGAGGGTTGGAGGGACTTCCTGTGAGGGGGAGTCCCGGGGAGGTTTCATTGTATATTGTAAAAATGATTGTAGAGGGGTTGGGGTTATTTAATAATATATATTGTGATTTTTTATGTGTTATTGTGGAAGGGCCCCGCTTCCTGGTGAGAGCAGGAAGATGTGGGGTGGGTTGGAGAAGGACCCCTTCCCTGATGGCAGCAGGGAAGGAGTGTGGGGTGATGTAATGCTGAAGGAGTGTGGAGTGATGTAATGTGATGGGATATACTGTAATATGAATAGGATACTGTAATATGAATTTGTTAGGGTTATTTAAATATGGGCGGGTTTTTTTCTCTCTCTTTATATATTGTGGGTCCTGCAGGCCACATTGTATTTTGTATTCTGTGCGATGTGCTGTTTCATTTTGTTGTGAACCGCCTCGAGTCGCCTGTAGCGAGAGAGTGCGGGATACAAATAAAAAATGAAATGAAATGAAAAATGAAAAGGTTCTAACTTTAGTGACCTTAAGATATTGCAGGCATTAAAAATTCAAACCTTCTGGGTTCAGCTGGCCTTCTCCTTTCATAGGGGTCCCAAGCCCAAATACCAGACAGTCCATTAACAATTTGGTATCTGCTTCTCTGACTCTTTCTTTTAAAACTAGACTAGAACTAGCCAAACCCTTCTTCTTAGATATTTCATTAATCCTTTTCAAAGGACCCCTTTGCTATCTAATGATGGTCCAGATAATCCCCTACTTTTTCCTTCAACCAGGCTGGAATGAGACCTTCTCCTGGTATAATAATTTGCAACTGTTTTTATTTGAAGTTTGGTGGTCTTCTCTTTTCTCACTTCTTCTCAATTATTTCTCTTCCAACAACCCCAGGAATCTACATTTTTACTAACCCCTGGGTGTGATCGGCACCTCGTAAAGTTTGGAATCACCAGGCATTTAGTGCCCTGCATCCCTGAGAATCTAAAACACCTGGTGATGATCTAACATCGGCCCATTGGTCAGATGTGAAATGCTCTTACAGAGAGCCATCATTGTGTGAAGTGTTACCAAATGTTGTATACAAGATTTCAGTGGGTTTAAATCATTTTACACCCTCCTTCCCATTTGTCTGGTCAGGTGTGCGAGGCCATCGTGATAAGCTGCACTGCTTGACTGTATCGATTCTCATTTTGTGGTGTACAGCTCTGGCTTCCCTCCTCACAAGTGGTAAAAATATGCCAGTTATCAAGCATTGCCACTTCCTACTACCGTTTGTAATACAGTCAGTTTCTTAAGAGTTGTATCCTGCATGTCTCCCTTTTTTGCTGCTGTTTTGGTTTTTCTGGGCATTACTCTGAATTTGGAAAATATTCCAGGAAAATAAATGAATGCACACGAAAGGAACATATCAAGGCTGGGTTGAGCTGGGCTGTGTCTTTTCTCAAGATGTCGGGAAACTGGCTTTGTGAGATCGGTGTTTGTTCTACCAAGTTGTGAGGTGTCCATTTTGTGGCATAATGGGGAGCTCTGGAATGCCCTCTCTTAGGCTGCTTTTAGATGAGACGCACCCATGGAGGTCCACCCATCCCCCACCCACCCAAACACCTGTCTGAAGGTGACCTGGCATGGGGGAGGGGTGTACGCTACCGTGACTAACATACCATCCACTCATGCCCACGTGTGGAGCATCAGGGGGAAATCAGGATGGTCCACTGCAGGGGCAGACCAAACAGTGCATGGTTAAGGGCGCACACCCATTACACTACCATTCCTGGCCCATTTGATTTCCCCCTCCCCCACTCACCAGACGTGCATGCATGGGTGCTCCACACAGTGTACATGGACCCACCCCTCAGCTGTGCCCATTTAAAAATGGCCTTAGACTTAGTTGAATTATTCATTGTGAATAATTTTCCTGACAAATTTGATAATTTCTTGCCTAATAAATTACTCTTGAATAGTTCCTTCATTATTCAACCTGCTTTAGAAATAACTCTGTCCTGGAGACCAAACTCTTTCCTGACTGCTTGCAAACCAGGGTGGTATGTTACATTTTCCCAGAATAACTGCATTCCACAGGCTTTTGTTCCAAGAATTGCCTTTTGAACTCAAGTTACTAGCCAAATAATATAAATATCCCCACAGAGTTGATATTATATGGCCCAGCTTTTACATCAATCATCTTCATATCATAAACTTGAAACTATAACGTTATGGCTGCAATCCTCAAACCACTTACATTGGCGGCGTTCCATTGGCTGTTCAACGTGGCCTATATGCAGTGCCCAGGGCCGGGCAAGTGCAGTCTATGCATTCTCCCAGGTCCCCATGTGCTGGGACACCCCATAGGGGCTCCCAATTAGGGTTACCACCTCTCGGGGTTTGACCCTGACTCTCAGAATTGTCAAGCATTATCTCACGTCCAAAACGGATTAAGCAAACAATCCGCAGGGTTAGTTGGTGATTCTCAGGGTCAGTCTATGATCACCTTATATTTTACCTGCCTTTGCATGCACCACAGGTAGGGTTGCCACCTGTGCAAATTTTTAAGGAACATATATGAAGCATACATGTTGCAGGGCCTGTATTGGCACTGTTGCAGGCCCTAGAACATGTATTTTTCATATGTGTTCCTTAAAAATGTACATAGGTGGCAACCCTAACTGGAGGAGGGAGTGGGAGCTGTGCAGTGTTATCCAGACCCAGCTGCCATGGGGAAGTTGCTTTTTGGTTGAAGTGATAGAGGGGGCTCTTGCCCTGTGCAAGGGTGGTGAGATTGCCTATCTCCTCTTGCACCCCAAGGCCTCTGCACCCATCCCCTCAATTTGCATACATTTACTTGAACCAGTGCATAAAAATGAATGTAAATTAGTACGGTCAGGGTTTCTCCCTTGGGAGAGCTGGCAACCCTACCCCCCAATACATGGAGTTCATGTATAAACCTGAATGACAAGTGTGAGAAACATTAGTGTAAAATGTGGGTCCACAGAACCTCAGACGCAGGGAGCCCTGGCCTGTGGAGATTCAGAAGGAGACCCTGAGCACATGATGTGCCCCCTGAGTAAACTAGAAATCACATGCTTAACATATTGGCTTGCAGGGTCTGACACACAGGGAACATCGGCCACAAAAAGGGATGTTATGTTTAACTGAACAACAAGAAGCAGTAATTTAATTACAGTATCATTTTCCCTTTTCTAATGGATGAAACTGATGGTGAGGGTGAAGTCAGGGCAGAGGGGGCAGGAAGGAGGGGATAAAACTGAAGATGGGGGGGAGGCAGGGAAGGAGAAGAGGAGTGGGGTACTCACCGGCTGCAAAATCTGACAGCCATGTTGGCTCTCTGGGGAGGGAGGCCTGGGGCCAGGCAGCAACCAGGAAGACACCATGCTCCTCCCCTCTCTGCTGAGGCTGCTATTGGCCTAGGCAGTCTGGATCGCTGCCCAGACTGAGGCAGTTTTGATTGGGGGCTCCCTGCATTCAGGAACCTGCAGGGTCAGTGTGGCGTGATCATAATGGCGTCTCTGGTCCTCCACAGGGCCCAGAGGGGTCCAGGAAGTGTGTAAGCAGGGAGGAGTAATAAAGGAGGGGCTTCCTGTAAGGGAACTCTGTGTTTCAACCTAAAATGGCTTCTAGTGTCTCTCGCTAAGTCCACCTGGTGTCAGAAGGACAAAGATACCCTCGCTGTGAGGAAGAGTGCATCAGAGTGCCAGAGAGGAGAGTGAGAGCTTAAAGAGAACCTGGGCAGTCAAACTGTGAGTAGGCTGGAGAAGGGGTCGCAGGCCTGACTCAGCTCAGCTATGGAGTCCGTAACACAAATGGCTCTCCTACAAAAGTTTGATTTTGAAAACTCAGGCAGCTGGCCTTGTTGGATCAGGAGATTTGAAAGATTTAGGATGGTTTCAGGCCTAATTCAGAAGCCTCAAGAATAACAAGTAAATGCTCTGATTTACGCAATGGAGATGCTGCAGATGATATCCTTTGTGCTTTCCGTCTAACTGCAGAGGAAAAGAAGGATTATAAGAAGGCAAAGAGGCTTTTGATGCCCATTTCATAGGAAGACAGAATGTGATATATGAAAGAGCAAAATTAAACATGGGGTGCCAGGAGCAAGAAGAAACAGCAGAAGCTTTTATCACTGCTGTAGTGTCCACACATTATCAGAACACTGTAATTATGGAGCATTAAAAGAAGAACTCATAAGAGATAGGATTGTTGTGGGCATAAGAGACACTCAACTATCAGCACAACTTCAGTTAGAACCAGATCTAACATTAGCAAAGACAATTGCAAAAGTGATGCTACAAGAAAGCATAAGGAAACAGCAGCTTGACTCTAATGTCATAGATGAGACTGCATCACACAAGATGGATGTAGTAAGTAAACAAAACATAAAATCAGAAACATCTGCCAACCCAAAACTTCAGTACAAACATAGTGTACAATCAGAAACAGCTAGAACAAGGAATTTCAGTAGAAGTGATGGGAGAAAAAGCTGTGGCAGATGTGGCAAATCACTACCTACAGTTTCCAACAGTGTCCTGCAAGAGAAGCAGAATGCAGAGGATGCCACAAGGTAGGACATCTTGCAACAGTGTGGCGAGCACCTAGAGCAGTGGAAGTAATACAGGATGAGGAATTCAGGTGCGAGGGAAGTGAAGCTGTGTTTCTAGACTCTATAGCCTCCATAGAACAGACAGCACAGTGATACACAGACCTGAAGTTAAATGGTCAAAACCTTAAATTTAAACTGGATGCTGGAGCTGCAGTAACAGCAACCCCCAAAAAAGAGTAGAATCCATCTCTGGATGGAGCCCTACAAAAAGCGAACAGAATAACAAGAGGGGCCAACAACAAAGGAAAGCTGGGAAAGGGATGGAAACTTCTCCATCAAACCATTTATGTAATACAAGGATTGACCATTCCCCTTCTAGGATTGCCTGCAATACAAAGGCTACAGCTAGTGGAGAAATTTGGAGTGTATAAATGGAAACAAGTAAAGCATACAGGAGATGTATCCACAGGTTTTCATAGAATTGGGTAAGCTGTCAGGGGAATACAGAATAAAGCTGTTGCCCTCAGTCGCACCTTTTGCTCTGACAGCACCTCGGCGTGTTCCCATGCCATTATGTGAAAAGGTTAGGGCTGAATTAGAAAGAATGGAACAGTTGGGAGTTATTTCCCAGATAGATGAGCCTACAGACTGGTTTGCAGGGATGGTCGTAGTCCCCAAACCAACCAGAAACATCTGTATTCGTGTGGACCTCACAGAACTCAACAAAAGTGTGTGCAGAGAAAGGCATATGCTTCCTGCAGTTGATCAGACATTGGCTCAGCTATCAGGAGCCAAAGTATTCTAAAAATTAGATGCAACAGCAGGATTTTGGCAAATCCCCCTTGCTAAATAATCCCGGTCACTGACTACCTTATAACACTATTTGGAAGATACTGCTTCAATCGGCTCCAGAACACTTTCAGAAAAGGATCTCACAGACTGTGGTGGGGTCCGTTGCCTGGCACCCTTTGCCATGCAGATGACGTATTGGTTTATGGTAAAGATAAACAAGAACACGATGAGAGATTACATGCAGTGCTGAAATGTTTCCAGCAAGCAGGATTCACTCTAAATGAAAAATTTGAAAAAGAATAAAATGTTGGACATATAATTAACAAAGAAAGGATCCAACCAGACCCTGATAAATTAAAGGCACTGCTAGCTTTCCCTGAAACCAAAGATGTTTCCGCACTAAGACTATTTTTGGGCATGGCAACTTATTTTGGAAAATTTATACCAAACTTAGCACAAATAACAAAACCTTTATCAGACCTCTTAGTTCAGCGCAACATGTGGATTTGGGAGAGAGCCCAAAACAGGGCATTCAGTTCAATCAAGAAAACCTTGGCATCGTCACCAGTGTTGGCACAATACTCCATAGAATACCCAACAACAGTGGAAGCGGATGCAGCACTCACACAAGCACAGCCAGGAGATCGCAGGCCAGTTGCATTCATATCCAGATGCCTCTCAGAAGAGGAACAAAGGTATGCCAACGTTGAGAAGGAAGCCTTAGCGGTCACATGGGTGGGTGAACATTTCAGTTCTTATTTGATTGGCTTGCATTTCAAAATACAAAGAGACCATAAACCCTTGGTTGCATTATTGGGTTCAAAGTCACTGGATGACCTTCCACCTCATATTCAAAGGTTTCAACTCCGCCTAATGCGTTTTTCATTCAACATTGAACATGTACCGAGGTAGAAGTGTACGTTGACCTCCTACAAAAGACAATACTAGCATCTGTGGGACGGCTTCAGCAGATTAAAGAAGTACAAATGAAAGATGAGACTTGTCAGAAGATTGTTTGCCTCTGCCAAAATGGGTGGGGCTGTAGGAGATACCTTCCACCTGCCTTAGAACCCTTTTGGCAAGGTCAGAATGACCTTCACTTGACAAATGGCCTACTTCTTAAAGGACAATACATTGTGATCCCTATAGTGCTTCAGAAGGAGATGCTTGCTAAGTTTCTTGAGGAACATCAAGGAATAAATAAGTGCAGAGCCATAGCTCAGCAGTCCATATGGTGACCAGGGTTGAGTAAGAAGATACAAACCTTAATACAGAACTGTGAGGAATGTATTAAAACTCAACAGAAGTCAACAGAACCACTACTTTCTACAAAATTACCAGACAGACCTTGGCAACGGGTAGAACCTGATTTGTTTTTTTGAAAGACCAGACATATGTGATTGTAGTAGATTACTTCTCCAGATATATTGATTTGGCTTTACTTAACCAAACCTCATCAACACAGATCATCAACAAACTAAAAGCGATGTTTGCCAGACATGGTGTCCCAGAAGGTCCCATGTCTGACAATGGACCTCAGTTCTCATCAGAAAACTTTAATGACTTTGCAAGGATATATGATTTTGACCACTCTGCCAGTTGTCCACACTATCCCCAGAGTATTCGGGAGATAGAGAGAGCAGTGCCTCTGAAAGGCCTCTTGCAAAAGAATAGGGACTCTTACCTAGTGTTCCCAATATATAGATCTACACCACTTGCCTCAGGGTTGTCTCCGGCTGAATTTCTCATGGGGAGATGACTCAGAACACCCTTACCTGTGACACCAAGCCAGCTGGAACCAAGATAGCCCAACCTTAGAGAATTTCAAAAACGGGATGAGGAGCTAAAGAGATGGCAGCAAAACAACTTCAACAATACATAGAGCAAAAGCACTGCCGGAACTGATATCAGGAGAAAAAGTTTGGTTGCAATGCTTTCGGACATATGGAACTGTCCGAAAAATGGCTGATACTCCTCAATCCTACCTTGTGGAAACTTGATGTGGACTTCTCAGAAGAAACCGGGCTCACCTAAGACATGTTAAAACTCGCCCAGACAAGACAGATACATCTCAGAATATCCAGTCAGAAAATGAGTTCCCTTCTCATGAAACGGTCTATGAAAATTCCGTGGGGATAAGGACTCAGTCAGAAAGACTAGCCAGACCACCTCAAAGACTGGACCTTAATTTATTTATTTATTTATTCATTTCAGACTCCTGCCACAGGCAGCTCGGGGCAGCTTACAATTCGTAAAACATTAAAACAACAATTAAAACAACTAAAAGGAGGAAAAGAAAATAACCCCATACCCAAAAAAAAACCACCACCCCCTCACCCATCTCCCCAGCCAAATGTCTGGTGGAAAAACCAGGTCTTACAACTTCTCCGAAAAGAGGGGAGATCCGGGGCCAACCGGGCCTCCAGCAGAAGGGAGTTCCACAGCCGTGGTGCGGCTACCGAGAACACCCTCCCCTGCGTGGCCCCCCAGAAGACTCGGGGGACCTCAAGCAGGGCGCCCCCAGATGACCGCAGGGGTCGATCCAGCACCCAGGGAGTGAGACAGTCCCGCAGATAGGTGGGGGCTAGGCCGTTTAGGGCTTTATAGGTCAAAATCAACACCTTGAATCGGGCCCGGAAATCCACCGGCAGCCAGTGCAGAGAGTGGAGCACCAGTGTAATATGTTCCCGGCGGCTCAGTCCTACCAGAAGATAGGCCACCGCATTCTACACCAGCTGCAGTTTCCGAGCTGTCACCATGGGTAGCCCCACATTGAGCGCATTACAATAGTCCAATCTGGAGGTGATGAAAGCATGGATGAGGGTGGCCAGGTCAGAACCTGAGACAAATGGCTGAAGCCATCGCACCAGATGTAATTGGCAAAAGGTACTCCTCGCCACAGCCTCCACCTGGAAATCCAGGTGGAGCTGTACGTCGAGGACCACCTCCAGACTCTGTACCTGGGATACCAATGGAGGTCAGACCCCGCCAATAATGGGGGCCACCATCTTCATCACCTTACCCACCAACATCACCTCCATCTTGTCGGAATTCAGCCTCAGTTGGTTAGTCCTCATCCAGTCCCCCACAGCCGACAAACACCGAGTAAACACCAAGACTTCAGGGCCTGGGTCTGTTGAAAAAGAGAGATACAGCTGGGTGTCATCCGCATATTGATGACACCATACGCCGAACCTCCTGATCGCATCACCGAGTGGCTGCCTGTGTACGTTGAACAGGAGAGGGGACAAAACCGAACCTTGCGGGACTCCACATGAGAGGTCTCGGTATGATGAAAAAGACTCCTCAAGAACCACTCACTGCATTCTACCAGTCGGGAAAGAGCAAAAACATTCAAGAACAGTCCCGCCCACCCCTGCATAGTCCCGCAGTCGCGTCACCAACATCCCATGATCAACTGTATCAAATGTAGCCAAAAGATTTAATAGAACTAACAGAGTCGAAAGACCTTGGTCCATTTTCCAGTGCAGATCATCCACCAAAGCCACAAGCGCAGTCTCTGTGCCATACCCTGGACAAAATCCCGACTGAAAGGGTTCCAGATAACCGTTGCAGTCAAGATGTCCCTGGAGTTGCTGAGCCACTACCCATTCAGTAACCTTCCCTAAAAAGGGAAGGTTAGAGACTGGCCAATAGCTAGCAAGGGAGTCAACGTCAAGTGATGGTTTCTTGAGCAGAGGCGGAACCACTGCCTCTTTGAGACAGCCTGGCACTCTGCCCTCCCGAAGGGAGACATTTACCACCCCAGCCAGCAACAGCCCCATTGTCTCCTGGCAAGATTTAATCAGCCAGGACGGGCAAGGATCTAATTCACAAGATGTGGCCCTAACAGCCCCAAGAACACCAACCGCATCAGCGGGTGTCACTGACTGAAATTGATCCCAAAAAACCAGCAATATGGGACTTCCATAACCTCCAGTTATTATTATTATTATTGTCCTATTGTTTCCTGCAGGGCCTCCCGTTTAAAGTGGCTAAATCTATAGTGAAAACTAGGATTAAGGATATCGATGGACAAATTGCTAGGGCTTTAGTACCCTTAATAAAATCATCTCCATGGTATCAGTATCTGATCCCAGATAATGAAGGGGCGAGCTACATCAAGAATGACCTGCCTTTTCGGCATAAAAGGGCATTCTTTGCACTGCGTATTCAGACTATGCCGTCGGCAGTGCTTGAGGGGAGATTCCATGGGATCCCGTTT
>QEPC01007433.1:118013-156404 GCA_003113815.1 Sphenodon punctatus | reverse complement strand
GGGGGCTTAGAAGCAGAGATCAGGAAAGGTTAAAGTGACACTCACACTAACTCACTATCTCTACTCCCAAATGCCCCTAGTGGTCATTAGGGTTTGTTGGTGCAAAAGGTGATGTCATCTGGAGCTGGTTTTTCCAACTGTACACCTGTGTGAGTCCATCTACACCCTCCCCCCACCCACTGCACACAGACCGGCACGATCACCGACCCCCCGCGCTGCGGCCCGTGTAAAAAGGGCCAAAGTCTATAAGCAGTTGCATAACCGCTGGAAAAAATGAAGCTGACAATAATGACCTTGCTTTACTTCAAGTAGCAGCAGATTACAGTCAAAGCAAGAAGAAATCGAAGCAGCTAATTCAGGGTCACTCACTCCCATGCACAGAAACTCTGAGACTGTAAATCGCTAGTAGCTGCAAGCTCTCCATTGAGTATACATCTAGCTCCAGTAATCCTTGACAATCCTGGGGACGAGTCTCAGGGCAAACAGACAACCACCTGTAGTGAAACAGCTTTCTAGTAGCCATCATGCACTTGAGACCAGACTGCCTTCTGCCTGACTGGGTATTGGATTGAAATGATCATTTACCCTTTAATAGCTGCCCCAGATGCAACAGCATCCATAAGGGAAAATATTGTGTTCCCTCTAAATCGGGGAAGTCTGGATTTTCTCCCATTGCATCCTGAAGCCATTCTTCTTTCAAGACCAACAGCACGATCCTCTGGCTATTTAGTGCTTGCACCAGCATTTACTGTTGGTGCACCATGCAGATCCCATTCACTCCAATAGAACCTGTGCCAACACTAGGGTGCATTCTGACTTACGTTTAAATTGCACAGCCGCCGCAGCGGCATCATGCAATTTAAAGCACCGCGCACTTCCGGGTTGGTGTGAATGCAACATTGCTGTTGCATTGCTGTTGCAGCTTTTCAAACCGCACTCCAACAGTTCGGGTTAGGTGGAAACGTGCGCACTCACCGCATTCACACCAACCCGGAAATGCACGGTGCTTTAAATCGCATGATGCCGCCGCAGCTGTGCGATTTAAACGCACGTCTGAATGCCACCTAAAGCTGGAGCATTCCTCCCTCCCAAAATCTGCCCTATGACAGCTTGGAGATCACTTACCAGGCAACCATTTGATCCTCACACTCACTGTCAAACAGTTTAGCCATACCATCCAGAAAATACCACAGAGAAATTGACTCAAGTCCTTAGCTATCCCAACAGAGCAACAGCAAGTGATTCTTATGGAGCAAATATTTTGCACCATGGGCAGGATGTGACACCACTTGAGGAGTAGCTTTATGGTGAATGGGCTACTAGATGCTCCAGCTACTAGCTTGCTCTCCTATACAGCAGGAATGGGGAACCTTTGAAAATTAGTACAAGCTTCCAGGACTGTGTAGACGTTAGGAGCAGGTTTTTAAGGGATGCTTTCAGGAAGAGGAGGGTCCAGATCACAGATCTGTGCAATGGGTCTATCTTTGTGTGTATGCCCTCATTTCTGTTCCCCTCTCATGGAAGGGTGGGGCTAGGCTGGAGCCAGGGAATGCAGCTGCACCTCCTGGTACACCACCCATGGAGATGGGCAGTGGAGGCAGCAGGCAAGGCTTTTGCTTTTGCATTGCCCAGTGGGGCTATGTTATGTTCTGTGGTGCCTAGGGCTACTATGAATCTTAGACACATAAGGGGGTTGGAGCCTAGATTAAGGTGACCATATTGTTAAATTCTAAATGTAGGAGGTGCCATGCTCCACCCCAGTTTGCATAAATATGTATAAGTTAATCTAATTTGTATACATTGCACATTTAAACTAACCTATTGCCTAACTTTGAGGCTAAGCGGGGGCGGAGGGGGAAGAAAGCAAGTAGTAGGGAGTGGGAGTGACCAAAGGCACTGGCAGAATTGCATTGGGGAAGCAGAGGGTGGGAGAGCTGATTCGTCCTGCCTGTTACCAACATAACCACACCCCTTTTCTGAGCATCATGATGTCACAACACCTGGAAGGGGTGGAGCTAGGGGAGGCAACTGTACGTCTTGCATCTCCCTCCTGGTGCCCATGGAGATGATAGCAGTGGAGGCAGCAGTCGACGGTCTGGCTTCTGCATTGCCCAGCCATGGTGCTGGGAGTATGTTGGGCTGCAAAGAGGTTGAGGTGTACCATTGAAATAGTCCTGTCTACTACTACTTATCATTTGTCTAGATTCCGGGCTAGTGTGATTGAGCAGCTCTAAGTATGACTGTCCCGCCTAACGTCGGATGTTTGGACACCTTCCCCATGACACTTGGGGGCTTGATCATGAAGTAGGTGGAATCTGAAAGGCTGGAACCTTAAAAAACTGTGGGTGTAGCTGACCCTACTACAGGCTGGGGGCAGGCCAATTGGGACTCTGATTATGTTTGTGGAGTGCATTTGGATTGCTAAAACACTGGCAACGAGACATAATTACCCCCAAGAAGTCTATCAGTGGCTTGCATGATGACGGCTGTGTGTCAACATTTATGGAGGCTAAACCAGCCCAGCTGAATTAGTGGGCAAAAGGGACAAAAGAGCTATTATTTGAGAAAAGTGGCCCTTTGAGACTGGGGAAAGAGTTAGATTTTTCTCCGGATCAGGGCAGAGCTCTCTGAACTAATTTGCAGAGGCTCTAGCAAATTCTAAAAATAGTTTAGTCCACCTATGGTAAGGAAAACTTTCCCTTTCTATGCCAGGAACCCTAAATCCTGTTTTTCATGCCCACTGATTTTTAGAAAGAAGGCTTATAACTCTGTACTTGGCCTCCCTCTTAATGAGGAGAATTAGAAAGATCAAGGTTACTTTGTACTTCGTTTGAAGAGCTATTGAGTAGCACAGGGGCAGTTTTAACATGGGGATGCTGGGGGAAGTGGCCTCCCTGCTCCTTCAGCGTCCCTAACAGCGGCAACAGCATTGCTGTCCCAGCGTCTCCTGCTGCAGCCTCACACATGTGCAGAAGTGTACAACCTCACCCAGCTCTGTGCACTCCTGTCCATGCACGTGGACACCATTTTGCACATGAGAATAGCACCTGTCGGCATTGTGTGCTCTTGGACATGCGCAAAATGGCACCCATGCACATGCATAGGAGTGCAAAATGCTGTAGGAGGTAAAGGGGAGAGCAAAGGCCATTCCACACATGCCAAAATGGCACGAAGATGGCTGAGGTGGGGGTGGGGGCTGGGAGAGAGCAAAGCATCAGGGAGCTAGCAGAGAGGCTTTGATTGCACTGATGCCCTGGTGGCACTGGGCCCAGTGGCTCCAGGGCATTTGTGCAGTAAATGAGGGGCTGGATTGAGAAGACCTAGGTTCTTGTGCAGAAGAGGGGCTGGATTGAGAAGGCCTAGGTTCTTACGGAGGAACCTGGCCAATCAAGAGGGTTGGGAGGGAGCCTGGAAAAGTGTCCCCAGCCAATTCTGGAGATGGGACTATGAGGGGAGCTTTAAAAAGAAGCTTGGGGGAGATCCCTTCTCCCCCCCTCCCTCCCTCTCCGCAAGCCAGCTCCAGCTTCACCGCAGTTGAGCTTTTGGAAAGAAAGAAGCTCAGCCAGAAACTCAGAATTCCAGCCAGGATCTCTCTACTGAACTTGGTGAGTTACTGAATCTTTCATGAACTGTTAGAGGGAGGAAGCTTGTGCTCTGGTCCATGTGAAGTGGGCATTGCTGTCTCCTGATGGAAATACGTCCTTTGCTACCCCACCCTTTTCAAATTTTCTTTTTGTTCTTCTTGTTCTCTGCGTCTGCTTGTCATACGGGCTGCGGGCTGCTTTAGCAGGAGGGGCGGGGTATAAATCTATTAAATAAATAAATATTTTTGGGCCACTCCTATTTTCCACAATGCTTGCATTGAGATGTTCTCTTGCCCACTCACTGTTCTTCTCTTCTCTTTGGCTTTTTCAATGTCTGTCTTTGTACATTTTAACTGAAAATTTCCTGTTGCTTGTCCAAATCCTCCTTTCCGCTTGTGGGGGCCTCCTTGCTCACTCGATCTGTGGGCATTTGTAGACATGCATGAAAAATCGCAGGGGTTTGTAATCCCCCATAATCATTCCCCTCCCACAACAAAGGCGGCAGCACTGGGAATCACAGGATTGCAATGTCACATCTGCATGGGAAACTCCTGCAAGAATCAAAATCAGAGCATTTTTAGGCTTGTGTGAAGAGCAATTTGTGCCAGTCTCTTGGGAGTTTTCAAATGTGCATTTGGAAACCCTCAATCCCTAGGGTTTCCAGATGTGCATTAGATTGTAAGCCACAGGCAGGGACCGCGTCTATGTCTATGTTCTGTACAGCGCCAGGCACATGGCTGGTGCTATATAAATGTTTATTATAATAATAATTAATAACATGTGGACATTTCCTCAAGACTTGTAGGAGAGTAGTTTACATGTGCAGGCAATTTGTGGGGTTTATTGCCCTCCTGCACAAGTAGCAAATGCCTTGTGTGGGTGCCTGTTAAAGGAGAATTTGTTAATAGTTTTTAGTTTGGCTTGATTATTTTGTGGGCTGAGTGCAGTAGGAAATTGAATGTTTCTTTCTAATGTGATAGAAAAGGATGAAGGTGATGCCTGGGGCATTTAATTGTAATGATTAGTGTAATCTCTGCAGTCTGTAATGCCTGCTCCATACAGGCTCAGTGCCTCAGTACTGGACAGGTGGTTGCCGTGTTCATCCCAAATGTACTTGATGAAGGCAAAGTAGTTCAGATCATGGGTTTTATTCCAACTTCTGTTGGGGAGAGCATACAAGCTTTTAGTTCGCATCAGGTGTTTTGCCTGGAAGATTGTATACTTTCTCCAGCAGAGGTTAGTTTGTTTCCATGTCTTGGTCACATCAGCGCAGGCAATTGCATACATGATCGTTCTCTAGGACATCCTCTCAGAAACACTTAAATAAGACTTACTTTTACACTGGAAAGCGCCCCAAACTTTTTCTCCAGCTTCTGTCAAAGTGAAAACAAAGCCTTTAAAGGAAAAAAAACTGTTTAAAAGGTGCCCAGTATGTTGTCAGCAGATGAAAAGCTTAAAACGGGTGGGGGAAACTCAGGTTTGGGGGCTAATTGCAGCTAGGGCGGCCAGATATGCAAATTTTGGAGGACACTTATGAGAAATACAGGTTGCAGGGCTATAGTAGCTCCAATGCAGCCCTGCAACCTGTATTTCTCATAAGTGCCCTCTAAAATATGCATATCTGGCCGCCATAAATGCAGCCCATGGCTAGTCTTTATTTGATCTCTTTCCAGTTCCTGGATCTGGCCCCTGGATCCAGTTCCTACTTAGTTCACAGAGAAAGTGTGAGCTCAGGAGAAAGAGCAGAGATGAGGGCATGCAGCACACCAGGACTGGAGAAGGATCTTCAGCCCAGTTCCATGGACTAGATCCTCTCCTTCATTTCCCCACTCTGAACACATCCCCATCTTCCACTTCTATGCAGCCCTTGAAGCTTGCCCTAGTTTTTGAAAAGGCCCCTGGGGAGGAGAAAGTTCCCCACCTCGGTTTAAAATTTCAAAGAGATGTTGCAACCATGAAGCTAGGTATAGAATTGAGTGCAAACCTCCAGTCTGACAGCAACAGAATCTTCCTGCAACTGAATTATTACAGTCAAGCTGACTTACTGTAGTGCACGAGAATCACTACAGCAAACAGATACACAGAAGCAGTAGAACAAGTAGCAATTCTGGAGCTGCAAATGGCTCGATCCAGTCTTAGTCACATAAAACACCCCTACTGGAATGCAAGATACATGTATTTAGTGTGGGTTTTTTCATCATCTTATAATAATCCCAAATTTTATGGGTGACTGGTGGTCCCTTGCCCTGGCCGCCACCAGCCTAAAAGTCCACCAGCCAGTACTGGATTAGCAACAATCTCCAATAATGTTGATTATAATATAAAAGCCCACTTCAGTCTGATGCAACATAATCACGGGTATGGGCAGATTCCTGAAGTACACTTGATCCCCAGTCTTCCCAAATTAGACACAAAATAAACATGCAGATCATACTAAAGCCACTAGTTCCTTGACCCTTGAAGATCTCATAATTATATGATCTACTAGTAAGACCCTTCTCCTCCTCACTTAATCTTTTGTCCTTAATCAAAGTGGTGGCAATTCTATTACCATCATTTTGGTTAAGGGTGGCGGCCATTTTGCACATTCGCTGTGATTTATTTTTGTTTCTCACCAAGAACTCATACCCAGACCAAGATCTCAGACCTCAGATCTCAGTTTTTGAATTTTATTTGCGAGAAATAAATTGGGCTGCTCAATCCTGTGAGGTCCCAAGGGTCTTCAGCTTGTGTTCCAGTCCTTTCCTTCAACCCTTATCCCATCTTCCTCAGACTGACTTCCCAGTACTGCCCTCTTGGCTTGATTCAGGACTTTGCATTCTGTTCTGTTCCTTGGCTTGACCCTTTGTCTTTGACCCACATCTTGACACTGCCGTCTGATTGCCCCTTTGCCTTGTTGCCCAATTCTGCAATGGTCCTAGTTCTGCCAAGACCACTCATCATGACCTGATGCCTTACAGTTCTACCTAGTGACTTGGGAAACAAAGAAAAATCCACCCAGATTCCCTAGGGTCTTGCCCATTCCTGAGGATAGTTCCCTGCACCTCCATCCTTGTGTTGTTCATTAGCTGAAACAGTCTTGGAGCATCTTGCATCTATGGACCATTGCATTATCCACTTCAGTCAGATTTTCTCATAATAAGGCCTTGTCCAATAAATAAAACATAGTCTTATAGTATCTATTCTGGTGAGTGATGTAGCTTTATATTTGGCTTATTTCCATCCTCTACAAGCTAGTTGGAGAACTCATGAAATCAATTAATATAGTTTTCTTTTGGAACCTTAGTCACATGACTTACTCTTATGCAATCTGTTCAGCTCAACCTAAGAGGCGTGTGATAGGATAGTGACACTGATGAATCAGAGGCTATGTTGTAATGACACCCAACAGTGGATTAGTTCTCCTTAGAAGAAAGAAGCAGCTCCTGAGCTTTAAATTGATTAGCATGCCAAGCCTCTAGGTTACCACTCTCCCTCCTACTCACACATTCTCTAGGTTAATATTTACCTACATGACAAAAGCTTCTTCAACATAAAGCCAAAGCTGAGACTTTGAATTGGAAAATTCCCAGTGTAAGTGCCATTCTCTCCTAAACATGACTGGGGTTGGGTTTCTCAGTGATGGCACAGCAAGTTTGCTGACTTTCCAGAGGAAATATAGGTTAGGCCTATATAGTCTCTGGTTTACTTTCAACAACTGCCAGTGCCAGATGAGTTGATCTGAACAAAGATGACGTTCTCAAAGACAAAAAACTGAGTATCTTCGAGCACCACTAGCTTTTTACTTAAGAACATGGATCTGAAGCTTGATTGCTTACCCTGCAGATGCGATGAGCAGTAAAAGAGAGGGGACTCCTTTAGACAGAACGAAAATTGTGTGTTTGTGGGCGCAAACACGTGTATCTGTTCTGTGTAAGCACGGTCACGTTTTTCCACCACACATTAGCTCCCCTTTTACCCCTCATAAAACACCCAAGTGCAGCCCAGGTCTTCTCCAACCACCATATGGGTGTTTTTTAGACTTGCTTGTCCCCTGTTGAATCTAAGCAGATGTGGTGTGTGTCACGGAGGAACATAGAGTCACACACGTGTGATACTGGCCTACATGTAGACTACAAGTCTAGTAAATATGTAAAGCAAAAGGTGCAACATGTATGTGATGTTACAATTAAGAACTGTAAAACTCAAAACAAGACTGTGACACATGACCAAGCTCCAGGAAATGGAATGTGTGTTTATGAAAAAAACACCCATAACTTCCTGTTTCTGGTCATATGAGACTAGCATTTTGTAGAGGGGATGCGATGTTACTCTCTGTCCTTTTCAACTCCTTGGTTGTCCCTTGATCCTTTACATTTTAAGTCTCCACCTCCACCAAATTCAAATCTGAACTCAAACTGCTTATTTATTGTCTTTGCAGCATAGAGAACAGAAGCCTTTTGGTGTGCTCCCAGACAGAGTGCATCTGCCCTCCCACCCCACCCCTACTCAGTGTGGACTCCCTTTCTGTCCCTTCTGGGGGACCGCAAGCACAAACAGCTTGGAGGGACAGTGGTGAGAGGAAAGCGCAGTCAGCTGGAAAAAGATTAGTGGGGCTCGCTCTACCAGGGCTGCAGGGCTGGGATTTATTATTATTATTTTATTATTGTTTTTATTATTATTTTATTATAAGCATTTATATATAGCACCAGAAATGTACCTGGTGCTTTACAGAGAATAAAATAGGCACAGTCCTTAGTGGAGATGGAGGCAGAAACAGCTTGGAGGGAGAATGTAAATCGGGAATCAGGAGGGACTCCCTTGCGTCGGCTGAATCTGCCCTCCCACAATCAATACAATCCGCCTGCATAGAAAGAGCACATGAACAGGGCAGGGCTAGGGTTCACTTGGGGTGTGTGCACATGGGGAGAATCGGAAAAGGAAAAAGAGACATTTTGATTGGATAAAATGCGCTGTCAATCAGAAATTTTCTTACCTGTTAACGCCTACTTTCTGTGGTGACATTCATAGAACATGATATTGACAACTACGTAGCCAATGTATGCTGGGATATTATACAGGAAACTGACTGGAGGTGGTACATGCTTCCTTCCATTGAGGGCAATATTAAACAGTTAAACACCCATTCCAAAGGTGTGTAAGCAGTGCAACAACACAAACACTTGTTTGGATGGAGTTCAGAGATGGGTGTAAACAACTAAACACTAAAACAAAAACCACATTCAAACACCCAAATATGTTCTGTCTAAAGCCACCCAGGATGAAATGTATGACTGAGCTAAATAGAAACTAGGAGGTCTGATATAGGGATAACCAGAAGACAGTCAGAGGTCTGTGTACGTAATACAGGTCAGATTAGACCATTTCAGTGGTCATTTCTGACCATAAAACAATGGCCCAAGCCACTTTACTCCAGAGTAGCCTCATTGAAACCCACAGCCCATGACTGTGAAAATCTGTGAATAAGGTTACAACTGATCTCTATAGGTTAAAGGGCTGTTTTGCTCAGAAAGAGGTTCCTTCCAGTGTGTATCCAGTCCCTGACTAATTAATTTTCTCCCGTAATAAGCTTTTCCTAGTCCTGTTAACTGTATCTGCTCTGCACTTCTGTCAGGAGTGGCCTGTATTCTTCTGCTCACATACTGCCAAGAGGATTATTTCCTTCCATTCCCAATGTGGAATCTTCACTGCTAATGGATCAGCTGCTGCAACATGACTTCTCCACAACTGTCTTTCAGATTGTCAAGGCAGGGGACTGTTCTAGAGTGTTGCTCATTGCTGGCACTTAACAAATAATGACTTATGTGAATAATGTAGATTTCTGAGGCAGGCAGTTTCCCTGGTATCAGTGCATATTGCTACTTGATGTAACCGTGCTAAACTGAACACTGGGATTCTATACTCTCAGTGTATTGCAGGTTCATGGGGTGGGGGTTGGGGACAGGGGTTGGGCAGCTCTGTTCCAGGACTATACCCATGTGTTTGCATTGCTGCATCTATTCCGGTGCATTTTTCACATTAGCCTGATTCTTCAGCCAAAGAGGAAGGGGAGTGAGGCCATGTCTCTATGCTGTTACCACACAAGGTGGTACCCCACTTTCACCACCCCTTTGCCCCCGATTCCCTGCCTGTCTGAATGCGGTCTGCCAGATGTTCACCCCACATTCGACAGGGGCTGTTATCTGAGGTGTCACCCGCATTATCGAGGAGCACACCTTGAAAGGCTACCCAGCCCAAAGCAGGGCAAGGGGCGAATGCGGGGCAGCCTCCCATGTGAAAGGCCCCAGGCAGCCACTCTCTCAAACAGGGTCATCTGCACTATGGACACGGTCACGGTGCTGGCAAGGATCAGACCCTTGGAGGAAGCTGCCCCTGCCACCAGTCATCTACGCTAGTCTCTCCCAAATGTGGACCAGCTTGAAATTGACATGGGGAAAACGATCCTTACTGGAGAGCGCAGCGCTGTTCAGTGTCAAGCCAGAAAACAGGGACATGGGGAGATGATCCTTGCCGGGGAGCACAGCCCTGCTTTCTCTGTCAAGGAGCTCCTCATCCCCCACTAGTCTATTTCAAGCTGGCTCCAGGCTCGAGATAGACCAGTGCAGTGGTGCAGCCAGGGGACACAAGGGCTTCTCCTCCTCCTCTCTGGGGTCCCCTCCAACAGCTGATGGGTGAGTAGCCTGGGGTACGCACCCCTACTCCACTGCTCCAACAGATGACTGGTGGATGGTGACTTCTTCCAGTGCCCGATCCTGCAGGCCCAGAGTTCCAGGGTTCTGCCCGTGTGATGGATTTCCGGAGGCAGAACCAGAGTGGTGAATGGGTGGCAGGGCTCCCCCACCCGTAGGACCCACTCATGAGTCTGCCCATTCAAACTGCTCTGACTAGGGTGGCCATATCTCCCCTTTAAAAGAGGATGCTTATGAAAAATACATGTTGCAGGGCTGCATTGGTTCCAGTGCAGCCCCGCACCATGTATTTTTCATAAGTGTCCTCTTTTAAAGGGGAGGTATGGCCAACCTAGCTCCGACTGCTGCCCACGGGACTGTCAGGGGCATGGCCTACCCACAGATTCACCACGCTTTCCCACTGCCTTCCTTCCTTTGTGAAAATACCCTAAATCCTGCCCACTCAGAAGAATCTAGCATGGTTGGTGTTGTATGTCAACCCCTACACCTTACACTCTGGAGATCACATGAACTGAGACTGTCTGGAGGACTGCACAGAAGTTGGCTTCTTGCACCACATCCCCTCTCCTGTTGCATCTGTTCTGGGTCAGCTATAATCTGACCCTTTACATAGATCTTTCATCAGTGTGCACAGATACAGGACAGAAACAGGTTGTTTCCTAATACAGGGAGGCTCATGTTGCCTGGTCACACTGACAGCCAAATGCTCTTTGCATTCTCTATTACTGGTGCCAGTGTACCACCTTTGGCCATAGGTCAAAGGAGAAATCCTCAGTCATCCCATGCAGGGAACATCCATTTGAATTTGTAAAAGGTAGAACTGCCAAAGCAGAAGGTTGCTGATGCGACCAGTTACTCTCTGGCCTTATAGATTAAGAGAAGGATCCAAAACAATAAGGATGGATTGAAGGATCAGAATAGGTCACAGCCTGGCTGCCCTGGGAAATCATAAAATACACAAAAAGAGGATCTATCAGCAAAGTAAAGATCTGAACTATCCTAAAGCAGATAGGTGTTGAGACTCACAGACTGGCTTATTCCAAGACTGAGATGGATCAGCCACAAAGCGCAGATCTAAATGTAAACCAAAACTTTCCTGACACTTTTTTTTTTTTGGTAGCGGTTGACTTTGTAGTTTTGATTTGATCTACTCCAGCACTAGGTCATACACAAGCAACTTAAAATATCAGGTGAGGCAAAAATCCCTGTATTTGGCCCTTTTCACACAGACACTCTAACACTGATAAAATGGGTGTTACATTTTATTATGCATGTTGCAGGGCACTCATAGAGCACACCTGCAGCCCTGCAACATGTATCATAAAATGTAACACCTATTTTATCAGTGTTAGAGTGTCTGTATGAAAAGGGCTTTGTCATGCCCCAGCAAAGCCCGTGTAGGCCTAGTGCACGGGAAAAATTGTTCAGAATATTTGTTCCCTCTACTTCCAAAGTGGAGATAGATTGGGGCTTAGGAGTACAGAAGATGTACGCTGCCAGTAGGGAAGATTACAGAATAGTGTCAGCTGCTGTTTTGTTTTGCATATTTGAAGAAGGATCACGAGGGATATGCCTAGTAGGACTTCAACTAATATCTGAGGTAAACACTGAATCTTTAGCAAAGCGACTCTGAAGCACTGTTCGTTTGGGATAGTCATTTTGGATGTTTTGTTTTGGTATTTATTTCAGTTTATCTTGGTTCAGACATTTTGGTTCTACTTAGTGTTGTTGTGCACCAAACAGTTGTGCAACAATGCTATTGTGCTAATAGCAATAGCCCGGTGGTGCACAACCGTGCCAAACTGTACTGAATGATGGAACAAACACTGACATGCATTCAGTACTAGTGCCTTGCCCTTACCTTCAAGGCTCTCCATTGCTGCCTTACTTCCCCCTATCTTTCTGCACTTGTTTCCTGCTCCAAGCCTCACTCTCCACTGCCACTACCCTCAGCTGCCCCAGTGTCTTCCGTTCCCAGAACTGCCGTTACCCCTTCTCCCATGCAGTGCCCTATGCCTGGAACTCCCCTCTCTGAGTGCATTCACTCTTCTCCCTCCCGCCAAACGGTAAAATCCCTCCTTAAAACCTACATCTTCCACCAGGCTTTTCCGAGCTCCTTACCCCCATAGATTGCTTACTGACAACACTCCTTCCACTGTCCAATCAGTCTGGGTTCTCCTTCTCCCCTGAACCAAGCAAAGCATGTACATCTACAGCTTCTCATTCTTTTGAATGTCTCACTGTCTCTCCCCCTGTTCCTCTCTCCCTTGTCTCCTCTCCCTTGTCTTTCCTTGATTGTAAGACTCTGGAGCAGGGACCTGTCTCTAACTAATGATGGAACAGTGTCAGGTACATTGCTTGCACTATATTAATAATAATATCAGAATGACTGAAATGACTAAAACAAATACCCAAAACAATGAAATGACCGAAACAAAGAAACAACGTTGCGACTCTCAGATACAAAAAGGAAGATTATTCAGTAGTACATTCAAATAATCAAACAGGACAAGTCATAATTGTTTCAGCTCTAATGGCTAGCTATGAGCTGCGATGGAATAAAGGAAGACAGCATGTTTGCTTAGAGACAGCAGGTATCAGAAAAAACATTTCCAGCAACTTTAGTGTAGGGTGCATTCTCACAACACCGAAAAACACCAAATCCTGTTTTCCCCCAGTTTAAAAAATAAATAAATCGTGTGGATAGATTACATCACAGGCTGTCTCGCTCGTGATGCACAAATGACCTGCAAGTGTTAAGGTGCAAACCAAAGTTTACCAATTGTGCTATTTCTGTCTTGCACATTTCTCATAATGTAGGAAGGGACACTTCTCACTTTCCATCTGTCATCCTTATAGAGACCTCCAGAGAGAGCATGGTTGTCATGTTGGTTCCAAGTGACAGAGATGGTGGAGACAAAGTAGTTTGAATGATATCTTTGATTGGACCAACTGTTGTTGTTGGAGATGTACAAGCTTGCAGTAGCAAGGGCAACACCCAAGGCAAAATTGGAAGCGGGGAAGAAACATTCAGAGCAGGGGAAGCAATGTGTGAAGAATGATGCGGTGCAATTGTATTTCCTGCAGGACATTTTTTTTAAAGTGAGAGGAGGCACTCATATTAATGCACCCTTAGACTTCTGCTTTCATTGCCCTTCAAAGGGGCATTTTGTGGAGCTGTTGAGAGGAAATTAATAGCAGTGTAGTTCCTGCAGGATCCATACCTGCGAAAATGAGAGTCAGAGGGTGTTTTTAGACAGACATCTGCTCCATTCCTGCTCTGCCCCAACCCTAGGTGGCCCATGAATGTAAACACACTGGTTGGGGGCAGAGTAGCGGTCCAACTACTCGCAGACAGGCCGCTGCAGCTTCACTTCCAGCCTGGGGATGCCCTGGCAACAGCCATAGAGCTGTGGGTGGTAGCCTACAGCAGCTGGTGATCCACCCACAGCTCTATGGTGCGGGGAGGGGAGCACCGCGCGGGCAGACTGTGGTCTGTGGCAGCCACCACCTCCATTTGATCCTGCCTCAGCCGGAGCAAACCCAGGTCCGTCTAAAAACACCTAGAGATGCAGCACAACTCACAAATGGTTGGATTGGTAATTCTCTTCCCAGTGCATCCCATATGTGCACAAACTAACCACATTACATTGCAACAGCTCATTCTGTCCGCAGCTAAATTTAACAATTGTTGTAGAATTAGCTGTAAAATTCCCGAAGGTTTAAAATCATCATTATGCCATTATATTGAATGGCAGTAACTGTTAAATTCCTTTTCTTAATACCTTACAACTATGTCTAAGTAATCCTCATTATCTACCTGATCAGCTTTCTTGAATACACGCATGAGCCTGATCTAGGATCCCAGAGATGTTCCCCTCTGCAAATGTAGACCTGAATTCAGACCTGAATCTTATAGCTCTGAAATAATGCAGTGATTCAAAAATGGCACAGATAATACAACCAGGCTTTGAAGGGTAAATATTATTTTGAGTCTAATTCTGATCTCGCACCAATAGAAAGCCCACCCTCCCCGACCCACCGACTATCCTGCCCCGGCTGTGACATGACTGAGCAGGCATGGCACCAGCACCCGCTGCTCAAAGCCCCCCAGTGGACTTCACCACAGGGCGGGGCAGATGGGGGCTGTTCGGCTACGGCAACAGCCAGCTCATTTGCTTATTGAGCGATAATTTATCTATAATGATAATTGAACAGAGAAGCTATCAACAGTATATTAAACTTAAGAATTATTTTATTATTTTTTTGTAAATTTCTGTCCTCCCTGTTTTTGTAAGATTTTTATTATTGTTTTAATATCTTAAAAATTGTTTTAATGCAAATTTTTTAGCCACCCCGAGCTGTTTGCAGGAGGGGTGGGATATAAATATATTAAATAAAATAAATAAATAAATAAAAGAAGGTCTCTCATGCCCTAACAGAACCCTTCCGGGAATCTTACCAGAAGGTCATCTGGAGGGCCTCTAAAGTCCAAGAAGTTCCTCCTACAGTGGGATGCACATAGTAAAAAAGATGCAAAATCCTGGTGTCCTGGATGTCTATGCCATTCAGTAAGGATGGGCGAACAGATTGCGGTTCGGGTTCGGAAGTTCGGTTCGGAAGTTCGGTTTGGCTGTGTTCGGTTCGTCCGTTTGGTTCGGCAGTTCAGCTAGTTCACCGAGTTCGGGTTCGGCTGTTCGGTTCGGTCGTCCGAACAGGCCGTTCAGTTAGGCCGTTCGGCTGTTTGGTTCGGCCATTCAGGAAATGTTATGGGTGGTTTTTTGTTTTTTATATGGTTTTTTGGTTTTTTATTGGGTTTTATATGGTTTTCTTTTGTTTTTAATTTGGTTTTTTTGTTTTTATATGGGTTTTTTAATCTAATATTATATCTATCTACCTACACTAAATCTAACTGCTATTAACTATTATAAATGCTATGAACTAAATGGATTAACTAATAAGTACACAGACGTACTCCTGCAAACACTAAAACTAAATCACTAACGCTATCTCTATCACTAAGCTAACTCCTAGAACTCTCTATCTAATCTATCTATCTATCCCTCCCCCATCCCATATCCATATCCATATCCAAATATATATATTTGGGGGGGAGGCAGATAATTAATTTCATTTCTTGCAAGCCTCTCCACCCCTGGTGCCTGGAAGTTTGCTCCTCAGTGACGGACACCTCCCTGTCATGTTTGACCTTCCAGTGAACCTTTTTTTGCCACACAAACTCACCTGAACTCGATCCGAACTGACCGAACTGTTCGGCCATTTCGCCGTTCGGTGTTCGGTATGTTTGCGTTCGGGTTCGGGTTCAAGTTCGGTCGTCTGAACAGGCCGAGTCCGGCCGAACTCCGAACTGCCGAACCGCGTTCGCCCATCCCTACCATTCAGAAGCTTATCCAAAAGCATAGCATCTGATCTGCCAGGATACCTAACCAGGAACACCTTCAGGTACCTTTCTCTTGGGGTGTCATTCAAATGGCAATATAGGATGGAATGGGCCACTGTCTCGACTTCAGCATTGTCGAATGGACACAATCTTTCTACAAAAGGGGTTCCCTGAAAGCGACCCTCCAACACCCATGAGGGCAGGGCATTAACCCGGGCACGAAAAAGAAGATGTTTGGCCCTTGCTGAAATTGGGGTGATTAGATATCCCGCCATGTGTCCGGGCTTAGGTACCCAATCTATATATGCCCTAAGGTGGGGCGAGTTGTTTAATTTTCCAAGCTCCAGCTGCCATGAAATGTCAGAAGCTCTGGATAGGACCTCCTTTCTTACCGCCCCTGAAAGTTTGTGGGAAAGGTATTCCTTTGATAATCCCATCTCCCTGAGTTGTCCCTCTATTTTAGAAGCCCATGGGCTGACAAAGGAGTCTTCACTAACCTCCTCCAATAGACCCTGGGAATGATCAAAGTACACCAGAGCTTTAAAGAATGCTCCAAGGCCACCTGATGCCAGCTTTTTTGTGCAAGCTCCAACCTGGCAACAACATGTGGGGTACCTTTTGGATTGCCCAATAGTCCCATGAGAAACCTATTTTGAATTAAATTTATGTTTGGCGAGGAAAAAGGGGCCCAAAGCTCTGCCCCATACAGCACTTGGGCTCTAACCTTGCCATTATGGACTTGAACTACTGACCTTATTGCACTCCTTCCCTGTCGCATAAAAAAGCCATAGATGGCACTGGAAGAACCCTTTGCCGCTACAACTGCTCTTTGGACGTGCTCTTTCCAAGTGCCACTTTTATGAAATAGTAATCCTAGGTATCTAAAGGAGGTTACCTGCTGGATAGGGTGTCCCTCAATGACCCACTGATGAAGCTGCTTCTTACCAGAGAATACCATAACCTTAGATTTGCTATAGTTAACTGTTAGCTTATTAGCCTTACAAAAGTCAACAAAGGTATTCAGTTGCCTATCAGCCCTATGCACGTTTGTGACATTAAGGCAACGTCATCTGCGTAACACAAGTATCTGATTGCCCTAGAGGCCAATCGTGGGGGGCAGAATTTTTGATCCGCCATTAACGAGATTACCTCGTTAATGTATAGATTGAAAAGGGCAGGAGCCAGGACACAGCCCTGCCTAACGCCACGTGTGGTATTAACTGGGGGGAGTGACATGGCCCTGGCGGTCCACCCTAACCACTAACGAAGAATTGGAATATAGTGCATGGATAAGGCTGAGCAATCTTCTGTCGATAGAGGTCCTCCGGAGTTTCTCCCAGAGGATCCCTCTATCGACCTGATTTTATATATTGTTTCTGTGTTCGGTGCCACTTCTAGCTGAACCTGGGTGACTGTTTCTTCTCTGAAAAATTCTGTTTTCCCAAGTGTGCCTTCTGGAATAAGGGTATGAAGGAAACATCAGGATGTCAAGTTTAGAAAGCAGAAAGAGGAAAGACTTAGGAGTACTCTCATTCCAAGTCTTTCTGTTCAAAGCTGCTATAGCTTTCAAATGTCCTTCAAAAGGAGCCCCAGTGGTTATATCCCAACATAATTACTACAAGTTGTTTGGCAATCCAGGAATTTAACCCCATGACTTTGACCTTTGACAGGAACATCTAATTATTTCCAGCTCACAAACCACATCATGAGCTGTGCTTTAAAGCTTCCTTGTATCTCTTCATTAGAACTCTCCTCTCAGCAGAAACCAGGCTCATTTTGCAATTAGTACTTGAGTCAGTGTGATGCTAGAATTGGGTGAATATGTGTTTATTCAGAACTGAAGTGAGATAAATCGAAGCTGTAAAATTCAGCTCCCTGGCTGAGATTTTCAATCTCATGTAAGAGGGTTTGTTTTTTACACCTGGTGTTCTGGATAGGGCTTTCAGGTCTTAACTGCAAAATCTAGATTGGGGTTTGAAATCAAAGTTCAAGATGAGTAATCTATTTTTATGATGTACCTATTTTTCAATTTATATCTCATCCTTCTCCTAAAAAGACTCAGAGTGGCATACAGGAGTTAAAATCGGAATTTTAAAAAAAGGCTTCCCTCTCTCATCTCTCCCTGTAGCTTTCCCCATCCGATATCATATAAAATTGAATACAAATTTAATAACAACCCCAAAATATAATCCCACCCACCTCTACTCTCAGACCTCTCATACATGAAAGTCCGTCCCCACCCATCACCCACTCCTCTGTCTCTCACCCTGGAGAGTATCTTTCTTCACCCTCATTTACACACACCTCCACCAAGGGGTCATGGCATGTGTCCACCCCCTTACTGAGGAGTCATGGCTGTACTCCAAACCCTATCCATATCCAGCCTCCCATTCCCCCTCACCCCAAACAATCCTGTACACTGTAAAAATCCTCTAAAATATTCCTCAGTCCAACTATCCCATGACATTATTATTATTATAAGCTTTTATATAGTGCCAGAGATGTACCTGGCACTTTATAAATGTCAAAAGCACCCTTTAACGTCACCCTTGAGCAGCGTCATAATGGGTACCCACCTCCTGGCATGCCTATCCGCTTTAAAGGAACTGGAGGCCTTCGAGCTTGGATGTCTGGCACAGTGTCTGTACTAAGCTCTACCCTTCCACTAGAGACAGCTCCCAAAGGGGGCCTGTGCATGACAAAAGTCCATGGAGGAGATGTCCTGGCTGAGACCTAGCAGCAGGCACAGCAATATATGTGTTTATGGGTCCAAATTAATTCTAGTGTATTAGTGGTTTCTTATCCCTTAATATAATCTCCTCCCTGCTCTCCTCCTCCAACCCCTCCACTTGCCCCCTGTATCCCATTCCTTCCCGCTTCCTGACCTCCATTGCTTCCACCATCGCCCCTCCCCTTCTGCACACCATCAACCTCTCCTTTTCTAACAGCTCCTTCCCCTCTGCCTTTAAAAACGCCACTGTTTCCCCCATCCTCAAAAAGTCCACTCTGGATCCCTCTGAACCTTCTAATTACCGTCCTGCCCCCGCGCCTCCCTTTTGCTTCCAAACTCCTTGAATGGGTTGTTTACTCCTGTTGTCTTGACTTCCTCTCCACCAACACCTCCCTTGACCCCCCCACCAATCTGGCTTCTGCCCTTTTCACTCCACTGAAACCGCTATTGTTAAGATCACCAATGATCTTCTTATAGCTAAATCCAACCGCCTTTACTTTATTCTTGTCTTCCTTGATCTCTCTGCTGCCCTCGACACTGTTGACTACTCGCTCCTGCTTGAATCACTTCACTCCCTTGGATTCGGGACTCTGTCCTCAACTGGTTCTCCTCGCTCCTACCTTTCTGACCGCTCCTTCAATGTATCTCTTCCTAACTCCTCCCCCTCCTCCTCCCTACCCCTTTCGGTTGGGGTTCCCCAAGGCTCTGTCCTTGGCCCTCTCCTCTTCTCTATCTACATGCAATCCCTAGGCAAACTCATTGCCTTTCACGGTTTCCAATACCACCGATACGCTGATGACTCTCAACTCTATCTCTCCACTCCTTCCCTCTGTTCAAGCTCATCTCACCAACTGTCTCTCTGATATCTCTACCTGGATGTCTCCACGCCATCTCAAACTAAACATGGTGAAAACTGAGCTCCTTATCTTCCCTCCCAATTCTTCCTCTCCCTCTTCCCTGTCAATTGCCATTGATGGGGTCTCCATTCTCCCTGTCCCCCAAGCCCGTAGCTTGGGCTTCATTTTCGACTTGCACCTTACCTTCAAACCCTACATTGACTCTGTCGCCAAATCCTGCCGCTTCTCCCTCCACAACATCCGCCCTTTTCTGTCTGTCTCCTCTGCCAAAACTCTCATCCACACCCTAGTCAATATCATCTCACGCCTCGACTACTGTAACCTCCTCTTTGCTAGCCTTCCCTGCTCTCACCTTTCTTCCCTCATCTCTGTTCAAAACTCTGCTGCCAGGATCATCCACCTAGCCCATCGCTTTGACCACATGCAGCCCCTCCTCTCCTCTCTCCACTGGCTCCCTCTTCCTGAGCGTATTCTGCACAAGCTCCTTGTCATCACTTACAAAGCCCTTCACAACCTCGCTCCCCCCTACCTCTCTGCCCTGATCTCCCTCTGAACCCGTGTTCGAGCACTCCACTCCTTTTCCACCCCCTCACTCACCCTCCCATGTCTCCCCTGCTCCCCCAACTGCCTTCGTCCCTTCTCCCTCGCTACACAGCATGCCTGGAACTCCCTCCCTGCCCTCGTCCGCCTTGCCCCCACCCTCCACACCTTCAAGTCCCTCCTCAAAACCCACCTCTTCCGCTCCACCCTTCCGAACTCCTGCTAATCATCCCCACCTGTTATCTGTAAATTCCCAGTTTACTGTAACCAAGCCAAGAATGTGTATCTGAGTTCTCGCATCCTCATGAATGTCGCATCCCTCGTCTCTTCCTCTGTTCCCCCTTCCCTGTCTCCCCTTCTCCTGTCTTTAGCTTGTAAGCCCTCGGACAGGGACCGTGTCTATCTTATTATTGTAAAGCTCCAGGTACAATGTTGGTACTATATAAATGCTTATAATAATAATAATATAAAATAATAATAATAATAATAATAACCCAATCCTCCAGCAGCCACAAAGACATATTAACCCCTGGCAAAACACCACAAGCCTCTCAAAAGCATACCTCCCAGCCTAGTAGGTGGGTGGGAAATGTATCCCATAATGAAGGCACCCAACAATGACAACACACTGGTGACCAGAACAACCTAGTAGATGGTGACTGGAAAGGATTCTGAGATGCTTATGAAAGTGCCTGGAGTGTGAGGACGATATATCTTAAGAGAAACTTATTTATCAGCTCAGTCTAGCCTTGCAGAGACCCATAATTTGATACATTTACTCAAGGACAATGATGACCACTGCACACCAACTGATGATGTATGATAAACACTGGCTCCAGGCAAATAAAGAAAGACTTGGGCTGCTTTTAGAAGAGCCTCATGCTGCCTCCTATCCTGTGGACTTCAGAGTCTGCGAGAAAAGAAACTCGGGCGGGGGAGAGCTAGGTGTTCCCTCGCCGCTATCAGAAGTTGGGCAGATACCATTTGAAACAGCAGCTGTGACAAACTAGTGCTTGATTGGAGATGCTGCCTTGTAAACCCCACATAATCGAGGTTTTACAAGACAGCATCTCCAATCAAGCAAGCACTAGTTCGACACACAACAACTATGTGCAGGAGGGCAGGGTGGAAAGCTTCCAGAAGGAGACCAGCTCTGCTGCCACTGCCACTCTCCACAGGAAAGGAGAAGCTTCCAGCCATGAGGAGTAGCAAGAGGCAGCCAACAGGAGCATTAGCCTGCCACTGCTGCCACCGCCAATGTTCACTGGTCCCAGTGAGTCCCCCTCCCCCCAAGCAGCTCATGGGTAGCCAGTGGGCACTCACTGGCAGTTGCTACCCACAAGCTCTTTCATTGAAAATATCTACATGTTTCATTGAAAATATCATCTAGAGGTTTGCCTTTGTAGTCAAATCTGAACACATAGCTGATGCTTCGTTTGTTTTCATCCTTCATAAGAATCCACCAAATTCCACATGGAGGATTGCCTACCACAAATCCAGTTTCCATACAAAGATTTACCTAGGAGAGAACTAAACCCCTGAGGTAAATAACCACACCCTCCTATGAGTGGACCTTTGGAGTGGCAACCTCAAGCTTTATGACACATGATAGCAAACTCTTCATTTGGCCACTGGGGAGTAGAGGTGGCCTACTCCATGGGTTAGTGTTTTGTGTGGACAAGCTGTTCAGGCACAGTTTCCCACTCATTAGAGTCAATGGAAACTGAACCAGATATTTTAATGGATGGAGGATTGTCCCTTTAGTGTTACCTCTTGCCCTAAGTCAGTGGTTCCCAGTCAGTGTTCCCAGGGCATCCTAGTGCCTCAGCAGGTTTGTTGAGCATGCCCTGAAAATGTAGGTACAGTTGCTGAATGAATCATGGGCCCCCAAAGCCACACCATGGCTGTCGTAATGGATCAAATATTTTATTAGAGAATGTTAATAAATACTCGTAAATGGATGCAAAATATATATATAGAGAGAGCGAGAGAGAGGCTGATCCTGCTTACACTTACACTCCAGAGAGGCTACCCTGTTCCAGAAGTGTTCAAACATTCCTCATGGTAGTGAACGGAAAGGATGATTGCAAAGAGCATAGCAAGCATTAATGGAGTGGTATATATCCTGGAGCAGTGATTTACACAATGGTAAATTCCACTGTCAGTTACGTGTTGGAGAGGATGGTGCAGGGTATGGAGACAGTCCATAAGGTCCCAAAGGGGGACCCCACCTCAAACATCCTTCTTTGTTGCAGTGGGGTCCTCTGGGAAGAGGGAGTTTAACAAGTGGGGTGGTGCCTGTCGGCATGTGTTCCTCACCCTTGTCAAGGGCATAGCTGTCAGGTACATGCTATGGACAAGGCAAAGCAGCAGCAGGATCAGGACCCAACCAGAGTTACAGTGGAATCAGGCTGGATGAGCAGCAAATTCAAACAGGCAATTCAGAGGCGTAGTCAGAGTCCAGCCAGTGTCAAAACTAAGGCAGTCCAAAAAATTAGAATCAGACAGGGGCAAGAATACTGAGGCAGGTAGCAGGAGTCAAGGGTCCAGGAACAGAAGACAGGAATCGGGAACCCAGAGACAGAGAAAGGAATCAGGAGGCAGCAGGCTCAGACCAGAAGCCTACTTGTTGCTCTGCCTGCCTCCTGCTTCCCATCAGGTGCTTTTTATACTAGCAAGAACCAATTAGGACCTGGTGGGCGGAGACCTCATCAGGCTGTCTGGACTCAACAGGACTAGAACAAGAGGGGCTGAGCCTGGCCTCACAGGTGGCACAGAGATGCCAGCCACTCACACCAGTGTCCTAGAAGCACCCATTTGAGACCTACATCCTTACAGTAGCTCTAGCAGGGACAGGTGGTGAAGTTCCACTGGGACCCATGAACCTGGGCAGGGGGCACACTTCCTGGTGCAGCTATTTCCCTGCCACTGGAAGAATAACAGGAGGAGGAGCCCAATTCTATCTTCTGCACCAGGGCCCATTCCAGCCTAGCTATGCCTCTGGCTGATGTGGTCACACCAGCTAAGTCCCTTCTGGATATTAAATATTTTTAATGAGTATTTAAAATAATTTAGCATTTAAAATTTAATATTTATTTAATATTATAGTTACAATGGATAATTTACTAGTCCAGTTAACACCTGCTTCCTTTTGTCTTTTGTTATATACTGTGCAAAGATGGCTTTTCCGTTTAAGAACATGTCTATGTAGTGCATATTAATAATAGATAAGCATGGGCATGCCATGAAAGCATTGGTGTGCCTGATCCAAAAAAGGCTGGGAATTCCTTCCCTAGGTCTACAAATCTATCTTGGCCTTACAGCCAGCAAGCTCTCTCTTCTGTAATGCTCATCACTGATTCCAGTTTGTCAGAAGGACATTTCACCCTCCATCAGAAAGAAAAAGCCTGATGTGCCAGACCATAAAATAAAGTACAACACAAGAGTCCAGCTGCAGCACGTCATGGTTTTGTGAAGACGAAGATACTGCACGCCTGCTGTGTTTTGGTGCACACACAGGCCTAAACAGCCAAGCCAACCACCATGCTCGGGGGACCAACAAGAAGCCTCTTGGCAGCCAGAGAATGCTTCTGTTTTTTGGGAATCCAAACGTTGGTGCAGTCCTGATAGAAGGACATAGTGTGCTGTACTTGCAGAGCCCTGAGCGCACATCGCAGCACATGATCGGAGAGCACTGAAAAGCACTGTAATCTTTGCTAGGCTGCTATCAAGTTTGCCAAAGAAAGTGAGAGAAAGTTTCCTTCATCCCTAACCACTCCATGCCAGTAAATGGGGGTGGGCCTTCACCTTCCACAGGGATGTGGTTGTTGATAGCATTCTTGTACAATTAGAGGGTTGCTCTCTGAACCCACACAGCTTTCCCACATTTAAAGCATGAGGTCCTGTAAACTAAAAAATGGAATTTCAATACAAACTTTGTGTTCCAACGTTTATTTTTAGAATGACTTCCCAGCCGTGCAGCCTCAGTTCCCTTTGGTAAGTACCACACACAGAAAGCTCTTTGCCACGCATAGAAAGAACAACCGTATGGCATACCTCTCAAGTGTTCTGGATTCTCCAGGACATTCCTGCTTCAAAATCCCTGATTTGTGCCATTGATGGCTTGCAAATTGTTGTCTTTTAAACCTTTGTTCCTAGAGACCCTGCAGCAGTTTTCCATGACTGCCAAGCAGGTAACAATCCACAGACATTACATGCCTGAGGAAGGGCCCTGTGTGGCCCAAACGTTTGCTTATTCCCACCAACAGCAGTTGGTCCAATACAAGATACCATTTGAACCACTTTGCGTCCCTCTTAGACAAATAACAAAAGAAGTGTCAACTCCAGGATATCCTGGAAAATCCAGGACACTTGAGAGAGATGCTTTCTGAAGCATACCAATACACAAACAACACTGGGTGTATGTAACCAGACATAATACCAGCTACACATTTTCATTATTAAATTGGGTATTATGTCTCTTTGTGGAGACACTAGATTTTGACTACTAGATTTTGTAGTTATGGATTTGATTCACATATTCAGATAGCTAAGCTATCCAAATGGTATCCATAACCAAAATGCATGTTTGAATATCCACTTATTTGGTTATTTCATGTTGGATAACTATGAATATTTTGTTTAGTTATTTTGATCATTTGCCATTTCGGCACAACAAAACAAAGCAACCAGACTAACCAAACCAAAAGATTGGAAGTCCGTATCCAGTGAAACAGAACCAAATATCACTGGATCCAAATCAAAGCAGGCAAATTTGTCCTACATAATATTCGATGTGGATATTTATTCAGAGAAATCATGCTCGTGGCTGACACACATCTGTCACTATCATGTAACTGATAGCAAGGAGAGAGCAGTGGCTCTTCCTCTCCTCTTTCACATCCTCCTATAGCTCCCCCCCCCCCTCTCTTTTTAAATACTCTTTTGGGGAGATTTCCCCTACCTCAGTGAGAATGTGGAGCTAAGTGTTTGGTTTGCCAGGTCCTTCTCGCCTTCCACACACAGAAACCCAGGGGGCCTACGCACCAGTTTGAGAATCTAGGGTAGAGATAAGTACACTACCCTATGTATGTATTTATTTATTACTACTCAGTAAGTATTTATATAGCACCAGCAATGTACCTGGCACTGAATGATAGAGACAGTCCCTGCCCTGAGGAGCTTACAGGCTAGGCGAGAGAGGGGGGAATGTAGGGACTGATGGGGATACATTCATGAAGTTCAGAAGTCACAGCTTATCACATACTTAGCTTAGCTGCAGGGGAGAAGGGAACCCTGAATGAAAGGACAGTAGAAGGAGGCACCAGTGAGCAGCCTAGAGAAAGCCTGACAAAAGAGGTGGATTTCCAGGAGGGATTTGAAGGTTAGGAGGGAGGAAGTGGAGTGAATGTGTTCAGGGAAGGAGTAGCAAGGGAGAAGGGGCAAAGACAGTTTAGGTAGCAGGAGACTTGGGGTGGGTGGTGATAGAAGAGGAACAAAGCTCTTGGGTAGGAATAGAGTAGCAGGGGGAAAAGTGCAGGAAGATATGGAAGAGCAAGCCCATGAAGAGCCTTGAAAATAAACACAAGGAGCTTGTGCTGACTGCAAAGGGGGAACGGGAGCCAATGGAGGAAGAAGAGAAGCGGTTGGACATGATCAAAGCAGTGGGCATGGTGAATACCACTGGCAACTAGGGCCAGCCTTAGAATTTGCGGGGGCCGGGGCGAAGATAAAATGTAGAGCCCTAGGTGGTTCTGTGCCCTCCCCTGTGGCCCTTGTCTCTTGGGAGCACCCTCCATGGGGCCTTATTGAAGGTCGTGTTTGGGGCCCTGCATCCTACCCTGATGAAAATGGGGGCAACTGTGAGGGCCCCAGAAGTAGATAAAATAGTGGGGCCTGGGGTAATTACTCTAGGTTGCCCTGTGGTAAGGCCAGCCCTGTCAGCAGCAGAGTGTTGAGCAAAAAGGAGAAGGTAAAACAGTAAGGAAGGGCTGGATTTTAATACTGTTATGCAAAGAGAAGAGACAGGCCTTAGCAACAGACTGGCTCTGAGGAGCAAAGGCAAGGGTGGAGTCAAAGATGAACCCCAAGCTGTGTGCCTGAGGAACAGGCTGGATGGTGACACCATCAATGGAAATTGAGTGGGAAAAGAGAGAGGAAAGTTTATAGGGGGAAGATGAGGAGTTCAGTCTCAGCCATATTAAGCTTGAGTGGATAGTGAGACATCCAAGCAGAGGTTTAAGGGAGAGAGTTGGTAATGCAAGACTGGATGAAGGGGGAGAGAGCGAGCTGGGTGTTGTCAGCATGCCGGTGCTACTGGAAGTGGTGAGATTCAATGAGTTTGCCCAGGAGCAGAGTGTAAAGGGACAAGAGAAGAGGACCAAAAACAGAGACTTGGGAAAAACTGAGAGGGGAAGTGAGGCCGTGCATCCAGACACATTGAAGGAGCAGTTACAGAGATAGAAAAAGATCAAGTTGAGAACGGAGCCCTGGAAATCAAAGGATTGAAGACAATCAAGGAGGCGGTGGCTGACTGTCATTGTATTTTGATATTGTGTTTTTTTTATCCATTGTAAGTCGCTTTGGGTATTTTTTTGGAGAACGGTAGCAGAGAAATCAAATATAATAATAATTATTAATTAATTAATTAATGCACAAGTGTGGAAACAAAATAACCAAAACAAAATATCTGTGATGGACATTTTGGAAACATATAGCTGCTATTATTCATTTTGTCAGAACTGAAACGTAAAGGGCAGATTCCTCAGAAATATTTGTTTGAGCTGTAGGCCGTGTTTGATTATTTTGCACTCATTGTTTTGCTGAAATGCCTCTCTTTTCATTATGATTCTAACTTCTTTCTGTAAACTAAGGAGCGGGAAACAAATAAATGGGGGTGGGGGGGAAGGAAATATGTGCTTTTAACGTCAGCCGTGATAATTCTGCCTTTTTCAGTACCTCAAGAATGCATGGCTTTTGAGAATGATGCTTGCTATTAAACATGTCTCCGAAAACAAAAAGCAGCTGTAAACATCTCTCCTTGTTAGAGATATTGCCACATGCCTTGCAGACAGCTGGAGTGCAGAGCATGACCTGGGAAATTCCAATCTTTACTCTGCCTCTGGAGTGCTGCTGAGTCCCACTATTATTTATATATGGGAATGCAATACATCCCTTGTGAGGCCAGCAGAAGACAGGAAAGCTCCACAGGCTCCAGACCCTCAGGAAAAGGACTGGACTTTTGAGATAAATCAGATTTACTCAAACCACAAATGGCATGTTTGTAAAATGGAACAGGACTTCAGTATCTGAAACAGGGTGATGATAAGCGATTTTGCTAAGACGCTCCAAGGTATTTTCTTTTTGTATATAGATTAATCCATGTGTACATTTTCCAGTCTATACATAGCATTCTATAAAGCCATCCCCTAGAGAAGTTCTCCCCAAATATTGTGTAATGGGGGGAAGTAGGGGTCATTTTTGTAAGGAAGTGGGGGCTGGCCGAGTTCAAATTTGATTTAATTGTATAATTATGGTTTAAGTATTTTTTGAATATAATTGTAATATGCTCATTCTGTGGTATGAGTAAGTGCTATCAGCCCTGGGGCTAGTTACAAAGGAAGCTTTGTGAATGTTTATAATATTGGATGTAGGAAGTGTTTGTTTGTTTTTTGATATGATGATATGTTTTGTATTTTCATGTTTTTAAATTGCCATGGCCTTTGGCTTGAGCAAATAAACTTATTTTGATTTAAATATTGTGTAACGGGTGAATTATATTTGTATCCTTTTTATTGTCCCGAGTATTTTTTAAAAAACACACACCATGCAGCTAATTATACACTCTTGGTACCTATTTCTTAAACAAATTGAGACCACTTTGCACCACCATGAGTGCATATGTAAATGACATCCCCTGACAAGGCAGTGGACTAGGGGGGTGGGGAACTTTAGACCTATGGGCCAAATCCAGCCCACTGGTTATTTTTATTTGGCCCTTTTGCAATTCCTGGATCTGGCCCATGATTCCAAATTTTACCCTCAAGCACTGAAAGAGTGAGCTCCTGAGAAGGGAGCAGAGATGAGGACATTATTATTATTATTATTATTATTATAAACATTTATATAGCGCCAACCATGTACCTGGCGCTGTACAGAACATAGAAATAGACACCGTCCCTGCCTGTGGCTTGCAATCTACAATCTAGATTCTACAATCTACAAACACAATCCTGTGTTTGACATGCAGTCAAACACAGGAGATAAATTATCTGACTACCCGTTTCCTTTTCCCCATCTTTCTCATACCTTAAGCACCCTCACGTCCAACTTCTATGTGGCCCTCAAAGCTTGTACTAACTTTCAAAGCAGTCTGCAGCAGGGAAAATGTACTCCGCCCCTGCAGTGGACATTCAGCATAAATGAGAATTAGGTCTTCGGTACTTAATCTCCAGTATGTTTAAGGAATAAATGATTCATTTCTTTTTATGGAGAAAGACTTCAGCTCCATACCAGTTTCACAAACCAACTTCCTGTGGCTCCATTAGCATTTTAAATACCACAATTCAGAGCCCTTGTTCTCTAACACAAGACTATTGCACAGGGGGAATAGTTTTCTTCTGAGGTATGGCTGACATTTATATTTTTCAGTGGTTACAAATGGGCTTCCATGACTGCATATGGCAACAGGTCAACACAGCTTATGGAAAGTCATTACAAGGGACTCGCATGGAAGTGCTCAGAAGGGACGAGGGAAGCCAAAACCTGGATAGCATTTCAGAGTATGCTGGCAGTGTAATGGTATCCAAATAAATCTGTGCCCCAACACGATTGGTTAAGGCACGGTTAAACCTGCAAGCATATAACAAATAGAGGTGGCAAAATAATCAGAAATTCTTAAGAAGGGAAGTTAAGGTTCTTATTAATTCACTCATGCTCCAAAAAGCATAGAAATGATAAATTAAGACTTCTGCCTTAAATCACATGCCATGTAAGCAGTAAAGCATTATACAGTCAGTCTCACATACTGTGCTTGTGGTGGCACAGTGGGGGGTGCTATATGGCTAAGCCACCCACCTCATTGTGCTGGGCCAAAAACTCTGACCTCGGGGTTCCAACAGGGGCGAGGATCTATCTGGTTCCCCACCTGTTGGCCAGCCCCCAAAATCTTTGGGTATCGCTGCCACCACACCCAGACTCCAATTACCATGAGGGTTCACACAGTCGGTGTTATACAAACCCCAGGTCGTTGCAAGCTTACAAGCCTCTTAGGGCACCCCCTTCCCCGGTTCCCCCTTATCTGGTGTTCTCACCCTTATGTGGGGCAGAGACCCTTGGGGGAACTCAGGGGTGCTTAACTTGGCTAGAAGCCACCCTGGCTGAAAGAGCCAGTGCGGGATCTCCCTTCCTTGGGTGAATCCCATTTCCCTTCCAGTAGCTGTGTCTAGCAGGCTCAGGGAGACTTTTCTTGGCAAGGAACACCCCCACACGCCCCGTGAGGTAAAATGAAAACAAAGAAGCTTAGGCTTTACTAGTTAGGATCAAAAAAGGGTTTACAAACAAACAGGTCTCAAGGGAGGGAAGGGTAGAATAGGCTCTTGAGCAATTGCAGAGTCAGGTTCTGGGGCTCAGTGGTCCATTTGGTTACGTGTTTGGCCTAGACTCTCCCTGATTAGAGGTTAGGTAGTCACTTCTTTTTATGCATGGTTCCTTCTCCACGTACTAAGACCAGGTGGTCTGAAGCCATGTGGAGCACAGTTCTTGGTTCCAAACTGGCAGGAGTCCAGAGGGACATCCAGGACCTGCAGAGGAAGAGGAGTGAGGTTGAAAGACCAAAGCAACGTGGGTTTCATGAAGTCTAGGTTTTACAATACATGAGACTGTACAGCATCTTTACTACTTATATGGCACACAAGTCTAAGCAGGAACCTTAGCTTACAATTTCCATGCTTTTTGTTGAGTGGTCACTTCAGCCATATGTTCAGTAGGGATGGGCGAACACGGTTCGGAAGTTCGGAGTTCAGCCCGAACTCAGCTTGTTCGGACAACCGAACACGAACATACCGAATGAACCGAACACAGAACGGCAAAATGGCCGAACAGTTCGGTCAGTTCGGATCGCGTTCGGGTGAGTTCGGGTGGCAAAAAAAGGTTCACTGGAAGGTCAAACATGACAGGGAGGTGTCAGTCACTGAGGAGCAGACTTCCAGGCACCAGGGGTGGAGAGGCTTGCAAGAAACGAAACTAATTATCTGCCTCCCCACTTCCCAACACCTTCTGAGCTAGTCACTGTTCCTGAACAGCAAGCGTTGAGTAGGATTTTTAGATTGCTTTAAGTTTCATTTCAGTTTTGTACTGAAATGAAACTTTAAAACTGAAATCTTGTGATATGCATTTCACTGTACAGACTCATTGAGTATGTATGTATTGAGTTCACTATACAGACTCCTCTTCTGTTTGTGATTCCCCCCCATCCCATATATATGGGATGTATTATATATATCCATATGTATGTATGGATATGGGATGGGGGGATGGATAGATAGATAGATGTAGAGAGTTGTAGGAGTTAGCTTAGCGATAGAGATAGCGTTAGTGATTTAGTTTTAGTGTTTGTAGGAATAGGCCTGTGTACTTACTTATTAGATAATCCATTTAGTTCATAGCATTTAGAATAGTTAATAGCAGTTAGATTTAGTGTAGATAGATACATATAATATTAGATTAAAAAAAAATAATAAACACCATATAAAAAACAAAAAAACACCCATAACAACATTTCCCGAACGGCCTAACCGAACGGCCTAACCGAATGGCCTGTTCGGACGACCGAGCCAAACCCAAACTCGGCGAACTAACCAAACAGACGAACCGAACGCATCCGAACCGAACGGACGAACCGAATGCAGCCGAACCCGAACCGCGATCTGTTCGCCCATCCCTAATGTTCAGACGAGAAGTTTTCAGTTCTCACTTTTTTGACTTCTGAAGTGTCATATGCGTCAGACTAAATCCACCTCATGAAGCTGAATATTTTCAAGTAAATGGTTCTGTAATTTTTCCTAATGGAAGCAGCAGCATGAAGTAATTGATACTGGATTAGATACCATCCTGTCAGATATCAGCTCAAAGAAAGATCAAAGCTATCTCATTTATTAAGTTGATGGACAAAGACAGACGGTGCATTAGAAACACGACAGTGAACTTTTCATTCATTTATCTAATTAGTGCTTGACAGGCCAGTTTTGTTTTATGTGGTAAGAATCTACTGGGAATAGAAATAGGACACAACAGTATGTGGCTTTTGGTAGGATGTAGTTACAATATATTGTCAAGGCAGTACCATCCCGGGTGGGTACTTGAGATCGTGAGATCTGGGTGCACTGATAAATGGAATATGCACTTCAGTCATTGTTTATCTATCAGCTTTCATCCTGTCATTCAAGTGCGTGTGCATAGTGTTTTCATGTACACTCTCATAGGGTTTGTCTACACAACTAATTGCAGTAATTTCATTAACTAAAGTTACAAATTTAAACCGATATAGTAGGAGTTGCTTTACCAGATGCCTCGAGATGTAAAACTATCTTGAATAAGAGGCTGTCCTGATGTGAAAGGGTGGCGCCCTGTTTGGTGAGTGACTCCCTGCAGGATCACTGCCAGAAAGCAGTTCTCACAGTCTTTCTTCTCCTCTGTGCTTTTTGTTTACAGTGTCCACTCCTTCCAAATCACATATATGCTATATACACAACCTCTTCTATAACGCCCCCTGGCCTACCCTATTCCATGCCAGCCAGGCACCTTCTTATTTCAGTTGGGACCCTCCCAGTTTGGCCCCTCTTGCCAGCTAGCCTATAGGGCTAGGACTGGCTTCTTCCCTCTGAACCACCTCTCCCGAGGCAGAGCTTTCAGGCTTACTACCTCTCCCTCGTGGTCTCCCCTGTGAGCTCCTCAGCTCCCTTTATATGGCTGAGGCCCCCCACTAGCTTGCCTAGCCACCCCCAGCTGGAGCCATTCAGCTAGCCTTAATTATTTTATTTATTTATTTATTAAAAGCATTTAGTATTCCGCCCCTCCTGCCACAGGCAGCTCGGGGTGACTCACAACAGTGTATCTCAACAATTAAAATCATAAAACTATAAAACATACTACTACACCCCCATCCCTCTCTTCCCCCCCACCCCCACCCATCTCCCCCACCAAACGCCTGGTGGAACAGTCAGGTCTTGTATCTTTTACAAAAGGAGGGGAGGTCTGGGGCCAGACACACCCCCACTGGAAGGGAGTTCCACAGCCTCGGTGCAGCCACTGAGAATGCCCTCCCGTGTGGCCCCCTGGAAGACTCGGGGGACCACAAGAAGGGCATCCCCCGATGACTGCAGGGGCTGGTCCAGTACCCGGGGGATGAGGCAGTCTTGCAGATAGGCAGGGGCCAGACCATTTAGGGCTTTATAGGTTAAAACCGACACCTTGAATGGGCCTCGGAAGACTATCAACAACCAGTGCAGAGAACTGAGCACTGGTGTAATGTGTTCCCGGCAGCCCAGTCCCACCAGGAGATGGACCGCCGCATTCTGCCCAGCTGCAGCTTCTGGGCTGTCACCATGGGTAGTCCCACGTAGAGTGCGTTACCATAGTCTAGTCTAGAGGTGATAAAAGCATGAATGATGGTGGCCAGGTCGAAGTCTGACAAGTACGGTCTAAGCCGACATACCAGATGTAATTGGCAAAAGGCAACCCTCACCACAGTCTCCATCTGAGCATCCAGGAGTACCCCCAGACTCCGTACCTGGGGAACCAATGGGGGACAGAACCCACCAATGATGGGGGCTGTTAACTCCATCGCCTTCCCCACCAGCATCACCTCCGTCTCGTCGGGATTCAGCTTCAGTCAATTAGCCCTCATCCAATCCCCCACAGCCGTCAGACATCGAGTAAGCACAGAGACTGCAGGGTCTGGGTCTGTTGAAAAAGAGAGGTATAGCTGAGTGTCATCAGCATACTGGTGACACCATACGCCAAACCTCCTGATCACCTCGCTGCATATGTACGTTGAACAAGAGGGGGGACAACACCGAATCCTGCAGGACACCACACGTGAGGTCTCGGTATGATGAAAAACACTCCCCGAGTACCACTCTCTGGGTTCTCCCGGTCAGGAACGAGCGGAACCATTCAAGAACAGTCCCACCCACTCCTGCACATTCCCGCAGGTACGCCACCAACATCTCGTGATCCACCGTATCAAAAAAAGCTGACCGATCTAATAGGACCAACAGGGTCTAGAGGCCCCGGTCCATATATCGGCGCAGATCATTCACCAAGGCCATAAGTGCAGTCTCCATGCCATGACCCAGACAAAATCCCGACTGCGAGGGATCCAGAAAACCAACGGGGTCGAGATGCCCCTGGAACTGCTGAGCCACCACCCGCTCAATAACCTTGCCTAAAAAGGGAAGGTTAAAAACAGGTTGATAGCTGGCAAGGGAGTCAACGTCAAGCAATGGTTTCTTGAGCAGAGGCCGCACCACCGTCTCTTTGAGACAGCCGGCACTCTGCCCTCCCGAAGGGAGGCATAGACCACCCCCGCCAGCAATGGCCCCATTGTCTTCCGACAAGATTTAATTAGCCAAGATGGGCACGGATCTAATTCACAAGAGCCTAACAGTCCCAAGGATTTCGACTGCATCAGCGGGTGTCACCGACTGAAATTGATCCCATAAAACCGGACAAGGCGTGACTTCCATAACCTCTGGTTCTCCTAGTGTAATAAGTGCAACGTTGAAATCCTAGTGACTCTGAGCAATTTTATCCACAAAATATTTCACAAACTTATCACAGCGTGTTTAGATGACTCCACTCCAGGGTGGAGGGAGGCCGGACTGACCAGCCCCCGCACCACCCAGAATAACTCCGCTGGGCACGATTTTGCGGATGCTATGAGAGCAGTGAAAAAAGCTTTTTTTGTTGCCCTCATAGGCTCGGCGTATGCTCGTAAACTGGCTCTATGCCACAATCTGTCGGCTTCAGTACGATAATGACTCCACCATCACTCCAACCACCGCCCTTCTCGCTTCAGCACTCACAGCTCCTCCAAAAACCATGGAGGCCTGTGGTGCTGTCGCCTGGGTAGTGGACATCTAGGAACCGTCCGATCAATGGCCTCAGGCAGAGTGTTCCATAGTGTGACGAGGTCATTGATGAGATGGTCATCGAGGTCAGAGGGTAACTCCCCGACGGCTAACTGGAACCGTTCCGGTTCCATTAGCCTCTGGGGGCGAACTATTCAAATTGGCTCCACACCCTTCTGGGGGCAGACATGCGCTGAGGGAGATGTCCGTAGGAGATAATGATCCAACCATGACAAGGACACCATTGATATCTCCCCCTGTCTCCTTTGGTCCTTATAGGGCCCAGCTCGCTCCTGGGGCTCCATCCCTGCAGCAAACCATCCCATCCCCACGGGCCTGTTCCTGCAAGAACTTACATGGCTCTGTCACATCCGATTAAAGGAGAAATGACCTTCGTCTCAATTATACTGTGGTCATTATTTATGACAGACACAAAAGAGGTGTTTTTTTAGTGCTTTGTAAAACCTTTCTGAAGAGAAAGGGGAAAAAATAAAATCACATGCATCACATAAGCTTCTCACTCCCATAGACTGCTCACTGATGCTTCTCCTTATACTGTTTTATCCTTTAGGATTCTCCACCCCCATTACAACTAAGCTAAGTACATGCACTTCTCAACTTCTTGAATGTATCTCTTGTCTCTCTCTCTAGGTTCCCCTCCTCTTTGTCTCTCCTCCATTGTCCATCCTAGTTTGTAAGCTCCTCTGGGCAGAGACCTGTTTCTAATCACAACTGTTCAGCACCAGGTGCATTGTTCGTGCTATACAATAATAATAATAATAATAATTAATACAATTATTTTTATAGCACCCCTCCACCAAATGGCACCTGGAGCGCTTCACAAACATAAAATACAGCAATGTAAAACAATATGAAATCCATTTTAAGACCATTTAAAAGAGGAAGGTAAAGAGGGAAGTCAGACTAACAAAGAGTAGGAGCCGTGGATTCTAAAAGGACCGGGAGAATAAAAAAGCCTTCAGGTGCTTTTTAATGGTGAGGAGGGAAGAACTGAGAAGAACATCTGGAGGGAGCCGAGCGAGTTCCAGCCTGAGGGGCCCGCCACAGCAAAGGCATGATCGCCTGCTGACTTAAGGCATGATGACGGGGCCGACAAACAGTGGGTGGTTTCTGAGTGCGGATAACCATCAGGGTAAAGCTCCAGGAGCAGGTAATGTTTAACATTAAACACATTAATGTTAACATTAAATACATAATTTGAAATATGTGCTCTGTATAGGCAGGTTAATCTTATTTTTTAGGTTTGACTTTCCACTGTCACAAATTTCAGCATGCTCTGTATAATTATGCTTTCTTTCCATGACTGGGATGGTATGGCATGCTAGTGTTTTCAGCTTTCCTGTACAAATTGGTGGCCCTTCATTTTCAACTTCTGGGTTATGGCGATCACTCCATAAAAGTGATGTCATTCATCATTGAAAATATTACATCCCAATTAAAGGAAGGACCCAATCATCCATCCATTAAAGCCAATGAGAGCCATTGACTTAGTGGATGGAGGATTGCACCCAATGCAAGGTCCTAATTAAACAAAATAAATAGCATTGCAAAGAACGATCTCCTGGAGTTTGTCCCACCTACACAGCTATTTTGATTAACGAAGCTCTGATTGATGACGACCATCTTCAGACACACAGTCTTCCTTAGTAATTGATTTCAGCAGAAGTGAACTAAACAACTTGTATACCAAACAGTCATAAATTAAATCCGATTAAGCCACGCATTCCAAAATATAATTGCAATGCCCACACAACCTTTTGCACCATTTGAACTATATTGCTTGAAAATTGATTTGAGTTTTATCAGTGCAACTTTCTCTTCTACGCAAAGCCTCCCACAAAATAAGTGACTTAGCTGCTGGGCAGGCTGGGCTGAAGCCAGGGCTTCTGTCCGTATTGAGGACTCCCCCAGGACCTGATTCCTGCCAGACTGTGCTACCTGAACAAGGACTATACACCTAACTGTTTACCCCAGGAGGAACCGCAGGGCCGCGCACCTAAGAGACATGCCTAAGGGCCCTTGGGTGCGGCCCTTAGGTGAGGACTGGGGGAGGTTATGGGATAGGGCCATTGGTTTATAGGGCAGTTAGCTAGGGTATATGTTGATGGGGATGGGAGGTGGGGGAGGATTGAGAGGAACATGACTCCTCCCCTGCACATGTGGGGGATGAGGGGGGTTGGGGAGGGTTGGGCACATCCCCCTGGTGAGAGAGGGGGGTTTGACCCAATAAGGGTGTGGTGTTCTGGTCTCCCTGTGAGAGGGGGGGACCAGGGGAGGGGGGAGAGGGTTTGTGGGGGGAGGGGGAGGATCTCCCCCGCTGTCAGTGTGGGACAGCTGGGGGGCGGGGCCAGGGGGCGACTGTGGGGGGGGGGAGAGCATGACTACTGGGGTCATGATGGGACGGGAGATATGGTCCTAAGAGGGGGGAGGTGAGACCGGTGAGGCGGGATAGATGCTTGCTGCATGTCCCGCTCACTACCCCCCAAGCACTGGAGCAGGTGGTTTTAAGTCAGAGGGCCCCCGACCCTGTGATGGTGCTGTTAAATGTGAGATTGGTGGCTAATAAATTGACAACAGTCCAGGAAACAATCCTGGACCATGCCGCCAATATGTATCACGGAAATCTGGCTGGACAATTAATCGGGGCCTATTCTGGCTGATCTTGTTCCAGCTGGGTATTCTGTACAGCACCAGCCACGGTCGGAGGGACGGGAGGGCTGTGTTGCTATGATTTTTAAGGAAGGATGGTCTGTGAGGAGGTATCCAGTGCAATCCATATTGGGTATCAATGGTCTCCAACTTGTGTTTGATCTGGCAGGGGACCGTTTGGGAGTGCTGCTGGTATACTGTGCACCTGCCTATGCAACGGCCTCCCTGCATGCTCTGGCAGAGGTGGTGTCGGGGGTGGTGGTGTGGTCCCCAAAGACAATAGTCATGGGGGACCTCAATATTCATGCTGACGCTGCCCTTGGGGGAGCTGAGCATGAGTTCATGACCGCCGTGGCCCTGATGTGTCGGGCCAGATGGTTATTGGCCTGACACATCAGGGAGGACCTTGGACCTTGTGTTTTGCACCAACCTTTAGGCAGCTGTTCCATTAGTGGGAGAGATACCAACTGTGCCCTTGTCATGGACAGACCATTACCTCCTGCAGACCTCGCTCCTAGCGCACATCTGCCCCTGGAAGGGTGTTGAGCTGATTCAGATGGTTCGCCCCCAGAGGATGATGGAACTGTAATGGTTCCGGAATGCTCTGGGGGGAAAACCCTTTGACCTTGATGACCGTCTCATCGATGACCTCGTTGTGCTATGGCACAGCTTGCTGATGGAGGCCATTGATCAGACAGCTCCTAGGTGTCCGCTGCCCAGGCGGCAGTTCTGCGGTTCTGTTCTGTCCCCTCTCTGTTCAACGTGTATATGCAGCCACTTGATGAGGTTATTAGGGGGTTCAGTGAATTGTGTCATCAATATGCTTCCTTCTGAAGGTTTCTGCCTCTCTAAACAAAGTTCTTCGATGTGGCTCCGAACATTCCTTGTTACACTCCTTGTCTCTACCTCTGTTCCCCTTTCTTCATTCCCCCCACCCCCCTCTCTCAGATTGTAAGCCCTAGGGCAGGGACCGTGCTTATTCCATAACTTTGTGATGCGACAGGTACATTGCTGGAGCTATAAATGCTTGCTAATAATAATAAATAATATCTGGAACCTTCCAGGTTCCATGAATGGTTCTGTTCATTCCTGACCGGAAGAACCCAGCAGGTGGTTCTCGGGGACTGTTTTTCATCATACTGAGACCTCTCATGTGGAGTTCCGCAGGGTTCTGTTCTGTCCCCTCTCCTGTTCAACGTGTATATGCAGCCACCTGATGAGGTGATTAGGGGGTTCGGTGTACGGTATCATCAATATGCTTCCTTCTGAAGGTTTCTGCCTCTCTAAACAAAGTTCTTCGAGGTGGCTCCGAACATTCTCACCGGTTGTGTGTGCATGCGCACACACAACTGGTGACTACTCCCCCCCTTCTAAGGAAGTCTTCAGGGACAAAAGGGAGGTGTTCTCCCTTTATGCGGAGTGGGCGGCTAGAAACGCCGTCCACTCCGCATAAAGGGACCCTGCAATGAAAGAGTGCTGCAGGGGGCACTCTTTCATTGGGACTTGGCAGGGGGGAAGTTCATACGGGGGCGCCCAATAGAGGCGCCCCCGATATGACCTAAGAGCTGCGCTTGCGTCAGCAGCTCCCAGCCCCCTGCACAGGCTGGGAGCTGCTGACGCGCATGCAGCTCTTAGCCTCCCCGAGTCCCTTCCTCCCTCTGAGGTTCCCTGGGAAGGGAGTGGGGGGCTAGTGGGTTAGAGCAGGGGGGGGTGATGGGAGCCAGGGCTCCTGGGTTCTCGGGGAGGGGAGTGGGGGCTAGTGGGTTAGAGCAGGGGGTGCTGGAAGCCAG
>QEPC01007433.1:41252-117557 GCA_003113815.1 Sphenodon punctatus | reverse complement strand
TGTTCAAAATGCTGGAAATGGGATGTGCGTGGTAAAATTGGACTCAGGCTGTGACTGGGGTGCTTTACAAGGATGGGTCCCTGTGTTTTGGGTTTATAAATTATTTATTTTAAGCTTGATGTGCATGTAGACTGTGTTTTCTTCTATTCGATGTTAACCCTGGGAACTCCTTGCTGCTGGGTTATGCCATGCCACTGGCCTACTGTCCCCCTGGCTCCACCTACCATCCCCCTGGCTCCTCTCCTAGGCGGGCCGGGCCGGCCTTACTGCCCCAGTGTCTCTCCAACATCAAAACCCACCTGCCGTCCCTGGACTAGATGCACACTCCCATGAGCCACAGAGCTTACAGCCACGCATGGAAAACTGCTGGGAAATCTGGAGTGCTCTGTGCAGGGCAAGTCAAATAGCTCTGTGGCAATGGGTGGCCATGGAGTCCCTGCTTGTATGAACAGTGGCAGCCAGCTATGCCAGCAAACAGGTCTGCCATTCATAGGCACCATAAACAGCCTTTGCACGTCACAAGAACTGGCCAGGAGTGTTTATTTATTTATTTATTTATTTTACAGATTTATATCCCGCCCCCTCCTGCAGTGCAGCTCGGGGCGGCTCACAATAATCAATATCAAACATTAAAATTCATTTTAAAATATAAATATAAAACATATCATATAAAACAGGGCTAGAAACATAATAACCAAAAAACTAAATGGGTGGGGGTGTTGAGGGGCCTAGGTTGCCCAGAGCTCGTGCCAGGGACAGGTCACTTGCAAAGGCCAACCCAGCACGTTCCCTCTCTCCCCCATGGTCCGTGGTAGAGGGAGCGCATGGTGGTTTGCCTCTGTGGCCATGGTAGCCACTCAGGGAGCCATCTGTTTGAATCCCTCCCCACGCACTCCTCCTGTGTTAGTGCTCCACGGCACAGCCCCACCCACCCCTTGCACATTTAAAAACATCCATAGTGTGGGATGCTCCTTGGTACCCGGGAGCATCCTTACGTGTGATCAGACCACTTCTAAGTGCTGACCATGCGGAGAGGCTGTGCTGTGCTGGGGGGGGGGGGGAGGAATGGAGGGCTAACGCTACATGCACAAGTGAGAATGGATGATGGGCAACGAAGCCTCTTGCTGTGAATGATGCCTTGGCACCTGCTTGATTCTGGCCAGCATTTTGGTACATAACTTACATGTGTGTAACACCCTCACAAACTGGACAAAGGAGGACTGTGCCCTTTGCTGCTTGTAAATTACATAAACATAGATAATCCTAGAATATGAACACACCTTCATGGTTATCATGATGTTTGCTGTGGTCCCTCCTATGATAATGTAATCTGGGACTCACCCAATATTTTCTGTGCTTTACCTTCTCTCTCTTTTCCTGGTTCCTGTTTTGGAAAATTCAGTACAAATATTAACACACTGAAAATTTCCTTGTGTTATTGTGGAGCTCACTACAGGGAGCAAGCAAAACACTAGATCTTGCTCATTTGCTATTAATATAACTTGCATGTAGCTAAAAGACCACATGACAGTCTCTGAACTAGTCGGGGACAGGCAAGATCACAAGTACAGAATAGCTTCCCATATGCTAGACATCCCATAATTAGATCCTTCTCTATTTTTGAACATGCCTTATGTTCCTTTTTACATTTCTGGCGATATAATCCATGCCCAACGTAAAGAGGTACTGACAGTGCCCCTCGTGTCCTAACCACTGGAACTCCCTCTCTTCATCTGGATACCTCTTAAGTGTTTGGAGATTAGTGGGAGAGAGGAGAGGGTTTTATTGTATTAAGTAAAGTGATACTGGTGACAGAGTGACTGTCTTTTTTTTTCTCTCCAAGTCAGCACCGAAACAAGGAACCACTGCCCAATTTTGCCACATTTCCCCAATAATATGACATTTTCCTCAAAGCCCAAACATGAGATATTGATCAAATTTCAGCTTTCATTTGAAGAAGGAAGTTTTAGCTCCCACAGGGATAGGGAAAAGTTTGAAAAAGTAACCCTAAAGGCTCAAATCAGAATTTATTTATTTATTTATTTATTTATTTATAGTTGCATTTGTATGCCGCCCCCTTCTGCTACAAGCATCTCAGGGCGGCTAACAACATTTAAAAACATATAATAACATACATTAAAATCAACCTTTCCCAGGATTAACCCCGCCCCCCAAAAAACAATAAAACCCCACCCTAACCCAACCCATCCATCCCATCTCCCTCGGCCAAGGTCCAGCGGAATAGCCAGGTCTTACACTTTTTATGGAAAGAGGGGAGGTCTGCTGTCCTGGGGGACCTCAAGAAGGGTGCCCCCAGCCGATGGCAGAGGTCAATTCAGAATCCGGAGGGTGAGGCAGTTCTGCAAGTAGGTGGGGCCCAGGCCATTTAGGGCTTTAAAGGTCAACACCAACACTTTGAATTGGACCTGGAAGACTATCATCAGCCAGTGCAGAGAAACGAACACTGGAGTAATGTGCTCGCGTTGGCCCGTTCCCTTCAGGAGACAAGCCGCCACATTCTGCACCAGCTGCAGTCTCCGGACCGTCATCAAGGGTAGCCCCACATAGAGCGCATTACAATAATCCAATCTCAAGGTAATAAAACCATGGATGATTGTGGCCAAGCCCAAGACATACAGCCTAAGCCAACGTACCAGGTGTAATTGGCGAAATGCACCCTTTACCACAGCTGCCACCTGGACATCCAGGCAGAGCTGTGGATCAAGGCGCACTCACAGACTACGGACCTGGGATACCAGGGGAGGATGGACCCCATCAATGTTGGGGGCCATTACTCCCCCGGCTTTCCCCACAACCATCACCTCTGTCTTGTCAGGATTTAACTTCAAGCGGTTCGTCCTCATCCAGTCCCCCACAGCCGACAAACACCAGATAAACACCAACACTGCCGGACCTGGGTCTGATGAAAATGAAAGATATAGTTGGGTGTCATGGTTGTGGAAAGAGTCAAAAGATATGTATATCTTACATATGTATTGTGCCCGGAAAGCTATTGACAGCCAGTGCAGATTCTTGAGTGCCGGTGTAATGTGCTCCCGGTAACCTGCTCCCGGCAGAAGATGGGCTGCCACAATCTACACGAACTGCAGTTTCTGATAGGAGTGTGCAATTCATTTTCATTGTTATGATGAAGACAATTAAAATTTTTGTTTTTGTTTTTGTTATTGCAACAACAAAAATGAAACATAATAATAACAAAAACAAAAACAAATTTTTGTTTTTGAAATGGGAAAATACTGAAAAACGTATTTCTGGCTATAACCTTTTTGTTTCTTATTACATTCTGATGAATCTTGAGGAGATTGTACCCCCAACAGAGGGCACTACGTGTACCAAATTTTGGAAAGAGTGAATAATGGGAACAGATTTTATAAGCAATTGAATGTTGTGATTTGAAGAAAAGCTGAATACACATTCCTGGCTACAACTTCTTTATCTTCCATCAAATTTGCATGAAACCTGTGTCACTCCACAAGATGACCTATCTTGCTAAATTTCAGAAAGATTGGATAAAGGGTCCTGATGTTATAAGCTATTAGCTTGAAAATGCATTTCTAGCTGTAACATTTTTATATCCCATCCTTTTCACAAGGCATTATGCAGGAATGTATCCCACACCGCCCCTGTCATCTCTGACAAACTACAGGACAATTTGATAAAGAGCCCCACATTTTATAAGCAACTGAAGTTGTTCCCTTGAAGACCATTATTCAGATAAATGGCAGCACATGCAGTGCCAGTCAGAAGCAGGCACCTGGCATGGTAGGGGGAGGGACGATAGGGGCAACCCAACAGACTGACAGACACATTCACTGGCCAATTACTGCATGCTTCCAGCTTTACAGGACCAATCGGTGGTGGCTTCGAGGCAAGCATTGGGGGCAGCCCTGAGGCGGGCATAGAAGGGACATAACTAGGACTTTGGGGATAGCATCCAAGCAATCAGGAGACATGGTTTACACATCCAGGCTGGCCAATTATCATCATAATCACATCCTGCAGCCCTGTGACAGAGGACATAAGAGAATCTCTATTGGTTCTTTCCTAAACAGATGCTTCTGACTTCCCAGTAACAAGTGGTGGAGAGACGTTGTGGTGACTGCAGCACAGAATGATGATATTTAGTTGACATTTCTGCTGCTTAATTGGCATCACAAACAGATCTTATACCACAGTGACACGTGAGAGAATCCCTGACATAGGCTCCTTCTCTGCATATGCTGTGTAGGCATATAAAACTGGGACCCTTTATCACATCTTTCCAATATTTGGCAGAAATGATCCTGAAGGTATGCTAAACAGCCCTGCCAAGTTTCATGTGCACTGGTTGGACTACAAAGATGTTACAGTCAGACATACATTTATAAGTGAATTGCTTATACCACCAGGACCGTTTATCCAATCCTTCTAAAAAGTTGGCAGAGATAGTCAACTTGGGGAGGGGTATAAATTTGCCAAGTTTCATCCACATTAGATGGGAAACAAAGAAGTTACAGCCAGGAATGTATATGCAGATTTTTGCAAAATAACATAATTCAACTGCTTATAAAATTGGATTGTTTTATCCAACCTTTCTGAAAATGTACACATAATGCCTTCCATTGGAGGTACAATCCTTCCATGTTTCATCAAAATATAATGAAAAACAAAAAAAGGTACAGCCAAAAATGTGTTTTCCATTGAAACCAATGGAAATTGAAAATGAAAGCAGACGAAAACGAAATTTTGATATTTATGAAAACAAAAATGAAAGATTTAAATAAGGAAAAGGAAAAAGGAAAACAAATAATGACATGGGTCCCTGGTGCACACCTCTAGCTTCTGAACAATCATTAAGGGAAGCCTCGTGTAGAGCGAATTGACTGCCAGCCTTAGGGAGCGCATTGAAAGACTGCACCTCCAGCCACAAGGCAGTCATATTACAACTCAGATATTATATAAATATAAAGTTGCACAGGTATATATAATATGAATGTGTAGACATTCATATTTTGGTATGAGTGCCTTAATCTGATTTATAACATATACATTTTCAATGTTCTCCCCATGGCTAGCAGTCAATTCTTTCTACGTGAAGCTGCCCTTAATGACCATTCAGAAGCTGTAGCTGGTGCAGAATGTGGAGGTCTGTCTTCTGTCGGGAGCAGGTTGCCAGGAGCACATTAAACCAGTGCTCCAGAATCTGTACTGGCTGTCAATAGCTTTCCAGGCACAATTCAAGGTGCTGGTTTTGACCTACAAAGCGCTAAAGGGCTTGGCCCCAGGTATGTGAACGACCACCTCTTCCGCCATGTCCCATCATAGCCTCTGAGATCAGACAGGGTAGGGACGCCCTCTTGTAGGTACCATCTGCCTATGAAGTTTTTTTCAGCATGGGCACGCAGAGAGATGTTCTTGGTGACTGTGTCGTGACTGTGTCCCCGCAAGAGTTTGGAACCTGGGAGAGCCAATGAAAAAAACCTGAGGGGAGTGGGGTTTTTTAGAATGCTAAGGAGGGAGTCAGCTGGGGATGGTGACAGCTGAGAGAGGTTGTTGGGAGAGAAAAGGAGGAGACAAAGTGAGCTGAAAGGTGGAGACAGAGGGAGAAATAAAGTGTGAAGGAAAAAAACAGAACCTGTGGTACCGTTGTGGGAATAACCAGGGCCCAATACGGGAGGGGGGAAAGGAACTGGCAGCACCGACAACCGTTACAGAGATCCAGAGAGAGATACGGAAGAGCAGGAAAAGTGCAGCGAAGTCTGTTGCTGGAATACAAACGTCGTGGACAGATGGAAAAGGAGAGTCCCAGGAGAGCTTGGCCCCAGAGGCAGAAGTTGCAGGGAGGATAGCCACCTACATCTGTGTGTTTCCCTGTCGCCTCCCCCAGGTAAGCTGCTTATAGCAGAGGGCTGCACTGAGGGCGGCGCCAAAGGACGAAGTAGCCGTTAGCAGAGCCATGGAGGCAGAGGTGGCCCGCTCTGCATGAGAGCCGAGGGTGAATGCTGTGAAGTCCGAGGGTTGTGGGAGTGAGGGGATACCAGCTGGGAGAGACTTGATGGCGGCGGCACCATGGACCCTTCCCACCTTCCGGGATAAAGACGGCAGAAGCCCTGGTCAGTTTTCAACTACCTGCCACTTGTGGAGGTGGTGACAGTGGCCGCAGAGCAGGCTCGGGGGGGGGGGCGGGGAAGGCAGGTTCAAGGAAGACACTTGGGGGAGAAACAAGACTGGTAAGTGGCTGTGGCCGCTTACTCTCCTCCCTCTATTTTGGACACGCCCCCAGTCGGCTTAAAAAACAACACGCCAGTGGCTGCGGGGCCGACGGCCGCGAGCCAAAGGGTGCAGCCCTTTGGGGCCCTTCGGGGTTCGGAGGGGGAAAGGGGGTAACCTCCTGTGATGTTGTGTGGATTGCGGGGGTTTTGATGTGGAGATGGTGGGGCTAGCTCCCTCCAGTGAGAGAGAGGTGGAGCTGGCCACATGTTTCCCTGGTGGCAGCAGGGGACAGGAATGATTATTGTGGGACCTGCCCGTGTGTGGGCGGTGTTGGAATGAGATAATAGTGGGGTGATAAATATGTGATAAATATGTTAATTATTTTTAGGATGTTATGTTAATTGTTATATTGTATTGAGCTGGGTCCCCTGTGTGGGAATATACCCAGGAATGTATTTTTTTCCTGTGAGCCGCCTTGAGTCGTTTTTGAAAAAGTGCGGGATATAAATTAAATGGAAATGGAAAAGAAAAAAAAGGGACACAGAGAGAAAGAAGGAGAGAGAGGATTTCCCCCTGAAGCTGTCCCGGCGTGTCTAACTTTAGAGAACTGCTTGACTCTGAACAGTTGTACAAGAGCACTGAACAGACTGGTAAACTAGAACAGGGGAATTGGGAAAAAACAGATATAATCTGAAGTTCATTTATGTTGCAGTTACTGTTAATCTGTTAATCTGTAGAAACTAAGTTGATGTTGACTGTAGTCAATGTTACGTTATGTCAATATGTTGTGTTAAGTACATTTCCTTATTGTTAAACTGACCATTTTACTATGTTTATAAATTACCCTTAATTAAGTTATCCCTGCGTCTGGGTTGCCTCTGCCTCTCCTCATAGTGAGAAAAATTGTACCCTTTGCGGTTCCTACAGCTGTTCCACGATTATGGAGCTCCCTCCTCTTCGAAGTTTGTCTAAACCTGAACAGGCATTCATCTTCTGGAAATAATGTAAGACCTTTTTATTTGGCAAGACATTTGGCAGGCAGGGATAGGGTTGGATAGGATTGGTTAGGGGAGGGGAGTTAAGGGGACTTTTAAAAATGTTTTTATTGATTGTAAGCCACCCTGAGCCTTTATGGAAAGGGCAGCATATAAATGTAAATAAATAAATAAATTTCACATTAGATGCAACGCTGAGGGCCTGATGACTAGTGCTTTGCATGAAACAAGGGTGCTGTCAGCATGTTTATTAGGGAGGGGCAGGGCCATATCAGGGAGGGGGTTGGCAAAGAGGTTCTCCCTCCAACATCTGATATGCCCCTCCCTTCTGTGGACTGTCGTGATGTCATAATGCTCTGAAAGGGTGGGGGGCACATCATTTAGGGATGAAAGAAACCCTTTGCCCCATTCATTTTGCACATGACCCCACCCCTTATGGAGCCTTGTGACATTACAACATTCTGAAGGAATGGGGACAGGTGAAGGTTTTTTTGGGGTCAAATGTCTCCCTTACCCTCCTTCCTGCATCCATGGTATATATAAATTATATAAATTCTTTATTGTTTGCTGTCAGGCTATAACAAAATCCATAAAAACCAACATAAAAACTTGTGTATCCACAAAACATACATATATAAGCAAAAATAATTATTGTCAAGTTATTACCACACAGCCTAAACTTACTCCCCATTTCCTCCTCCATAACCCTATAATACCCTACCTGACTTAGGAGTAACCTTCATAACCTCCCTGCGGGAATTAGGCATCTACCACCACCACCCGCCCTCAATTAAACACTCCCCCCATCCTCAGGGCTTTTGGGCCTCCCTTGCTCTAATAAAAATTTGGCAAAATTTAGCCATGGCCCTTGCTCTTTCCCAATCTTTACAATCCAGGAGTCTCATCAACAAAGTCTCCGAGTCTCGGTAAGCTCCCCCCTCCGCTAAGATATAGGTCTCCAAAATTGAGGCTCTAGCCCCTGCCAGGGCTGGGCAACGAAGCAGAATATGGTCAGGAGAATCCATCTCTGGGCAATTGCAAAGGGAGCAAAGTCTCTCTTCTTTGGAGATTGCTCCCCATCTCCCATCCCGCATCTCTGAGGGGTATACATTGCATCTCACGCTGGTAAGAACTCTGCGTTGGTTATAATCAAGCCACTGAAATAGGTAGCTCCACTCACCCACTACCCTTCCTGGGGGACTGTATGCGGGAGCTACCTTCTGTGCAGTAAGGAGCGCCCTCTCCCTCTGAAGTTCTTGGTCCATTACCCTTCTTAATAGCAGGGACTCCGCCTGTTTGGGGCCCACCGACCCCAGTGCCTCTCTGGAGAAACCTAAAGATTTTATCAGTCTCTCCACCGGTCCTAACCATAAATCGATGAGCCCCTCTCTCACCGCCAAACCAAGCAGAGAATCCTCCTGAGGGGAAGATAGGATGATCCTAACCCAATACTTCACAATCGATATCATAGCACGGGGCCATAAGGACACACTCCCTGTTTCCAACCTTAGCAGTATTGCCGGGGTTCCACGCGGAACACCCAAAATCACCCACAGAAACTGGTTCTGAACAGACTCCGGTTCCTCTATGAATGACAGGCCCCATAAAGGGATTGCGTATAAGCATTGCGCCACCGTCTTTGCCCGGAATAACCGGAGTGCTGGAAGGACCAATCTCCCCACCCTTGGGCGAAAAAGAATTTTTGTATTGCTCCAGCTGAACTCCTACATTGGGTAAATACTGCTTTTAAATGGGGCATCCAACTTGCAGAGACTGACATAATAACTCCTAGATATTTGTACTCGCACACCTGTTCTATAATATTTCCTGCAATTTCCCAACGATGGACTCTCCCCGGTCTCTTTTGTCCCACCACCATCGTCTTAGTCTTCCCATAGTTGATCTGCAGTCCCTCCTGCTGGCAAAACTCCCCAAACCCTTGCATGGCCCTCCTTAGTCCTACAAGGGACTGGGAAATTAGCACTGTGTCGTCTGCATACAGGAGGGCCGGAACCCTCCTTCCTGCGATCGTTGGTGCATGGCTATTCAGCTTCCTAAGATAAGATATAGCATCATTCAAAAAGAAATTAAACAGCAGGGGAGCCAGTAGGCACCCCTGCCTGACCCCTCTCTCTACACGTATTTCCTCCGACAGGGAAGCTGCTGAATTCACCCTAACCCGAATAGTATTCTCCTCGTGCAATTTTTGTACCAAGTATATTAGTCTACGGTCTATGGTGGTTGCACTAAGCTTTGACCATAATCTCTCCCTATCTATCGAATTGAATGCCCTTGATAGGTCAATAAAACATAGGAAGCATTTGCCTGTTTGGTATACACACTTATTAATGAGCATGGAAAGAACAAGCACCTGGTCCAGCGTTGACCTACCCCGCTGAAACCCCGCTTGCTCCAAGTCCATAATCTTAGTCTCTTCCATCCAGCTTCCTAGTTTCCCTGCAAGGAACCGTGCATACAGCTTCCCTACAATGCTTAAAAGGCATATGGGTCTATAATTCTCGGATTGGTAGGGATCCCCCTTCTTATAAATAGGTACAATGACTCCTTTAAGCCACGCCTGAGGCATACTTCCCGAGTTATTAATTTCCGTGAATAATGGGGCCAACAGTTTTGCCCACCATTCAGAGTTCATTTTGAGTAGTTCGGGTGGGATGAAGTCCTCCCCCAGGGCTTTCCCTAACTTCAATTTCCCTATATACTCCAACACCTCCCCCTCTGTAACAGGCGGCCACTCAGGGAGCAATTCACCACTAAATCTAGGGACCATTGCCTCCCCCCTCTTGGCAAAAATTTCTGCATAAAATACCTCCCAACGTTCAGCTGGTATTTGTGCTCCCCTCATCCTACCTGCCTTAGCTCTTACACAATGCCAAAACTGCCTAGAGACTTTCTTCAGTGCTGAAGCCAAAAGTTTCTCCCATTCCTCTTTCTGGAAAGCCAATCTCTTTAATGCCACCAGGGTCCGATACGTCCTGCGAAGTACAGCAAGCTCCTGCCTGTTATCAGGGGACGGGTCACCCCTTACTCTCCTTGCAGCCCCTCGCACCCTTCTTCGCAGGTCCCTGCACTCACTATTAAACCAAGGGGGGCCCTGGTTCTTACAGGGGGCTCCTCCCTTCCTAACTGTCAGCAGCGGGACCAGTAAGGTCAGCAGTTGGTCAAAGCTGCCCCTCAGATCTCCTCTTCCATTAGTTATCTCACCCACCAGTTCTCTCATAACTACCTGCTGGATGAGTTCTTGAAAACTCCGTTGGATCTCATCATTCCATTTCTTCCGGAGCAACCCCCCCTCATTGCCAACACTTTGCCTGTCTCTCCCCTCATCCACACTCCTATTGCTACAGGGGATCGCCAACTGTAGAGAGAGGGGGAAATGATTAGTTTCAGCCCTCGGTATAACTCAAAAATCCCTAACATATGAAAAAAAGTCTGATGATAATAAACAATAATCAATGGTACTGGACCCTCAGGTTGAATGGAAGGTAAATGCTCCATCGCGATCACCCTTTGTACGTCCATTCAGAATCACTACATCAAATTCCCTCTGCAAATCCTCTAATTGCCCTGCCCCAGGACCAATTACCTGGTCGCTTGAAATGCGGCTCGGAAGGGGAGGTTCATCCTCATCTAACTGTAGATACCAACCATTGTGAACTGGATTACTCAGACGTGTATTAAAATCTCCCCCCAACAATATTACCACATCAGGCTCTTGACTGCTCCATTTAGAAAGTTCTTGCTTCAACATAATCCAGAAATCTTCTGGAAAGAAAGGCGATGTACTAGGCGGAAGGTATATATTTCCTATCAGGATATCTAAACCTGACTTAAATTTACAAAGATGGAATGCAAAGTTGGAGTCCAGGAAACCACAGCTCTTTATTTCCACTTGCAACTCCTGGGCGACCAGTAACGCCAGGCCCCCACTCGGCCTGCCTGGCCCCTCCAAAGGAGTTGCTGGCAAGGCATCTACTGTAAACCCGGGACAGCTAAAATCCCTTAATGCCCAGCTCTCTTGTAGCAATACTAAGTTGTATCTGGCCAAAAAGGGGAGAAAATCAATATCTGTCCCCCTAGATTTCCAACCCGCAATATTCCAGGATAGGAGTTTCAACGTTGCGGGGGGATCTATTTGATGTCATTTCTCCCGCGATGAACGGCACATAGCCCTAGCTTCTAGGTTAAGCGGCCCACCATCCTCCTTCTGACCGCTACTCATAAGGAGACCCTCATCTGGAAGACATCTACCAACCCCCCGATTTGCTATCCGTTGCTCCTGTAATACCTCCCCCTCTAGGGCGGCCCTCCCTGGTCCTTCATTCAAAGAGATAAGTTCAATGATCACGGGAGCAGTAACCAAGGCCATACACGAGGTGGGGGAATGATAGTCCCGTCCCCCAGGGCTACACAAGGCATGGGGCCCCAACCCAACACCTCGCCACCCCTCAAGGGAACCATGCGGTGACTGGGGGAGGGGTCCAATGCCCCCCCTTATTGGACGTTCCCCATCCAATCGGGAGGAGGAGCAAACCACCGACCTCCAAGCTTTGTAATCCCCCAACTGCTTACTCAGACATCCAAATTTGCCTAGGAAATCCACTTGGCTTTGTTGGGATACTGCCTGAATCTCTTCTCCCCCACTAATTGGTCCACCACAATCCATCGGGGAACTCGCATTTCTGATTACCGTAGCCAGTTCCCTGCTACCCCCTTCTCCACCCTTCTGCCCCCCTTTATGAGCCCTGGGTAAGCCTAAACTACCGTCCCGCGAGCCCCCTGCATGATTGACTTCCGATGGGAGCAACTGCTGTATGTCCCTTGTCTGTGACCCATTGCCTGTTATTACTTCCCCCTTTGGCCTTCTTCTTATAAGCCCCACAGGAGGGATTATTCGGTTCTCCTTAGCCGGGGGGAGTGATACCCTTGGTCTTCCCCCTGGCAACTGCCCCCTCCCCTGCACTGGGCCTCTACACCAGGTCTACCGCCTGAAAGCTGGATCTTAAATACTGGCTTGGGCCCCTACTGCTCCCTCGTGCATATTCCCTTCCACTCAGCCTTCTTGCATATTCCCTGCCACTCTTGATACAAAAACTGCATTATCCATCAACAACCTAGTATTTTCCAGTATTAGGGAAACCCATTCCGCCGAAGCAAATTGGGTCCTTACCAACTGGCAATTTCCTTGCACTGCTATGACAGTAATAGCCATAATATCATGCCTTGTAATAGGTTCATTCAGTAATACCCGGAGGTGGCTCAGCGATATTTAGAGATGAGCTCCATAAGGGATGAGTACCATTTGCCCGAGGGCCAATTGTAAAGATCAGTTCATCCTGCAGGATCTTAAATACTGGCTTGGGCCCCTGCTGCTCCCTCGTGTCCTCTACACAGACACCTTTAGCAAGCTGACCCAAACTCTGACCTGTGGCCCCGCATCCCACCTTTTGGTTATCAAAACCTCCCCTTAACCCCCCAAAATCATGCCTTCCATCCCCCTCCCTCCCTTGGGTACCTTGACAAAGTAATAAGTTCATAGTTTCAATTTTCCCATTCAGAACGTTCAATTGAGTAAACATAAAACGCAGAGTCTCTGTAGTAAGTGCTACATGGTTTGCTACAAAGTCCACTAAGCACCCCTCTTCTTCATTCACTGGACAAGGGTCCTCAAGCGGAAACCATACCTCTGTAGTATGGTCACTCTTATGCTGCCTCGGGGTCTGCAGCACTTGTCCTTGGCCACCCAAACCCATACCCACAGTAGTAGGGGTCATCACTTGATTACTTCCCTGTAAACCTGGCATCTTGCCTGTTCTCCTCACCGGGCTACGCTCCCCGCAACCCCCAAAAAAGCTTTCCATATGTCTCTGCTTCAGTATTTTCCCGGGGGGGGAGGCCACCCCCACCCCCTCAATCCTGCTTCGCTTCTGTTTTCTCGGCGCTCCCCCTCCTTGCCTATCCATCGTACATGAGACATACCTTGTGGGACCTTCCTGAGCCATAGTGGTAGATAGTAAGCCCATCTGGGTGCCACAGGTTCGCTCATCATCCCCGACAGACACAAGGGACGTTACCCTCCTACCAGGGGGGCTTGATCCTCTTCCGCGGGGCCCATCATCCACTACATCATCCAGCTCACCGTGTAGCAGTTCTCTGCCGCAACCGTTCCTGGTTTCTTCTCCTATCACAACAGCCACACCGCAAAGGGACCTGGGCCCAGGTCGCGCAAAAGGGTGCGCCCTTTTGCGCGCAGTCCTTTGGCGCGCGCCTACAGCGCAGCCTTAGGGTCACTGCTGATTTTCCCTCCTTGCAGCTCTACAGGCTCCACCTCCCCGCAGGTTGCGACAATAGCAGGAAACAGGTAGGTGATCAGCTCAGCGCGTCTGGAGAACTCTGCCTTCCCCGCTCACAGCACAACAGCCTCTGACTCACTGCTGATTTTCCCTTCTTGCAGCTCCACAGGCTCCACCTCCCTGCAGGTGACAACAATAGCAGGAAACAGGTAGGTGATCAGCTCAGCGCATCTGGAGAACTCTGCCTTCCCCGCTCACAGCCGCATCCATGGTATAAAAGACCCTATCTATTTGCTGAGTTTTCTGAAGTTTTATAAATAAATTTTCTGATTTTTCTATAAACAAAGGTTTAAATTAATACTGTTCACCCTTTAGCTTCTCAGCTGCTGGACCCGGTAACAAAAAGGGCTCATTCACACAACATCCTTTCCTCTTGAAAACTCCCCATTTGTTCCTTAATCTGTGTTTGTTTTATCCTGTAGCAATTCATCCACAGCTCTGTTTATCATTTCAGAAGCCCACCCTTGAATCAGGTGGCAGAGAACCAAGAAATCATCAAAGAGCACAGGAAATGGTAAGGATCATGCAACACTGTCTTTAGAGGGTTGGAGGAATGTCCCAAACTCCCATTTTGTGTTGCGTGAAATCCTTTTCACTGCCCTATGTTCCTTGATCATCCTGTGTTTTTTGTCACCTGATGCAAGGGTATGGAGAGGAGGCCACTGAAATGTATGGACATCAGCAGTTTTATGAATGCATTACTACTGGACAAGGCAAACCCAGATTAAGGAACAAGTCGTGAGTTTGAAAGGGGGAAGGGTGTTGTGTGAATGAGCCTGTAGAATGTGATTTTGTTCCACTACCCATTCTAAAAGCATAGGAATGGGCCCTAAGGCACACGCTCAAGCAGGAAGTTCATAGAATGATACTGTATTCTTGAGACTGGGGTCGTTATGGGCCAGAGGAGGTATGGGCCGGGGGGAGGGAAGTTGTCATCGTGAGTGGAGGGACCGGTGATGTGTGCCAGTCCCTGCTCAGCCCCCCACCCCAGCTCAGATATCCAGGAGGCCATGGTCTCAGGTGACCCTGGCCTGTCACTGGTGCTGTTTTATGCAAGTTCGGTGGCGAACAAATCCTCCATTATTCATAATTCCGTCTTGGAGTTAGCAGCTGTCCTCATGTGTATGACAGAGACCGGGCTGGACAAGATGTCAGAGCCGATCATGGCTGACCTTGTTCTGGCTGGGTTCTCCATCCAGCATCAGTCCATGCTTGTGGGGAGGGGGGAGGGGTGGTGTAGCCATTGTTTTTAAGGACTGCTTGACAGTGAGGAGGTTTTCAGTGCAGACCGAGTCTGGTATAGAGGGTCTCTAGCTTGTGATTGATTTGGCCAATAAAAGACCACCAGAAGGTCTGGCCCAGGACAGATTGGGGATTCTGCTAGTGTACCATGCACCTCACTGCATGGCAGCATCCCTGACTGCTCTAGCTGTTCTGGTATCGGAGGTGGCTTTGAGGTCGCCTAGGTTTATTGTCCTGGGGGACTTCAATATCTATGCCAAGGCTGGATTGCATGGGGCAGAGCAGGAGTTCATGACCACCATGGCAACAATGGGTCTGTCCCAGGTGATTGTGGGCCCAACACATGAGTGTGGGCATACTCTGGATTTGATGTTCTGCACTGACCTAGAGACGGGGGGCCTGATGACAGATGTTTATGTTCACCTTTGTCGTGGTTGGACCATTTCCTCCTGTGGGCTTGCATCCTGTCATGCTTATCTGACCGTTGGGGTGAGGGACCTATTAGGATGGTCCACTCCTGGAGATTTATGGAACCGGATAGGTTCCAGAATGCTCTGGGGGAATTGCCTGTAGACCTTGACAGCCGCTCCATCTACGACTTTGTGGCCTTTTGGAATGATCGGCTAGCTGAGGCCTTTGATCAGGTGGCTCCTAGGCATCCACTCCCAGTGTTTTGTCACCCCAGGTCCCCATGGTTAACGGAGGACCTGGGGTGGCTGAAGACGAGGGTAGGCGGTTCGAGCGTTAGTGGCGCCGTACTCACACCCAAGAGAATTGATTGCAGCATAGAGCATTTTTGAGCGCCTATGCCATAGCTGTGCAGGCAGCAAAGAAACAGTTCTTTGCTGCCCTCATAGTGTGTGCTAAGTTGCGTCCAGTCGAGCTGTATCAGGTGATGAGGGGTCTGGTCAGTCCATCTGGAACTGGATTCGTCCAAGGCTTGCTGTGACATGTTTTTGACATACTTTTCGGACAAAACTGCTCACATTAAGCCTAACTTCGATTCCACCATTTCGTAAACAGTGGCAGAGCCAGAAGTTAGGAATGCCCTGTCTGGTCTGAGTTCATTGGATGAATTTCAATTGGTAACACCTGCCAAGGCAGCAGATGTGCTGGGCTCTGTTCGAGCCACAACGTGTGAATTAGAACCTTGCCTGTCCTGGTTGGTTAAGGCCACTAGGGAGACATTAGGACCAGTGTGTAACAGAGTAGGGCCCTAAAGAATGCTAGAGATCTAAAACAGCTGCAGAGTGTCCACAAAAGGGCCGACCACAGGAAGTTGGAGGCTAGGAGGCATAGCTTCCTGCTTAAAAAGAAGTGGTCTAGCCAGGAACTGGCAGTGCACAGCAGGAGCTCAAGGAGATAGGCTGTGCCTCTAGGAAGCTCCTGGGAAACCAACCCCTCTACAGGATCCAGGACTTGGAGACCTTGCAGACAGCATGGGAGACAAGGTGTGCTGTTTTATTTAAAGGGTCATAAAGCCGAAGACTTAAGTGCCTGGACTTTATGTGCTCCATTAGAGGAGAACTTTATGTGCTGGACTAAGTTGATGCTGGGGACCCACTAGTTAGGAGAAGCCCCTACCCAGTAGAACAGGCCAGCTGTAAGGGGAGATGTGGAGGCTGGAGGGCATTAAGCCCTATTGGAGATATTAGACCCCAAGGATAAATTGGGTAATATGGTCCTGTGCATATGCAAGTATTAATTTTGTGGACCCTCATCCGAGCTAAGTCCCCACCAAGGGGCGAGGCGTTCACACAGTGTTGGCTGGGGTGATCAATGTCTCCCTTGAGGAGGGTCGTGTGCCACAATGCCTGAAGGGTGCTGTGGTCTGGCCACTTCTAAAGAAACCATCTCTTGATGCTGGGGCCCTGACAAACTACCAGCCGGTCTCTAACTTTCCCTTTTTAGGGAAGGTTATTGAACAAGTCGTAGCTCATCAGCTGCAAGTGCATCTGGATTGCATCGGGTTTTTTGATCCTGCGCAGTCTGGCTTTCATTCGGGTCATGGCACAAAGACTGCACTTGTGGCCTTAGTCAATGACCTCCTTGTGGAGCTAGTTAAGAGGTCGTAAGACCCTGCTGGTTCTACTGGATCTATCTGCAGCTTTTGATACTGTGGCTCACGAGCTGTTGGTGACTCTGCTGCAGGACCTGGCAGGGGTGGATGGTACCGTTTTATGGTGGTCCCGTTCCTACCTTGTGGATAGATCACAGCAGGTGGTTCTAGGAGACTGTTTGTTGTCCCCTGGGAGCCTCCCATGTGGGGTCCCATAGGGTTCTATTCTTGTGTCCATGCTTCTATTCAATGTATATATGCAGCCGCTTGGGGAGGTTGTGTGCAGCTGGGAGGGTTCTTTGCCATCAATACACCGACAACACCAAGCTGTACCTTTCTTTTTCAACCGACTCAGGCACTGCAGTCTCATTGCTATCCCAATGTTTGGCTGATGTGGGGGATTGGATGAGGTCGAGCCGATTGAAACTCAATCCCAACAAGACAGAAGTGATGTTAGTAGGCAGGGTCGGTGATCTGGGGGAGGGGGAAGCCCCCGTTATTTGGGGGGGGCGTCCTCCATTGGTTCCATCTGTGTAGAGCCTGGGGGTACTCCTGGATTCACAGCTACACCTGGATCAGCAGGGGGTTGGCTGTGGCCAGGGGTGCTTTTCGCCAATTACATCTGGTGAAGAAGTTCTGCAAATATGTCTCAGACTCTAATTTCACCACTGTCATGCATGCATCCTTCACCTCGAGGTTAAACTACTGTAATGTGTTCTATGCAGGGCTGCCCATGGCGACGGTCTGGAAGCTGCAACTGATGCAAAATGCAGTGGCCCATCTCCTAATGGGGATTGTCTTCCGGGATCAATTCAAGGTGCTTTTAACCTATAGAACCCTAGATGGTTTGGGTCCCACTTATCTGTGGGACCGCTTCATTCCCTGGGCCCCAGGAGGCCCCTGCGGTCATCTGAGGATGCCCTCCTGGAGGACCTGTGTTTTTGGTGGATTCGGACAGACAGGAGGGTGTTCTCAGCGGCTGCTCCATCACTGGAATACCCTCCCAGTGGAGCTCCGCCCAGATCTCCTTACTTTCTGCTGGCATTGTAAGGCTGCTTTTAAACGAGGAGCGCTGAAGCGCCTCCTCAACACCGCATTAAAGCAAAGCCGCCGGAAGTGACGTTCTCCCCGTTGCCGGCGGCGGCGGTGGCTGGAGACATGGGGCTTTGGAGCGGCGCATTCTTAAGACTTCAATTATCAGGCTTAAGAACGCGCCGCTCCAAAGCCCCGTGTCTCCAGCCGCCGCCGCCACCGGCAACGGGGAGAACGTCACTTCCGGCAGCTTTGCTTTAATGCAGCGTTGAGGCGGCGCTTCAGCGCTCCTCGTTTAAAAGCAGCCAGACCTGGCTCTTCCGCCAGATGTTTGGCAGGGGTGAGGGGAAGAGTGGGATGGGTTGATGGGTTTCGGGGGTGGGGGGTATATTTTTTGTACAGACTTAATTTATGAACTGGATTTTTATTGTTGATTTTACTCTATTTAATGTTCTAATTCTCTTATTGTAAGCTGCCCCGAGTCACCATATGATGAGACGGGCGTGGTAAAAATATATTTATAAATATTTTAAAATAAAGGGGTATCAACTAAGCCAGGATTGAGGAATTCCAGTCCCTGGACCACCTCCAGGTTACAGGGTAGTCCAAAGGCCACGTGGCAGGGGAGGTGGAGGTGTTGCTGGGGCAGAAAGGTCAAGCAAGGGGAGTGTGGGTAACTGGGAACCAAGGGGACACAGAGGCAGGGCTTACCAGAGTGGGGAGGTGAGGTGACGCATGCTGAGGTGGGGAAGCTGGGTGGCCTGGACCCACCCCCAGCAACCCCCATTCTCTGCCTCAGAAACCCCAACCTCCTCACCCTGTGGCCCTTGAGTGCCTCACGGTCCAGAGGCAGTCAGGGGGTGGGGGGCAAGGTTTCCCTGCTCCGGACCTTAGACAGCAAAATGCCAAAAGCCGCCCCTGACTGAAGCTTTACACCCAAAGACTTACTGTTGACTAATTTTATACAGCAGTGCTGTGTAGTGTGCTCAGTTTTTTCCAACCGTACCAAGAGCTGCCAAACTCAACAGTTTTATCGGCTTCTATTCCCTTTAGAATAATAGGCCTCTCGCGGTAGCATAGCAACTGTGATAAGCTACAGAAGTTTTACATCTGTGAGGCACCGTTCTGATGCTGTGTTATTGGCACAGGGGCAATGGAGCCAAATCCCTCCCTTGAAATAGGCTATTAACAGTCACCTTTAGCTATGTCAGACATCAGGTCTACTCTTCCTGTTTCGGTTTCCTCCCCTCCCTCTCTGCTATTATTTAACTGCCTGGGGGAACCAAACTGTTCATTTTCAAGGGTATCTTGCTGTCACTTTTTTTGTTTAAAAAAACCCCCCAAAACTTCTAAAGTGTTAGCATCACATAGCCATAAATGCCTACTAGCTGGGGCTTAAACCCCTGGCTACCAGTAGTTGGGAGAGGTCAGCAGGAGATGGGTCACACCTCCATGACCTGTACATGTACTTTTCCAGAGCTACCGGAGCTGGCCACTGTCAGAGACAGGATGCTGGGCTAGATGAACTGCCGTTCTGGCCCACTATGGCACTTCTTATGTTCAGTTTACTAACAGAGAATTGCTCACTGCATGCCTAGTTTTAAAACATCCGCAGCAAGCTCTTTCAGCAATGCATGTGACGGTCACTTCCAGCCCCACAGCACTCCAGGAAGAGTGAATGTTTCATCCACTCCCAATCAGTGTGTGAGCTCCAATCCCTGAAATACAAATGGAACTAAAACAGAGCACAGAAATGTCATTCAGTCGCTTTAAGGTGGGGTGAGGTGAGGTTTGTGCCCCTCCTTCCCCCAATGAGGGATGCGAGACAGGGAGGCCCGGCCACATTCAACCAGGTGGGAGCTGAATGAGGCCCATGCCTCTTCCATTTTCCTGCTGTCATGCTAAACCTTAGGTGCTCACTCGCACAAGATGCAAAGGTACCAGGATATAAAGGCCTCTTGTGAACAGCGTAGGCATTGGAGCAATCAGAGTGGGCGGAAGCCACTCAGCCTATGGACCGGTCACTGCACGTCTGATTTAACAAGCCACTGGCTTGGGGTTGGGGAGGAATTTTTATTATCAATTGTGACTGACCTGAACAGCTCTGGCTTTTCACCTTCCACACAGTACCTTCACCCTGTTGTCGGACGGTTGAACGCTTATCAGGGTATGTCTAGCCTTGGTAGGTGGGTTAGTTAAATAGATGCAGCAGCCCTTGTAAGCAGTGGGTCCAGTGCCTGAGTCTGTTAAGTTGGGCTCAGACCGTTAGTAGAACTAATCCTTTTGTGAGTGGAGTTTCAGAGGGGACATGGGGGCCTAGTGGGCTCATTACCCCAAGAGGCTAAGAGCCCTATACCCTTCTTTCTTCTCTCACCCTGAACGCACCCCGTGGATCTATGCATTGGATCCATTCCCTATTTTTGTGTGCATGCCCTCATCTCTGTTTCCTTCCCTCTGAGCTCACGGTTTCAGTGCATGAGGGTAGGAACTGGATCCAGAGGCCAGATCTACAAGCTGCAAAGGGGCCAAATAAAAACTAGCCATGGGCTGCATTTGGCCCTCAGGCTTGTTTTTCCTGCCGCAGATACAAAGTGAAGGATGGATTTGGCCTTGTTCTAAATTGTCACCAGCATTAACTTTAGCTTGACATTTCAAGGCTCCTCAAATGGGAGTATCTTTGATTTCATTTCCACTCGCTGAACATGTGCGGCATGATCCCCTGCCTGCTGCGTCAGCGTCATGAGTGTAAACTGACTCGCTGAGGTTGATCTGTGCATAAAGAACCCTTGCTGTGAATTAATGTAATGCCAGTGCTCCGGTGTATTGTTTCTCTCTATTTTTCGCCCACTCACCTGCATTAGGTTTTATTGTTCCATTTGAGGAGATGACTAAAGGCCACCTCTTCTTACGTTCATGCAGGGGAACAAAATCCCTTCGTACTAGAGGGGCCCAATCTGACTTGCTTTGAAGTCAGTGGCCGAACTTCTATTGACTTCACTCGGAGCAGGATCAAACCCCCAAATCTATCGTCTCATCTTTCATGGCTGAAATGCAATAATCCAGCATGTATGTGAGCTTTTAGTGAGACGCAAACCCAGCGCTTCCCTCAAATTCCCATGCCCTGTGGTTATTCTGTTAAGGCTTAACTGTTTGATGTGGCTGGGACATTATGCCTGATGCATTACACCTGCTTGGTTCTGTTCTAAAAGCTGGACTGGCGCTAGCTTTTGTAATCTGTGAGCTGGCTGTGTGGCAGGTACAATGTGTATAACAGACATGTATACCCTTGCCTCGACATTACACAGTGGAGTTTATATCAAAGACTCTACCCAGCTCCTCTTTTTAAGAGGCTAATGTGAGTTATCGGGGACAGGTGTGTGTGTGTGTTAAAAGCAGAGAGACTGATTTTATACTTTACAGCCTAAAACCACCTGCTTAAGGCTGCTTTTCATGGATTCTGTCATTTCAAAACTACACCCTGGATAACTGAAATCCTCTAAAGCCCAGGGCTCTACAGAGTAAATAGTAATTTTGTTTTATTTTTTTATCTAGAAGACAACCACGAAAAGAAACCTTAGTCCAAGTCACAATTATAAATCGCTCGGGTCACTTTTGGTTGCATATAAGTGCAATACTCTGATTAATTTTCTTCAGACTTGTCAAAAAACACTCTCCTTTTCCTTCACAAAAGTGTGGCAATGATCAGGGTGACCCAAAGCAATCCTTTAAACTAAAATTAGAAGAGGATTCAAAATATAGCTCAATACTACCTCTACTGGCTTGATCCAGAGTGCCTTGGTTTTTTCATGCCAGCTCCGGGTGAAGCCCTGATTTCTCCATATTATCCAGGAGTGCCTGGATAATCTAGGGGGAAACATTTTCAGGGTCAGAGGTGACCACATTGGAAAGAGGGCTCCTCACTTCTGATGTGGCTCCACCCCTTCCAGAGTATTGGGAAGTCATGATACTCCAAAGGGGTGTGGCCATGTCAGAAAGGAGTAGGAAAGTCTTGTTGCCCCACCTCTTTCATTGTGGACCCACCCCTTTCTGGGTCAACTCTTCAGGAAAGGCGGCAGCTCTATCCCTTGCAGGCATGGGGGAGTTCTAAAATTCATTATGCCTCCTTGTGGAATGCCTGATAGAGTTCCCAAGGTGCACAGGGGGAGTGCCTTAAAGGGTGCAACATGGAGTTCCCTCTATGGCCAGAAACCTCCACTGACCAGTACAAAGGCAAAGGCTGCTCCGTTGTTCTGCCACTTTGCCACATTGTTCAGGTTTCAGCGAGCAACACTGTACTCGTGAGAGCACGGGGACTAGGATTATGGCAGGGTAGGGTTGCCATATAAACAATTTTTTAGAGGGCACTAATGAGAAATACAGGTTGCAGGGCTGTGTTGCATCCCTCTTTTTCGTGGCTGAAATACAATAACCCAGCATGTGTGTGAGCATTTGGAGCCAATGCAGCCCTGCAACCTGTATTTCTCATAAGTGCCCTCTAAAGTTTTTGCATATATGGCAATCCTAGGGCAGGGGCTTGTGTGGTAGATGGAACAGACCGTTAACCCTCACCATCTTGTGCCCGTGCACTTGCGCAGAGTCCGTCAGAGTCTGGCATTTAGCTGGTGAAGCCTACCTCCCAATAGTCCCACGTAAGATGGGACCGGACCCACCTTTGGAGGCAGCAGCCACCAGAGCGCACAAATGCTGCGACAGCCACCTCCAGGTCTTGAGCACACGCCCCAGTGGACCTGCACATGATGTCCACTGGGACTGCTGGTGCCACTGTTAACCCCCTCTCCTCGTGTGGCCGGGCCTCTGCTTAGCCGGCCTTGTCCCCACCCATGGCTGGGCCACAGACGTTGGCCCTGCCCACAGCCAGCCCTGGCCCTGTTGCACTACGCAGCACGACCGCACAAGGTGGCTCCATCGCTATGCTAGAGCTTCCTCCGCTAGAGCTTCCCCCTCTCTGCCATTCATGCGTGTGACGGGGTGGGACTTATTTGGCCCATTGAAATGTCAGGGAGGTGTGGTGAAGGCCAACTTGCAAATCTTTAGGTCTTTAAATGTCAAAAATTGTTAGAAATTGAGCCTTGCTGACTCCCAGCTAGGATGGCCAGATATGCAAATGTGAGAGGACGCGTGTGAAAAATGCAGGTTGCAGGGTTCCACTGGCTCTAATGCAGCCCTGTAACATGTATTTCTCATGTGTCCTCTCAAATTTGCATATCTGGCCACCCTACCCCCAACACCCAGGTTGTGTTCATGTCTTTCCAGTTCAGAGCTTGCCACACTCCTCACCCTCTCTTTTACCTGGAATGACCACATGCTCTTGATGGAGCTGTATTTTAGATTCTTCTGGAAATTACAGCTAGCACTGAATCTGTCGGCCTGGTTTAAGCGTTCAGTGTGTCTGTAGCAGGGATTGATCAATCTTCTGGGGCTGCTGAGGCTGAGTGGACCAGTCAGAGGGCTAGGTGCATGCACATGGGTCTGGGAGAGCCAGCCCATAGCATAACAAGGTGCTATTTTTGTGCACCTCCTGTGAGCCTATTGGAGCCCTCTGTGCCGTAGACAGATAGATACTGTCAGGCATTTGCCTGGTGGAGCATGCCCAGTAGAGACAGACCACCACCACCCTGCCCCCATGCATATTCTGGCTGCAGGGGAGGAATGCGCAAGCCCGGATATGCGCAGGGATCGGCCAGTCTGAAAGGCATCTCCCCGCGTGCACGCCCTTTACCAACAAACACCCGCAGGGATGCAGAGCTGGATTTCCTGCTCTGCATCCCTGCACTTGTCGACCGGCCGATCCCCACTCATATCCTGGCTTGCGCATCCCCCCGCAGCCAGAATATGCGTGGGGGTGGGGGGAAGGTCTGAAAGTGGCCTAAGAAACCTGCTGGTGTCCAAATGCTGGGGCATGCTCAGTAGAGCCATAGAGACTAGTCTGAGCTCTAAGAGCCCATTCAGACGTGTGTTTAAATCGCACAGCTGCGACGGCGGCATCGTGCGATTTAAAGAACCCTGCACTTCCGGGTTGGTGTGAATGCGGTGAGCGCGCACATTTCCACCTAGCCCGAATTTTTGAAGCGCGGTTTGAAAAGCTGCTCGGAGCAACTTTTCAAACCGCGCTTCAAAAATTCGGGCTAGGTGGAAATGTGCGCGCTCACCGCATTCATACCAACCCGGAAGTGCGAGGTTCTTTAAATCGCACGATGCCGCCGCCGCAGCTGTGCGATTTAAACACACGTCAGAATGAGCCCTAAGTCTGGAGACATGCTCAGTAGAGACAGTGGGAATTGAGCATGCTCAGGGTCTTCACAAGGCCTGGGCTCAGTCTAGAGGGGGAGACCATAGGAGCTAGTGCTGTGTGCAGGTGCATGTGTACAAGATGGCGAGGGTTGTGAATTTATGCTTTGTGATCTCCACTAGCTGTCTATTGGTTTCTATATTGACTTTTAGCATGTTGGCTTTCACTTATAAAGTCCTAAATGGCCTAAGTGAACCTACCTGGCACAGAAGATAGTGGAAAAAGCCAGCTCCTCTGGCTCTTCGTCCAGTGCTGATCCTGACCTCTCTCCCTGACCCTTACATCCTGCTAAACCCTGGATGCTCACACTGCATACCCTGACAGGAGTCCTAGGGCATTTTTAAACGTGCGCTCTCCCAAGCGCGTTTTGGAGAAGCCGGCTCCAAAGCGGGTTTGGGTGAAAGCCGGGTTTGGGAGAAGCCGTCTTCTCTGCCCCAGCCAGTGATTAAATTTAATCACTGGCTGGGGGCTTTAGAGGAGGAAGAGGGGAGGGGGTTTGTCAGCGCTGCCTGGAGGAGGCAGTTTTCGCTGGCTTTCCCCCGCCTCCCCCACTCCCCCTGCTTGCAAACCAGGGAATGCGGCGGTTCCCAGGTACGCAAGTGAGGGGGCAGGAATCCTCGGCCGGTTTGATGCAGGAAAGATCCAGCATCAAACCGGGCCAAGCATTTAAACGATTACAAAGAAAGGCGGCTGATTAAAGGATCAGCTGCCTTTTTTGTATTGTTTAAAAGCACCCCTAGAAAAAGCCTAAAACATTATTTATTATTTCTCATAAGTGGCCTCTAACTTACCTTTGGCAAGTAAGAACCTAAGGGCCACGTTGGATCAGACTCATGGTCCATCTAGCCCAGCATCCTGTTCCCAACAGTGGACAGCTTTGCTTGTTTCAGAGAAGTCACAACCGGTTATAATGGGGTGATCCATTCCCTTCTATCTACCAGTGCCTGACAGTCAGAGGTCTCACCTCCATACCAACTTGACTAAGAAGATGGACCTATCCTCCAAGAACTTATCCAATCTAGTTTTGAGCCCATTTATGCTATTGGTCTCTACAATATCCTCTGGTTATGAGTTCCAAAGATTGTGTGTTGAGTGGAAAAGGTACTTCCTTATTGTAATACGGTGCTGTTGCTAAGGGAACTGAGCCCACAGCAGGTGCTAAACAGCCTTGTAGGTGCTAATCTGAAGCCAGTTGCTGCTTGGAAGGAGTTCAGTGTCCAAGCAAGAACACCTGTGGACTGGGACTGACTCACAGAGTGGCCAGGGGTCCAGAATTGTCCCAGACTGCCCGGTTTTCCCGACAGCTCCAGCTGTCCGGGATGGGAGGAGAACCGGACCATTGAAATGTCCGGAATTTCCCCTTCCATCCCGAGTCTTACCACCGGCTGGCCACAGCTGTGCTCTCTGCGCTTCCACCCAGAGCGGAAGTGTAGAGAGCGCAGCTGCGGCCAGCCAGCGGGCTTTTGAAGCAGCGCGTGACTGAATTCAACTGGCAGCAACTTCCCGCTGTGCTTTCTCATCTCCCTGCCCACAGCCTGCCTGGTTATCTCCAATCCTGACAGCAACGAGCCACTAGCCAGGACGGGACTCTGGCTGCCTTGCTACTGGGGGAGTGTGCAGCTGGCTGCCAGTGCCTGCCTACATGCTGTCTCATCTCACTGTGAGTAAAATAAAAGAGCCTTGGGCTGCTGGCTGGGCCCCCTGCCTGCCCCCACCCTCAGAATAGGGTGGCCATACCTCCCCTTTAAAAGAGGATGCTTATGAAAAATACATGTTGCAGAGCTGCATTGGTTCCAGTGCAGCCCTGCACCATGTAGTCTTAATAAACGTCCTCTTTTAAAGGGGAGGTATGGCCACTCCTACCTCAGAAGCAGCCTGGGTGGAGGGGGAGGAACTTCCACCGCCCACTCCACCCGCCTGCCAGGGTACCTTGGGTGGCCCCTGGGCCCTACCTACCGCTCCTGATTCCTGGTCGGATCATTGCAGTCAGCACCCAGTCCCGACCTCGTGTGGAGCAGAAGGTAAACCACTGGGTGTTGTGAGAATGGTCGGAGCCACTTGAAGAAATGCATGTGTGTGTAAGAGAGAGAGAGTGTTTGTGTGAGAGAGAGAAAATCTGTGTGTGTGAGGGGGAGAGAGAGTATCTCTGTGTGAGAGAATCTGTGTGTGTGTGTATTTGTGAGTGTGTGTGTGAGGGTGGGAGAGAGAGAGAGAATTGTTCAAAGGTTTCTTAGGATGACATGGGTGTGTTAGCTTACCTCCAATGTTATGTGCAAACTTGTTCAAAGGTTTTTCAGGGTAACTTGAGTGTGTTACCCCCAATGTTCTTATGTGCACTGTTGTTCAAAGGCTTCTCAGAGTGATGTGGGTGTGTTACCCCCAAATTACTATGTGCAAACTTGTTCAAAGGGTTTACAGAGTGACCTGGGTGTGTTATCCCCAATGTTCTTATGTGCAATGTTGTTCAAAGGTTTCTGAGGTTGACTGGTGTTATTCCCCATAAAAAAGGAAACAAAAACCAAAAGACAAATAGACAAATAAAATTTGCTTGAAATGGTAGGGAATTGCTGGTAGTTATTACCGGCTTGATGAGACACTTAAAACATCAGTTTCTTCTCACAGTGAGCCTGGGCTCTATTTTTTCATTCTGCTAGGGAGAAATGGGACTAGCAGGAGAGAGACCTTGGATGGGACCTTAGTAAGTGGTCTTTCTATCCCCCAGTGGCAGGGCTCCACCCAGCAGCAAGGAGTTAACAGAATTAACTAATGTTATCTCCCTCCAATGTTAACTCTGAGAACTCCGTGCTGCTGGGTTAAGCCACACCACTGGCTTAACTGTTGGGTTGGCTCCGCCTACCGTTGGGTTGGCTTTGCCCACTTCTGCCCCTGCCCTCTGCCCCACAAATTTGCATAAAATGGCATATGTAAATTTCATGCAAATGTTTGTCCTCTTTTCTGCCGATACGTCAGTGACCACCCTACTGACTCAGCATTTAGATGAGCTTGCCCTTCGTGCAAGGGGAACTGTTGGAGAGTACAGATGGGTTGCTAGGCCCTCCAAGGGAGATGCAAGGCAGAGCTACTTGTGGGCAGACTGGAGGCTCACACTCCCTAACCCAAGGATCAGGAAGGACCAAGCCTGAAACGCAATCTGGATTCAGAATTTCCAGGTGGAATCCTTCATATATAAATATGCTAAAGGGCTGTACAGAACTAATGGTGGTGCAGGTTAGCTGTAAAGGAAGGATTGGAGACTAGACCTTTCCAAACCCTGCTCTTTTCAGGTGTGGCAGCTGAGCTACTAAAGCCCGGAATACAGAGGATTTCTCCAAGGACTGAGACAATACTGCATGTTGGTGTAGCTGTAGCCCTGAGCTAATGTCCCCAAGTCACCATTAATATCAATCCTCCAGGAGGATTTGAGTGGGCAGCAGCTATATAGCGATGGAGAGAGTGGGCAGACCTGCTAAGATGGCCTAGAGCTACTCTGTATTATTTACGTCCCTTGGGAAGCTGTTAGATGTGCCTGGGTTTAGAGCAGCCTTTGGGTTACCACCATTTTGCTGAATTTTCAGTTAATGGACTTCTTTGAGCTCTTGAGTGAGGAGCCATTATTGTGCATAGCGCTTCTGTAGGGGTTGACTTTGACTTTGAGACAAATTTGGTATTTGAATGTATGTTCTGCTTGGAGTGAGAGTGTAATCCTTCTTGTAGGAGAACTCCTCTGTAGTCAGGGCTCCGCAGCAGCCACATCTGAGAAGAGCTGTGTTTGGAAAGGTCTCTTTATTCTTTTCCATTTGGATTCTTCAAGGCCAGCAAAAAAAGAACAACTTAGTACACAAAAGAGGTAGGTGTTCAATACAGCTAAGACTTCTACATTTGCAAATGAAAACTTATTCAGCCTGGCACCTGCCTATCTAAGAAACTGCTTCCTCCTCCTCTTCACTCCATTTTGAGCCCAAAGGTCAGTTGAGGATTACTTCTTGGTCATTCCATTTGTATGCCAAGTTCACACAGTAAAGGAACCTAAAGATGTGTGTTCTGCAGGCAATGTAAGACTTTTTTATTTGGTCAGGCTTTTGGTGAGAGAGGATAGGTTCTGGGGTGGGGGTAGTCCTTGGAGGTGTTATATGATTTTTATATTTTTAAAGTGTTGTCACCCATGCTGAGCCCTCAAGATAGGTTGAGTTATGAATCTAAATAAATAAACGAACTTACATTCAATTCAGCAGAATTATATTTGGGGGTGGGGGCAGGAGAGCTACTTCACACCACCATTTTCTTACATGACCACATCCATTTCTGAGCACTGTTGTTGTGACACATCATGGTGCTTGGAAAGGGGTGTGGAACAAAGGGGCTCCCCATCCCTTTCTGATGTGAGCATGCCCTTTTCCCCAAGTGTCATGATATTTATTTATTTATTTATTTTATTTCATCAATTTATATCCCGTTCCTCCTGAAAACAGTTCGGGGTGGCTAACAATTTCAAAAATACAATTATAAAAATATTTTAAAAACACTCATAAAAACACAACAATTAAAACACGGCTATGGTAACACTAATTGATACAATAAATAAGGATGGAGGGAGATAACCCCCCTCCCCAAAGACCTGGGCGAACAGCCAGGTCTTGCAAATTCTCCGAAATGTTAAAAGGCTCGGGGCCAGGTGAGCTTCCTCCGGGAGGGAATTCCAAAGGCACGGCACGGCCACCGAGAATGGCCTCTCCATTGTGGCCCCCCGCTTAACACGGGGAATCTCTAAGAAGGCACCCCCGGCAGACCGAAGGAGCCGCTCTGGGGCGCGGAGGGCGAGGCGGTCCCTGAGGTACGAGGGGCCCAGACCGCATTCAAGACTTTAAAGGGGTGGGGCCAGGTAGGAGCCAAGAAGGTGCAACCGGACCCCTTTGTACCCCTCTCCTAGAGCCCATTATTGCATTGGTACTGAGGATTAGTGGGAAACGCCGGGCGTTTAAGATACTTGCTCAGACTATGGAGTGATTCAGTGTCGCAGCAAAGAGGAAAGCTCAAGAGTTCCTTGCTCTCTGTCCTTTGCTGCATCCACACTCCCTTGCAACTGCCCGATACCAATAGGCCCTCACTGCTTATTAGCAATAGCTTTTCTTCTGTCAAAACCTTATACATTATGCCCCTTGGATAGTTAAACTGACCTTCGCAGCATGCTGTGAAACTATTTCTTTTTCCCTTGTGATGGCACATGCAGAAGTGAGAATAGAATGCCAAGAAGGCTGTCCCTGTTCACTCTCTTCACCAACCCACTTACATTTAGTGCTGCTGCTTCTAATCTCGGGTGGCCTAACAGAGGCTTGCCTCCCTGTTTTCTTTTCCCTTGAAGTGTGGAACGACACCATCCCTGATAGAAATCACAGATGTAGGTTGGCTCACTCCCTCCCCCCACCTCCTTGGCAAGGGTATACAGTTACTCGGGTTAGGTTGTTTTGCCATTTTAACATAACAGGTGGCAGGTGCCGATAACCCTGATATATTTTTTTTTTTTTAATTGCTTCAAGCATAATTGATTTCACTAGATCTTCAAAGATGAGACCAATATATTCCCTCCTGAATCAGCTTCCACATAATCAAAAGCTGTCCCATTTTAAATATCCTCCTTCTAGACAACTAGATCAGCAACCCAGCCTTAGGCTTGCTCAGCATGGATTTGTTTGCACCGCAAACCTTCCTCGCACCGACACCCTCTTCCCATGGGCTACCTCTTCCCTGTATTCCATGTGGGCTTCTACCATGGTACACACTTCCCGACAGTCACTCTGATGTCCCTCTTCCTGGGGTCAAAGTCCCTCTTTCAGGAGAGAGAGAGACAAAGACTGGTATTGAAGCCTTGCAGGAACGCAGCTAGTAGGACTGTGCATGGGGCCAAATATTTGTATTTGTATCTGTATTTTGTGGTTTTAGTATTTGCAGCTTTACCTGTATTATTCACTGCATTTTCCTCCATCGTTGCCAATGTGGAAAATGCAGTGAACAGGGGTCTCTGAGTATGGGTTATTTTGGCACAGAAGTGCAGTGAAGCTTTGCCAGTTTGACAGGCCTATACGGAAAGGAAAATGAGGTAAAAAATTACAGCTCAGTCTGCTACCAATTTTAAAAGGAGAGCAGTGGTTTGGGGGAGGGAGGAGAATACAGCTAGCTTGGCAGAGAGTTTGTTAGCTTGGGGAGGGTAGAACAGGGCATGGGTCTGGCTCAGAGGGCTCTTTCTGGGTCGGGAGAAGCCAACATGTGGTAATGGGTGATTATTCATCATTTCCCAGGGACCTCATGTGTGGAGTCCCGCAAGGTTGTATCTGTCCCCTCTCTTGTTCAACATGTACATGCAGCCTTTGGCCGAGGTCATCAGAGGGTTTGGTGTGCAGTGCAATATGCTGATGACACCCAACTTTACCTTTTTCAGCTGACCCAGGCCCAGCAGTCTTTGTGCTTACCCGGTGTCTGGCAGCTGTGGGGGACTGGATGAGGACAAGCTGTCTGAAGCTGAATCCTGACAAGCTGGAGGTGATCCTGGTGGGAGGAACTGAGGGAGTGGTGACACCCATCATTGACGGGGTCTGCCCTCCATTGGTCCCTCAGGTTCGGAGTCGGGGGGGTGCTCCTCAATCCTCCACTTTGCCTGGATGTCCAGGTGGCAGCTGTGGCAAAGGGCACATTTCACCAATTACATCTGGTATGACTGCTTTGGCCATACGTCTCAGACTCCGACCTAGCCACCATTATCCATGCTTTCATCACCTCAAGACTGGACTACTGCAACGCGCTCTATGTGGGGCTAACCTGTAGTCTTCTTGGCCCAATTCAAGGTGTTGGTTTTGACCTGTAAAGCCCTATATGACCTGGGCCCCGCTTATCTCCATGATTGCCTCACCCCCTGAGACCTGGGTCAGCCCCTGCTGTTGACTGGGAGTGCCCTCCTTGAGGTTCCCTTAGTATCTCAGATGATGATGATGTGTAACTCCCTCCCAATGGAGATCCGCTTGGCCCCAGACTTTCCCTCTTTCCATAGACGGTGTAAGACCCGGTTGTTCAGCCAGGTTTTTGGCAAGGGAGACAGGTGATGGGTGTGGGGTTGGGGGAGAGGGTTTTTAGCTCTACTGTGGAGTTATTTTATTGTAGATTTTATATTGTTGTTTATATTTTGTGTTTTATTGATGGTGTTTATATATTTCTATGATTTATAATGTGAGTCACCCCATGCTGCTGTAGCAGGAGAGGGCAACCTATAGATTGAAGCTATAAATAAATAAATATCTCTGGCTTTAGTGAGAGTGAGGTATGCGGCTGACTTGGGGGAGGGGAGAATGGAACATAGAGCTAGCTCAAGTCAGGAGTTGATGGCTTGGGGATGGGGGAATAAGGCATGGATCTGGCTTGGGGGGGAATGGGGCATGGGAATAGACTATGGGGAGGTTGATGGCTTGAGGAGTGGGAATGGGACATGGGGCTGGTTTAGGGAGTGGGTTGCTGGCTTGAGGAGGGAGAATGAGACATCTGACTTACAGGGAAGTCATTGGCTTGCAGAAAAGGGGATTCCTAGGTGGATGGGGATGGCTCAGGGGGGTCACTGCCAGGGAGGAACGAAGGTGCCAAGGACTCACCATTTCTCCCTGACTGAGCTAGTCTCTGCTGGGCTGGGTTTGGTTGCAGTGCTGGAGACTGTAGTTCTGAGACAACAGCATTCTTTATTCATGGGGAGGGCTCGGTACAGGCTCCTTTAGGAGGCGGCTAAGCTGAGGCTCAAAGAGCAGCCCAGTTCCAAGCTGGATATGTGCTGAAGTTTTGGCAATGAATTCAAGATTTTGAATATTACATTTTTCTAGAAATGTTGGGTTCATTCGAAACCTGAATACACCGACCTAGTATGTATTTCAGATACGGAACCCCAAAAGGTCCTTTTTTGCAGTTATTTGTATGTTATCAAAACCTGAATGCACAGCCCTAGTAGTTAGGTTGGAATGGAACCTGGTTCAGAAGGTCAAATGGGCCCCCTCATCTCCTCTTCCAGAAGTAAGGGACACAGCTGCACCAGGGAGTATGAGCCTCACAGGTTTGTGGGTGCCGATGCAGCTACCTTGCCTGTCCTTCTTATAGCTAACTAGCACCCTTGAGCCTCAGGCATCTCTTTCCTGGTTGCATCCCAGGAAAAGCCCTTAAGAGGACAATGGAGAGATGGTGGAATGACAACAAACGACATGCAATGATAAGCAGGAGAGTTTCTGTCCCTCTCTTTATGCACTTGGACTGTTGGGAGGGGTGTGTGTGTGTAAGGGTGCTTTCCAACGTGCATAAATGCACCCGATTTGCTTCCATGAGAAACTGCAAGAGGCAAATCAGGCATTGTCACGTGGGAAAACAAAGCCACGCGCCCTTGGCAACAATCATGCAGGGGATGTAAAGCCTGAAAATTCAGCTTTGCATCTCCCACATGATCGCTGCCAAAGCCACACCTGATTTGCCTCCTGGAGTTTCTCGTGGAGGCAAATTGGGCATGATTATGCACATTAGAAAGCGCCCTTGGTGTCTGAAGGGGTGGAGCTCATTCACTGACGGATGGAACTTAGTGGCCAAGTGGGCTGCTCATAATATTGGAAGGTATGATGGCTTGTGTGAATGAGCCCTTGCATACAGATACACACATGGGGGCAGAGTTGCTGGGGGTAACGTCTCGGCACCTCTGAGAGCTTTGTAGGGTTGAAATGGGTACCCGAAAAGCTGGGTAAGCCTGTCAAATCAACAGTTTCAAAACTTGAAGCATATGACCAATTAAATCTTCTTATTTACCAACATATTTTGCCATTTACAATGGCCTCTGCTACCTAGTAACTCACAAAAGAGTAAGGTTTGGTTCGATCGTGTCAGCTGCTAGAGCTAAGTTGATGTTAATTTATCAAGTGTATAGGGAAGGCCGCTTTCCTGCTCTCTCCTCTGTTTATTCATCACTTAAAATAGAATATAAGAAATTGATTAAAGCAAAAAGAGAGAAATATATAGAATCCCAAGGGGATAGCCTTTTAGAAGCAGCAGCCAAAAGAGACTCAAGATGATTTTGGCAGCTGATTAACTCCTCAATTAAAAATGAAGTTAGCACTCGGTCCTTTCCGATTCCGCCTCAGACATGGTCTGATTATTTTCAGCAGTTGTTTATCTCTGACTCAGCAATCCTTCCATCTTATAATAGTTCAATTGATATTGGCGAGACCCTTGCTTGGTCCCCAGTCACAACATATTTTGCCATTTACAGTGGCCTCTGCTACCTAGTAACTCGCAAAAGAGTAAGGTTTGGTTCTGAGGTCGATGCTTTAGTTGACACCTTCAAGAATAATAAAGTTCCTGGTCCTGATCTAATAAATCGAGTTTATTAAGTCTTACAAAGACTGGTGGATCCCACTTTTGTCTGCTTTATTTACTGCAATTAATAACTCTTGGAAAGTTCCTGTGGGTTGGGGAAGGGCTGTGGTAATTCCCATGTATAAAAGGGATCGCGCCCAAATCCGGCTAATTATAGACCAATTAGCCTTTTGAGTATAGTGGGGAAAATACATGCTACGTTACTCTTGAATAGATTATCAGCCTGGATGTTAGACTCAAAACTAATTCATCAGGAACAGGCTGGTTTCCAAAAAGGTCGTTCCACAACTGAACTCTGCTTTATTTTGTATCATCTTATCAATAAATACAAGGCCCTCAATGGCCTTCTTTATGCTGCCTTTCTTGATCTTAAGGCAGCTTTTGATTCTGTTGATAGATCTATTTTATGGAAGAAACTGATTAATTCATCGATTGATAAGAGACTTCTTAGCCTTATTCAGTCTTTATATGCAGACTCTTCCTTAGTGGTAAAAGTGAAAAAAGAGGGTCACATCACAGCCCTGATAGGAAATATGGTCTGAGTGAGACAGGGGTGTGTTTTGGCTCTAGCTCTTTTTAACTTATTTATCAATGATGTGATCCCTATTATGGCCGATCATAGGTTTTTTCCCCCCTAGACTGGCCTCATGAGTGGTGGGTTGTTTGTTTTATGCTCACGATGTTGTCTTGCCTTCCCAGACGTGCATTGGCTTAACTAGACAAATGAATGCTTTTGCAGTTTACTGTAAAGCTAACAAGTTATCCATCAATTTCCCTAAATCCAAGGTTATAGCCTTCATCAATGAAAGGAAATGTTATAGGTGGGCCATAGAGGGTAAACTGTTACAGCAAGTTACAAGTTTTAAATATCTTGGCCTGTTGTTCCATAAGTCAGGAAGATGGACGGAACATCTTCAGAGGGTCACAATGGGTGAAAACAGACATGACGCTAACCACCCTTTAACCACCCTTGGTGGTCATTTATGCATGTTTCAGGGCTGCATAGGACACCAATACAGCCCTGCAACATGTATAAATAACCACCAAGGGTGGTTAAAGGGTGGTTAGCGTCATGTCTGTTTTCACCCATTGGCATCTAAGGGCCCAGCCTATGCTATTCAAAGACTCTTTGCTAGGACGGGAAGATGCGCTATTACTTCAGCTGTTCAAGTCTTCAATAGCAAAGTTAGGGCTCAACTCCTTTATGGAGCTGAACTCTGGGCCCCGGTCTCCTCTTATAGCTTAAATACAATTAAATCAAAGTTCTTACAGTGACTTTTAGGGGCTCCGAGGGGCACACCCTCTGCAGCCCTCAGAGTGGAATTAGGCCAAAAGAGCTGGCATCTGTCAGCATTTGTGTTGGCTCTGAAATTCTGGGTTTGAGTCAATAGTGCCCAGGACTTGAGCTGCTCAAATGCGTCAAGGAGGACTCGTTTAAGAATCCATGGTTTAGGAATATGGAAAACCATATACAAAAGCTGGAATTACCACCAGTTTATTTAGATCATAAGGCTCTGCACGCTTTGAGCAATGAAATTCTCCAGAGGGCCAGGGATTAGGCAGTCAGAGTTAGAAAAGATTAATAACTCCCTCCATATGGCCGCTTATCACATATGGGCTCCGGATTTCTGGACAATGGTGGATTATAGGGTCCAAATATTGCCAAGAGGTAAACATTTAATTCTCTGTGCCCGGTATAACGCTTTTCCTTCAAGAGTGTTGGAAGGGCGTTTGAAGGGGATTCCATTTATGGACCGGTTGTGCCCATTTGACAATCAGGCAATAGAGACCGTGGAGCATATTATGCTGCACTGCCACTTGTATGACAAGCCAAGTGCAAAATTTCTGATTCCGCTTTTTGATAAATTCCCGGGGAGAGCTGACTCCTTTCTTTTGGGTCTCGCTCTTAATAGTTCCATTCCATAGATTTCCATTTTTGGTTCAAGCTTTCTGTATTCGTAAACAATTTCTTGAGTTTAAGTTGCCATATGCAGACACTGTGTCATGATATTGGGAGGACTATATTAATAAGGCAGTTTTCGATATCTTCCATATAAATTATATTTATTTACTTGAGTGTATTTATAGTGAAGTTAATTTTCCTTTGTTTTCTGTACGTTTTAGTATTTCCTTATTGGAATTTCAATTCTTCTTTTTTTGTATTTTTCTCTGTTTTATTTGTTTGAAATTTTATTGTTTATTGCTTTTTGGTAATGACTGATGGTCACATCTAATAATAATAATAAATTTCAATTTGAATTTGATTTGACAGTTCCAAAACTGAAAATGGTGCTTTGGGTAATAACCGATATCTGTTTGTGCTCCACCGGTTGTCTGTTCCAGTGTGGTTATTTCGGTCCTTTTGGTATTTGGGTTACATCATTTTGATAATATTTGCAATATTGAGCAGCGCAATTGCCAAAAATGATACAACCCAAATGTTGAAATGACCAAAAACCTGAAACAATTGACCTCTGCCCCCCAAAAAGTGGAAATCCATAAAAACAGAGTACCCTAAAAAACAGATATGCCATTTTCTATTTTGCTCATGGGTATTGTTTGAAGAGTTATCTGAAAATGCAAATAACAATCCACTACCCATTTTGACTCTAGTACTTTGCCTCCACTAATTCTAATTCCTGCATTCTTGAGCACCTACAGAGTTAGTGCCAGTGTAAACTGGCAGTAAATCTACTGGAATCAAAAGAATTCTGTATAAAACTAGTGAGTGGAGAATAAGGCCCGACTTTTTGATTTGATCTTTATCTCCTTTACGCTGGTGTAAATAAGTAGCAACCAGAGGGAAGTCAATCAACTTACATTGCTTTAAAATAGTTATCCTTAAATAATGACTTTGTTCTGCTTCGAAAACTTCACAAACAGGGGAGGAAGGTGGCTGCAGGGGTATAACAAGCTCCTCTGGTTAAACCACAATGTTCTGCAGCAGCTGTCGGGAATTGCTGTGACAGGGCAAAACACTGACACTTTGTTCAGATCAAAGGATCAGCCTTGACAGGACTCAGTCAGGGCCAAAGGGCCACCCTGGCAGCCTGCTCCAGTTGTGCAGCAAAGGCAATGTGTTTAAACAGCAGGGGCTGGATTTATACTGTATCAGATGTGTCAATCCGTTCGCTAACCAGCCTTGCTGCTAAGTGTTGCTAGTAAGGTAGGCCAGGCTTGGGGATTTGAGTCTGGACTCTTCTCTTCATCTCAAGTGGAGACTTTTCTCTCCTTGAGATATTAAATGTATGCTGAACTAGAGCCTATTCTGAGTGGTCAAAGAGTTTTCACCCAATCTCTTCATTACAGTTTCTCCAGATAAAGGTCCCAACAGCTGCTGCTACCACTGCACTTTTCTTGTTTCTAGCCTTGGTCCTTGTACCTTGCTCTTGTCTCCAGACCCTTGTTCTTGTTCCCAGCCACAGACCTTGCTCTGTTCTGTGTTCCCAAAGTCTTGCTCTGGTATCTAATTCTGTCTCTTCACTAGTCCCTGCCCTCAGTCTTGTCTCCTGTTTTCCGCTCGCTAGTCCCAGGTCAGCCCTGATCCTGTCCCTGCACTCTGAGTCCAGAGTCCACATCCACCCATGTCCTGGATGCCCCTTACCTGACATCCATTACATGGATAGTTTGGTGGACAACTGGCCATAAATCAATTACTGTGATGGCTAACAAACCAAATAACTGGATAGTACCACAACTGTTGGTCAGTTTATTACTCCTGTAGTACAGTGTTACTGTGTAACCAAATGTTTTACTGTTACTTGTCTGAAACCAGGTACAGATGGGAGGGAGTTAACAGGAAAGAAATTTTATTTATTTATTTTTATTTATTTTGCAAATTTCTACCCCGCCCCTCCTGCAACGCAGCTCAGGGTGGCTTAAATACATTGGGCAAATGGTAAATGGCAATACGGTTGTAGCAGGGTGTCTGGACGCCAGTCCTGCTCCAAGCCACAAGAAGCGGCACAGCCCCTTTAAGAAGCAGAGCAGCAGTGGTGGCAGGGTTTAATAACCAGCTGCCACCGTGTCAGAGAAAGCTACTGAGAGAGCCGGAAGTGTTGGCGGTCCGGTGTTGAGGGCCAGCTGAGTGTGGGATGCCCGGGAGCTGATGGGTGCTGGACAGAGCTGGGAGCTGGTGAGAACCCAGGAGTTGGGTGGCTGGCTGAACTGTACCCAGAGCAGACCCTACAACAAGCTAGAGCAAAGGCAATGCTAGAGAGGCTGGTGGCATGGAGGAGCCCAGAGATGCTCGGAAGCCAAGCCAGAGTGAGCAGCTGCAATGCTGACTGGGGACTTGTTAACAGCTCGATGAGGGATTGGACTCTAAGCAAGAGCCCAGTTCAGAGGGCTCTGGGCAGGAATGCCCTGGAGGTATATAAGAGCCTGATATCGAAGCTCTAACCCAGGGAGGACTGAGGGTGTTTATAGACGAGACAAAAAAGGTGGCTGATCCTTTGATCAGCCGCCTTTCTTGCCGCTCGTCTACTTGCTTGCCATGCTTTTTAATCCGCGTCGGAGGGGGCAGGCAAGCCTGCCCCCTCCAAAGCGGATTCCCGAAGTGCCGGCTTTACGCCGCACTTCCTGGCTCCGTGGCGAGTGCGCATGCGCAGAAGCGTGCGCATGCGCACTCGCACTCTGCGCCGTGTCTGAACATCAGACACGGCATGCAGAGGCTGCGCGGGGAGAAAAGCCGGCGTTTAGTGATCCCGCTTGTAAGCAGGATCGTTTATAAACGCCCTGAGACTTGAGATAAGCCAAAGCACTAGCAGGCCAACAGGTATTGACCTGGAGAGACACTGGGATGAGGGAAGATAGTACAGGCAAGGTGTCCAGGTATATATATATAGTAAATAAAGGTGTGAACAAACTAGTAAAGATGGCATCTCTGAGATCAATGCAGTACCAGCAGGACCTAGAGGCTCTTCTGGGTGCTTCTGAGATGGGGATACTCTGGAGTACATAGCCTAGTAGCCTGCTACAATGCTAGTAAACAGCAATACAGTAAATGGTGCACACACTGCGATATTATGTGGTAAATTGGCAAAACAGTTAACCAATAATCCACATAAATGGATACAGATTGGTATTTGGTTCTTGCTGGAGCAGATCTGATACCGCAGATCCAGCTGGATGCTGAATAGAGGTGGATTAATGTTTCATCTCTAATCACATTAGCTAATCCTGACCAATTAATCCATATTAAGAGTGATTTAATCTTTTCCTAATATCAAAATAAAACTTTCTTACAGAGTGATCCTGAAGTTGTTTGGTTCTGGTGCTAGCCCTCTGTACCGACAGCAGCCCCATTCGCTTCAGTGGGACTCATGCTAGTGCAAAGGGCCAGCGCTGGTGCTAAATATCTAAGAGTATCTACATGGCGTTTTGATATGGACTAAATAGTCCTTATTAAATCCGCATGTTTATCTTTGGCTAATGAGAAAGTTCATACTAAAGGCCTTGATCTCTGGGAGGCAGTCATCCTGAGCACAGATTTTTATATTTTTTTGTTTTATCTTTTAATTTCGGTTTGCGTTTGCAAAGTGCTTTCCTGTACTCCGGGATGAGTGACCCTGCATAAATCTGAGGTCTCTCCTAAAGTGCTAATCTCCATTTTGAATTTGGTTCCTGTGGGACACTGGACAAAAATGAAAGAGATCTGAATGCTAAGTGAAGCTACATGGCAGAAGCCAGTGATCTTAGAAACCAAGCAGTCAGCAATGCAGAGAATCGGATATTACCAGTCCGTGAAATCAAATCTCACTGGACCCTCCCAATGAGTTTACGATAGCAGGGGCATTCCCAAATCTGCTGGCACTAAACACTTTCTCAGCATGCACATTTAAATTGTTTCTGTGTTAACACATTGCTAATCAATCAAAGACAGTCACTCTTCATAGCATCTACAAAGGACTCTTAGACTAAAAATGCATTTATGCACAATTGCTCCCTCATGCACTTACACTCACACCCATCGCAACATTCCAAGTGCATAGAGAGGGACAGAAACACTCATTCTGCTTGTTTCTTGTCATTCCATGATCTCTCCATTGTCCTCTTAAGTGCTTTCCCTGGGAGAAAACCAGGAAAGAGGTGCCTGATCTTGAATTTTGGTCTTTTTGTCTCTTCTTCTAAAAGAGGGACTTTGACCCCTGTAAGAGGAACAGTTGGATTTGGCACCCAAGGAAGGACTGCCCTCCTACATAGGAACTGTTGGGAGGTATGCTAGTGGTTCAAATAGGTTCATATCTCTTTTGAAAACTTTATTAAAGGAAGTTCTTTGCAGGGCTGGATCCATGCAAGTGCCAACTACGACCGCATGGGGCCCCAAGTGTTGAGGGCTTCCTCCCCCACGGGTTACCAATACATACAGTCCATGAATAGACTTGAAATGGAAACATGAGATTGGAGGCTCGGACTCATTCATTACTAGGGAGTGGGGTGGGTGGGTGACACACCTGTGGGTGTGTTTGTGAGAGATGATTCTTTAGCTACTGAAAGGGACTGTGGCTGCTTCCACCTGGAATCCTCCAAGTGTCTTTAAAACTTTACAGCCAAACTCAATGCACCCATTTGAGAATTTTGACTTTTTAATTGGCTGAATTTTAACTTGAACCATCAGTCCTAGACATACAAATGTATGTGTACACAGAGTGTCTCACACAGACATCCTTTTTATTTGAGCTCATCCCCAAAGTTAGTTAGTGGGCTATTACAAATGTTCATATAAATGCTTAATAATAATGCAAATTTATGCAAATAGTGGGTGACATGAGGTGTACCTCTGTCAAAGGTTGGTGGGTATGCAACATGTAGCTGAGCTGAAGCATAGTCTTTCATTCATTCTTGAACACTTCAAGCAATGGAGAATCCATCACATCCCTAGGTAAATTGTTCCAAAGACTGATTTACTCTATTGCTTATATATATATATATATATATATATATATATATATATATATATATATATATATATATATATATATATATATATATATATATATGCATGCACCTTACTCCTAAACTGCATTTGTGTAGCCCATAAACTTATAACTACAATGGTACTCATGAAGTTTGCACTGCATGATGGCTTGACTCCATTGGCTTCAACTTCAGAGCAGTTCGGTTCTTGGCTAAGAAATACATAGGGTTCCTGAACGCATGCCTTTTATAATCTATTTCATACTTTGGCCTTATGAAAGGTTGGGTGTGATTAGTAAATACTTTCCTAGGTCAAATGCTAACCCGTCTGGGTTAGCATAGCAAGGCCACATATTAAAATATGTTGGAGTGCTTCTAAATGAATTTCTAACACCATATTATAGTAATCCTCATTGCAATAAAATACTCCATGTGAGCCCTGAAGAGTTTCATAACCTTTAAGTCTGGCCTAGATCCCAAAAGTCGGGAGATTGTTTCATTAAATGCTACTTAATGTTCACACAGTGTTGGCTACGTCAGGCGTCTGTACAGTGGCGTTGGGTCAACCAAGCGCACAATGTTATTCTAGGGGGGGAAAATGAAGCTTGACCTGGATTATAAAACATTGACTTTAAAGGTCTGCTGCTTCTTGTAAAGAGAGTGTTTTTGTAATTTAAAGAAATCTAATCTCCTGAAAGTGCCCTGCTGGGTCTGCAGCTGACATCATGTTTGTCTCTGAGATTTAACAGATTCAACAGGGCTAGTCTGATTAAAGCAACTTACGACTGACTGTCTATTTCGGAACAGAGCTGTGAAAAGGACATTTTGAGGTGAGGAGTGCGGCACTGCAGAGGTTTCAGGTTCACAAGCTCTAGCAGAAATAAAAGTTAAGCAGAAGTCTTTCAAAACACATAGCTGAAAAGACAGGTAAAATCCCAAGGACATTGGTAATTCTTTTGTTCCTGACATACAAATATGTCTTTTTGGGGTGGTCCTTCCAGACTAGACTTGAAGCTTGTTGGGAAGACATGTAAAGGAGCTTGCTTCCTATGCTGATAACCAGAGAATTTCAAATAAATAAAATAAATGTCAGATTCTGCACTGTCAGTGTGAGAAGTGGCAAATAGACAATGAAGGTGTATGACCTGAAGTTCTTCTGTAATCGTTTAAGAACCATTGTAGCACAGCAGATAAGGTCTCGAACTTGGGAGTGCGGGGTTGAAATCCTATCTGAGCCATGAACTCACTGGTTGGTGACCTCAGGCAAGCCATTGGAGGTCTTTAGATGGATGTGGGGGTGCTCAACCCCACAGCAAGTATGGGGATGCACCTCTGCGTCTGCCCACTTGCAGCCACATCTGGGTCCATTTTAAATGGACCTAGTGGCTGCTGTGACCCACAGTCTGCCCATGCGGCACCCCCTCCTCCACACCATAGAAGCTGCGGTGCATCAGTCACCACTCTAGGCTGCCACCCAAAGTGGGCAGGTCAAGTAATAGCACATACAAATGGAAAGTTGCGGGTGCCTAATTATCCATTTGACCAAGTTGCCACTTCATGTGTGGGCAAAACAGCAAAACCAACACTTGGTAAATACAGGCATGCTCCGTAACTGCTGAGCCTCAAGTTACAGAATCATGACCATGTCAATAGCACGCCCATAAAAACTGTGCTGAATTATGTGTGAAGAGAATGGAAAAATCAAGAAAAAAGTGCAGCCAAAGCAATGAAGTAATTGGAAATCTATAGTCATATGCTTAATTCTCCAACCTACTTATATTTAACTTAGCCTTAATGATCAAACAGGAAAACTTCCATCCCATCACTTTCTGTGTCTCACAACTGATGAATTTTTCCACTAACAAGATATATGTAATGTATTGTCTCTAAGCCTCTCAGGCTGGCTTCACTGAAACTGGCACAGACAGATGAAAATAAGACTGAGGGTACACCAAGAAAAAGGAAGGGAATTAACCAGAGAAAAGGCAGCTGGTGTTAATTTAAGGTTATCTTTTTGCCAACATTATTTTTGAGAGGCTGTGATGACCATAAACTAAAGCTGCCCACTCCTCCCAGCATTCCTTAGGAACTTGGAGTGGGAGGCAAAGGGGGGCTACAAAATTATTGGCTCAGTCTTGTGTTCCAATCTGTCATGGCCACACCACCATTTTCCAGTCAACATCTTCCAATTTTGTGCGGTGTTGGACTCCCATGGCTCTTCTGGAAGAAGGAAAGGAGACAATTTTCACTTCCTCATTCACTTCCTCCCCAGACAGAATTTCTAAATTTGGAGCTTTGAGCTTGGCTTAGAGTCCTACTTGGGCAACAAAATTGGGCCCAGTGCAACTGGTGTCTCTCCCCAGGACACGTCCCATGGGATTGGGTGACTCCATTCCCACAGGGTATCATGATGCTCTGTTAGGGACAGGTCCATGATGACAAAGGAGCAAGGCTAAAGCATCACCCTGTCCCTTTTCTGCCATGGCCCTGCTCTAGTCAAGTGTCATGACTAGGGTTAAAATGAGATTGTGCAAAAATAGGAATTCCCATTAAAATCACGGTTCCTGATACCATCGCGGTCAAATCCAGAAACTATCAGTACTCATCAATGTCCCAATTGACATTTCATTTCCTGACTGACTGATAATGGGTTTACTGCTTTGCCATTTACCAATTTGCCATCAATTTGAAATCCCAAAATGTAATACTGAAGCAATACCGTATTTCTTCTATTTTTCTCTGCATTCCATTCTTCCTTGTACTTCCTTGTCACTCTTTGGCTGGTATGCAGATTCCTTTATTAATCTGCAATCCGGTTGCAGGTTGGTTAAAGCAAAGGGAACAGCATGAAACATGCAATCAGTCCATGCCTGATTGGAGGCACTGGTGTTTTTTTTAAAAACCCAAACAAACAAACTGTGATTGTGCAGGCAGGGAGGTGGTTAAGGGTTGGGATATTCACACAGTAATTGGCTCAGAAATGTGGTAAACATAAACAGTACCCTCAGCAATTTAGTTAGCATTAAATGAACGGTATACGGTAAATGGAAGGTCAGTAAATTGGGATGGTATCTCATGGTATTTTGAGAATTGAGAAATTGTATCAGTAAATGGTCAGGAAATGGATCCTGTTTCCCAAGATGGCAAAATGATTCACTAGAAGGAATTTCATTGCTTGTTTCAACCCTATTCACAATGTGCTGTGGGGCTGGAGGCCTCCTGCAGCTAGGGAGCCCAGTCCAGCCTGAGCCTCAAACGCCTGACCCAGCCCAAGCCCAACAACACCAAATAGGTGCCAGTAAGCTCAGGTCAGGTTGTAATCCTTTACTTTGCTTCACACTTGCCTAATCCAGTTGGAATTTACCTCTTCTTGGTATATCTACTAATGTGACAAACACTAGTTGAAGTAGAGCTCAGGCTCCCACATAGAGTTTACTTCAGCTAGCTAAGACATGTTAAACTACAACTGCCTTACCTTGGGGAAATAATGAAAAGACTTCTTCCCAAAATGTTCCACAATGTTTTCCCCTAAAAAGTAACCATGATGAGAGTCTCTGGGCCATTGTTTTCTTCTCTTTGTGCTTGACATCCATCACATTCTTTTTTTAGGTACGAGATGACCAGAAGAACATGTAGGCAGACCTCACAGGTTGATAGACCATCAGCTACGTAATTCCCTGCTCTGGACACAGTCTGACAATGGATAAGTGGTGAGACATTTTTCCTTTGTAATCTGTTTAAGCAAATGAAACTTAATCTGTTCTTGGCCAGTTTGTGGTTTTAAGACCAAGTAATGAAAGGCTGGGAGAGTCCAGTTGTATATATCCATTATCTGCTTCAATTCTTCTATATTAGGCAGGTCTTTGTCTTCCATCAAATAATTGCTTTGTCTCCACTTGGTTAATCTTTTTCAGAACTGCAGTGAACACACGCATACATCCATTCATGTATAGCTGAACCAAATCTATTTTAAAAAATGATCCATGGCTAATATCCAGTATTCCGGATAGTACAACAGTTATTCGGAAATGAACTGATTACCACAGAGGTTAAACGCCAAACTAGATTACCATGAAAATTAACTGGTTTACTGTGTTACCGTTACTGGATTACTACCTTAGCACATAAATGAATATTGCCATTGTTACTCTAAAACAGGCTCCAGAGAACAGGGAAAGAATAAATAGGAAAGAAATTATAGGCAAGTGGTAAAGCAGAAAATGGTAATTTGTTAAGCAATACGCAGCAGTACTTCAGTAAAACGGTAATTCCAGTTAACTGGCTCATCTGTCGAATGCTAACCAGAATTCCACAGATCCAGCGAGTCCAGATATCTTTATTTATTTAACGATTTATATCCCACTCCCTCCAGCCTTACGGCAGCTCAGGGCAGCTCACAAAACGTTTAAAAATACACAATATACAGTGGGGGTTACAAAACATTATACAAATGAACAATAAGAGGTAAAAACCCACTGGCAAACAAACCCCCCACCCTTACTCCCCCCTCCCCCAAAGACCTGTACAAACAGGCAGGTCTTACAGGCCCGACGAAAGGCCAACAGGCTGGGAGCCAGGTGCGCTTCCACAACCGTGGTGCGACCACCGAGAACACCCGCTCCATCGTGGTCCCCAGTTCACCCAGGGGACCTCCAAAAAGACGCCCCCAGTAGATCACAGAGGTCGCTCCAGGGCCAAGGGGGTGAGACGGTGTCTAAGGTAGGAGGGGCCCAGACTGTGTAGGGCTTGAAAGGTCAAAACCAGCACCTTGAATCGGGCCCAGAACGCTATAGGCAGCAGGTGCAGAGCCCGGAGCACTGGCATAACGTGCTTCCTATGGTCCGTCCATCAGGAGACAGGCCGCCGCATTCTGCACCAGCTGCAGCTTCTGAGTCATCACCAAGGGCAGCCCCATGTAGAGCGTGTTGCAGTAATCAAGCCATGAGGTGATGAATGCATGGATGAGGGTGGCCAGGTCAGAGCTTGAAACATATGGCTGGATCCTCCGCACAACATGTAATTGGCAAAAGGCTCCCTTTGCCACCGTCTCCACCTGACGATCCAGGCAGAGGCCAGGGTCCAACAGGACCCCCAAACTCCGCACCTGCGAGGCCAGCGGGGTGTGTGGGGTGGAGAACAGATCCCCTCCACCAGGGGGGGGTCATCACCTCAACTGCCCTACCCACCAACATCACCTCTGTCTTATTGGGGTTCAGCTTCAGTCTGCTCAGCCTCATCCAGTCGCTCACCGCTAACAAGCACTGGGAAAGCACCAAGACTGCAGGACCTGGGATTGTTGAAAAGGAGAGGTAAAGCTGGGTGTTATCAGCATACTGGTGGCAACGCACACCAAACCGTCTCACGACCTCACCCAAGGGTTGCATATAGATGTTAAATAAATATGGAGACAGAATTTAACCTTGCAGTATGCCACAAGTGAGATCCTTGGGGCTAGATGTTTCTTCCTCCAGCACCACTCACTGACTTCTCCCCATGAGGAATGATCAGAACCATCCTAAGACCGTCCCGTCCACCCCACCCAGGGTCCGCAACCGTCTCAAAAGCAACCCATGATCCACCATATCAAATGCTGCTGAGAAATCCAATAGGACAAGAAGTGTTGAATGTCCTAAATCTATCTTGTCATGGGTTTGAGGTCCAACATCCCACTTTCCCGGGTTGGGTGACTCAATTTCCCTCACTTGCAGCCCACCTGAACCAGTTCCCTCTTGGGCTGGTCCAGTCCTGCAAAGGGGAGAATCCTTTTGCCACCCCCAACTCCCAGAAAGCTTTCCATTCACAGACTCTTTCTTTGGGTTCGCAAGAATTTGAAAACTCAAGGCGCTCACTTATGTCCCCAATGTTAGACCACAGATACTTCCTCATAAAGATAAGAAAGTTTATTGATTACACAAGCTAGAATAGCTGATAGAGTGGCTAATCAAATGAAAAGTAACAATGCATTCCTATTCTATACTGGGTAATTCCCTATATAAGATCTTACCCTACAAAGAGTACATTCTCAGTCAGTGATGTAGAATGACTGGGCACTGATCTCTTAGTTGGTAGAAAGCAAAGTCTTTCCTCTCAGTCCATAGTTCCAGCAGTCACTTGCTGGTGTGCAAGATGGAGATGAGCTCTCTCCAAGAGGTAGTAGAAGATGGTTCCCTCTTTGTCTTGGCTCCTGGCTTAAATAGCATTTCAAAGTCTTTGTTTAGTTCTTCCCGCTCAGGGAAACATGATGTTTGTCACATCCACAGAAATGTAAACAGGAAGATCCATTTGCATCTAAATTGGTTTCTGTCTGGCTCTCCGTATTGACTCTACATTCTTTATCTCTTTCCATTTCCTGGAGTTTCGGGTTCTCAGTTTTACCTTACATGATTACATGAACTGACTTGTCAGTTCTCAACATTACATCCATGTTTAACCTTTAGCTTTACATATCTGTTAGACCTATAGTCCCGTATCTCTCCTGTGTGGCCTTATGTTCCTCCATGACACATCTCTTGGTGGAGGTCATCTACCAAGGCCACCAACGCAGTCTCGGTGCCATATCCTGGACAAAAACCTGATTGAAAAGGGTCCAGAAAGCCGATGCTATCCAAATGGCCCTGGAGCTGCTGGACCACTACCGCCTCAATAACTTTCCCTAAAAAGGGAAGGCTAGAGGTGAGTCAACATCCAACGATGGTTTCTTAAGCAGGAGCTGCACCACTGCCTCCTTGAGACAGTCCAGCACCCTACCCTCCCAAAGGGAGGCATTGATCACTCCCGCCAGCACTGGTTCCAAGGTCTCCCTGGAAGCTTTCACTAACCAGGACAGACCAGGATCTAATTCACAAAAAGTGGCCCTAACAGACCCCCAAACCCCCTCGGCATTGGCCGGCATCATTTCCTGAAACTGGTCCCACAAAGATGGACCAAACATGCCATCCATAACCATCAGCTGTCCTCCTTCTTTATCAATCCTGTCCCACATAGCAGTAGTTATTCATTTTAGCTCTACGTTCTTACTAGCTCAACTCTCAAATAGCAGATACAGCTGAAACCCCTACCCTGAACGCATTAAAAAAATAGTACTTAACATCACAACCTGAGCTGGGCTAGTATCTGGCAATTTTATTCCTTGAGTTTCAGTCATTTGTTCTGTTTATTATTAATAGAGCACCAGCAACATGCCTAGTGCTGAACAGTTGGGATTCAAGACAGGACCCTGCCACGAAGGGCTTACAGTCTAGTACAGGCAAGGGAGAGGGGAATAGAGGGAGACAGAGATACATCCAAGAAGTAGCAAGTGCACATGCTTAGCTTAGTTACAAGGGAAGAGAGGGCTCCTGAGGGATAAGATGGTCTAGGGAGAAGTATAAATGAGTAATCTATAGGATGCAGAGGAGCTAGAGAGAGCCTTATGGTCTAATCATTACTGGTCATGGTCTAGTCCAGGAGTGGCCATAGTGCCCAACCCCAAGAACCACATACCTATATTTTCACATGGCTGAGAGCCACAAGCCCCTTTGAAGCACCTTCCAACCTAAGGGTGCTTTTTGACGAGACAGAAATGGCGGCTGAGCCCTTTATCAGCCGCCATTGTTGCCGTCCATTTGAATCCCCGGCGTGCTCTAACGCTGGGTCTCCTCTGCGTGAAGCCGGCCCGGTGATCCTGCCCCCTTCAAGGTGGATCACCAATGTGCCGGCTTTACGCCGCACTTCCGGTCTCGCCGGAAGTGTGCACATGCGCAGATACTCTCTGGGACGTGTCTAAACAGCAGACACGTCCCAGAGAGTATCACGGGGGTGGAGAGGCGGCAGCGACAACGATGCCGCTTGCCTCCCTCTCGTCAAAAAGCGCCCTAAGTCTCATCCTTTTCCTGCTTTGTGATTGGTTGTCTGAGAGGGTGCTCTGCTGTCCTGACTGCTGAGATTTTGAGGAGCAATTGCAGTTCAGCTGCTGAGAGTCAAATGTAATGAAGTAAGACAGATGCAGGACCATTAAGGCAGCACAAGGTCCTGGACTAGCACTTATGCTGCCCAAGAGCCATATGTGGCTCCAGACCCACAGTTTGGCCACTCCATAGTGCCCAACCCCAAGAACCACATACCTATATTTTCACATGGCTGAGAGCCACAAGCCCCTTTGAAGCACCTTCCAACCTAAGGGTGCTTTTTGACGAGACAGAAATGGCGGCTGAGCCCTTTATCAGCCGCCATTGTTGCCGTCCATTTGAATCCCCGGCGTGCTCTAACGCTGGGTCTCCTCTGCGTGAAGCCGGCCCGGTGATCCTGCCCCCTTCAAGGTGGATCACCAATGTGCCGGCTTTACGCCGCACTTCCGGTCTCGCCGGAAGTGTGCACATGCGCAGATACTCTCTGGGACGTGTCTAAACAGCAGACACGTCCCAGAGAGTATCACGGGGGTGGAGAGGCGGCAGCGACAACGATGCCGCTTGCCTCCCTCTCGTCAAAAAGCGCCCTAAGTCTCATCCTTTTCCTGCTTTGTGATTGGTTGTCTGAGAGGGTGCTCTGCTGTCCTGACTGCTGAGATTTTGAGGAGCAATTGCAGTTCAGCTGCTGAGAGTCAAATGTAATGAAGTAAGACAGATGCAGGACCATTAAGGCAGCACAAGGTCCTGGACTAGCACTTATGCTGCCCAAGAGCCATATGTGGCTCCAGACCCACAGTTTGGCCACTCCTGGTCTAGTCATTACTTGTTCATAGACACTGGTTTTATTTTCACATGTATTCATAACCATTTGATACAAATCTTTTTGGAAACAAAATTCAGTCTATTAGCTTCTTAAGAGATGTATGAGTTTGTTTTAGGTTATTATCTCTGTATAATTAGTTTGCTAGCTTTATCACTTTGAATTGCTTATGTGCTCCCCAACTAGATGAACATAACTGTGAGGGGAAAAGGTAGGTTGTGATCAAGTTATTGTGCTTTAGTCACCCAGGTGCAGAGTGGGAGCAGTTGCTTAGCTAGCCAGTGTGAGGAATTTTTCAAAGATTTAAGTCTTTTCTCTTCCAACAATTAGGCTGTTGTAGTATTGCAGGCTGTGGTCCCAGTTATAATTAGTTTTCTTCTGTTATGTTGACACAAAGTAATTGCTTGTGGCATGTGCCTGTGCAGTCCTAGCCAGAAAAGGTGGGACCACATCCTTTTTATTTAATTGCTTTTGGGATAAGGTAGCAAATTCTCCATTTTATTTAACAAAGGCAGTGCCAAGGCTATGACCCACAGATTAGATTCACTGTGATATAAAATATTTTTTTGCAGCCAACTGTTATAGCATTATGTTCGGTAGAGTTCCACTGGGTTTACAAAGCAGCTTATGATATGGAGGAGTTCTTTGAGGCGTGCTTTGCTGCCTCCTATGTCTGGGGAGAGGAAGGTACAAGCATAGGTTTGTGTGTTCCCTGGTGTGTTTGACCACATTTCTCTCACCACCCAGCCACAAGTTTCCTTCCATTCTTCTCCTAAGCCTCTTTGTCCAAGTTACGTTCAGTTGATATTCACAAGGCCGTCCTTAAATTTGCGGGGCCCAGGGCAAAAATAAAATCTTGGGTTCCCCATGGCTCCGCCTTCCATACCTCCTTACTCTTTTAACAGTTGGCAATCTTGTGTTTGCTTACAAAAGCAAAGAAATGTCATAGGTTTTCACACACACGTGTACACACACAGGCTTTCCCATGTGAACACACACAAGCTCGCTTGCTCTCCCTTTCACTCACATGCACACCCCTCTGCAGGGGGTATTCAGGGACCTGTGATTTACTGGAAGTGAGGGGATGCTGCACAGGGTCCTTCAGGATGCAGGCTGAGTTGTGGTCAGGGAGAGACCTCTCAATTTCTATTGAGAGAGACTATTTCAGCCTATCTCGGGGCCTCAGGAGCACTGGACTTGAAATTACCAGGTGTATATATGAGGAGGCACAGAGTGACATGGGTGACAGTGGATGTCACTCTATGCCTCCTCATATATACCTGTCTTACATTTGCTCAGTTTATATTTCTGACCTGCTACGCTACATGCCTGGGGAAGAGTCTGAAAGCTTGCACATTCTCACCAACAGAAATATATCTGATAAAAGAGAATCATTTGAACTACTTTATCTCCATCTCTATTTATTCTGTGGGACTCTTTTTAAAAAATAAAATAAAAATTACTCCTTGATTTCCAGTGGGACTTGTTGTAGCAGTCTTGGGCATGCCAGTATAAGTGTTGTCAGGATCAGAGCCATATAACTCAGTCACTCCACTTGGGAATTAGCACAAACAGTTTATTTCTATGTATAACACAGTCTTGTCTCCAGGCCAGTCAACAAACCTCTGACCGGTCATACACAGTTCTCAGGCCTAGCCTCACCAGGTGGCAGACCTCTGGCTAGCTTACGAAGACTCACTCTTTCTCTCTCCAGGTTTCTCCTCAGGCCTCTCTCCAAGCCCTCCACTCTTTGGCACAGATGTTTTCACTTTTGCCTCTCACTTCCTGTTTTCCTACTTTTATACTGCTGAGTAGGCGTGGCTTTAGACCCACTCAGTCTCTCTTAAAGCGCCAGCGGTCCACAGGGACTCTGCCCTGTTATACTTGTGTTTGCAAGTCATGTGATGTAGGCACTTTTGTTTCTCTTTCATTAGGATTTGTCAGTCCAAAGAGCCTGATAAAAGTTTTGGGTCCCTCTTTCATTAGGGGTAATTAATTAGCCTATCAAATAACAGTTCTTGAGCGATTCGGTAATACCCCTCTCCTTCTCCCCCATTATCTAAAGGCAGAATTAAGTTTTTAAGGACTCCTGGCCAAGCACATCTTTAGTTGAAATCAGTAAAATAAACAAGCCAGATAATTATGCCTTTCAAAAGAATCTACCTCCACAATGTCTGCCTCAATCAATTAGGAGGAACAAAAAAGAAAAAGATTAGATTATACCTGCAGGAAACAAGGAAATTAAGAGGAATGACAGGAATTTGAGGACATGTTCAAACAGTTTTAAAAATTCCAGGAATGCAAATAAAAACCATACAGCAAGGCTAGTCTCAGTCACATGTGTTAAATACTGACCCTTATCAGTAAATTAAAATCAAGACATGAGTCATGGAGATTTTGAACATCATGGGATTTAGCAAAAATAAATGAAATTATGAAAGATGGAGAGGCAACAACATAATTAGACGTAATACTTCCTAAATCTGGAGGAGGAAACACCGGAAAAGAATGTAATCTGAAACTGAAAATATATTGGGGAGTGTAAGGTCTTTTTAATATCAGAATGACAGGCATAATAGGAAAGTTAAAAACGAGTGTCCAAGATTCAGTGAAATCCAAATGGGATTGGGAAGTGGTGAGGAGGTGCTTGTTAATGGAAGAGATATTATGGGAAACACTTGGAAGACTAAAGAGATAGATTCCAACGGAAGAATATGGTCTTGTAAATAAACCTTATGCCATCAATTTAACATAGTTTTCTTGTCAAATAAAAAGAAAATATGCCAAGGTCAGATTGCAGATGGACAGATCCTCTACTTAGGGCTAGAAGTGAAACAAATCATCCACAAAATGGATCATTTTTTAAATTAAACTTATTAGATTTTATTTTTAAAATAAATGTATCTGTTTGTTGTATGCTGCCCAGAGCATTAGGGAAAGTGCATGGTATAAATCTAAGTGAATAAATAAATCCAACAAATTCACACAATTCAGATTCATTCAAAGAAAGCCATTATTCATTTTCTGCTTCACTCATTGATTTCAGATATTTGTTTTGGTTATTTTGCTTATTTCATTTTCTCTTAGGGCTGCAGTGGAGCAGCCCTTTGTCAGAGATGCTTCCGCTTCGGCTTCCAGCGGTTTGGAACGGAGGCACAAAGCTCTGACGTGTTTTTTTTTGTTTTTAATCATGCCTGATCTCTGTGCCCCCATTCCAAAGTGCTGCTCTAGCTCCCCTCTCCCCTGCACTGTACAGTGGCATGTGCATGCCAGTGAAAATGGGTTTTGCACATGCGCAATAGCCAAAATTGCACATGTACAAAACAGTATTTCAATGAATGCACATGGGCCGTCTTCGTTTCAGTTTTACTTGGGGCCTTATGCCTTTTTTTAAATAACGGAAAGACACCCGTTGATTTAAATTGGGCTTTAAATCAGGCCTGTTGACTTCATCTGCATGACTGATTAACATGTGCTACAACAGTGGCTCACAAAAAGGTTGAGAAGAAGGCCCACGAGAACATTTTTAAAAATCGAAGACCCTCTTGAATAAATCCAGGATCTGTTTGGGTGCACAAGGCTCGGCAAGAAGCAAGGCAGGGATATTGCTAGGTGGTAATGGGCTCTGGTGAAGAAGATGGAATGGGCCTCCTACTGGGACACTTCTCTTTAGTGTGCATATGCATTCTACATGTGCGTGGGGGGGGATCTCCAGGCTCGTGGGCCCCAGTGTGGGCTGCACCTGTTGTACCTCTTATAGCTACGTCCCTGAATCCACGGCTCTCCACGGTCCCAACCTGCTGGTGGGGAAGCAGCTGGGTGAGATGGCCATAAGAAATAATAAAAACAGCAATTAGAGCTAGAGGTGAACTTCCAATTTTCAATCGGAATGGGCCAGTTAGCCTGTTCCAAAAGAAAACTGGAACAATCCGTTGGAATTAGGACAAAATATGAAGTCAAAACGGTGAATGCGTAAATGGCTGCCAGGGCTGTTTCATGCATACACAAACGGCTGCTACCCTTATTCACAACGGCGACAATGCAGCTCCCACCCTTTTAAATGCTGTGCTCTGCCCTAGCCATTTTGCACACTCACAAAACAGCCCTGGCAGTCATTTTGCGCGAGTGCAAGGGGTTTGTGTTTTTGTTTTCAGCTGGAATTCTGGATTGGAGGGGGGGTGGGGAGGGACACAGCTATTCTGTTTTTGTGGAAATTTCTGCAAAAAACGGAATAGCTGTTTTGAACCAACCCTAACTAGGGCTTCTGCTCAGGAAAGAAAGACCATGCTGAACACCCTTTGGTGTAAGCAATTTAAGCATGTGCTTTAAACTAAGTACTTTCCTGAATGAGGATTAGGGATTTCACATGTAACAGTGCCCCCATAAGCATGCAGACTGTGTGTGTTTGTAGTACACACAAACGTGAAAATGGCTATGTACCAAATCCAGTTCCTGGTGAGGGGCACAGCCATCACTAGCAAAGGGGAGAATTTAAGGCAGTTCCACAATTTTGACTTCAGCCCCAGTTCTTAGCTTTCCTCCCCTACTGATATTTTTTATTTTAACACTAAAAGGGAAGGGAATTGTTTTGTGTGCTTTGTATTGTGCTGGAGTTGGAGGTCTGAGTGTATGTGGATAAACAATATAAAGAGCACCACCTACTGGCAATCAGCTAAAATAGAAATTACTTTACTCTTTTCAAACAGAAACGTCTTACACCTCACCACCTCTGGAAGACGCCCAGGCCCGGGCTCAAACAAACCTCTTGGGGGAGGGAGTTCCAAAGCAGCAGGGCAGCAACCGAGAACACCTCCCTGCTAGCTCTTGTTCTATGAACAATGCTAACTAACAAATGGTACCCGCCTTGTCTGATTTCATGGGATCGATTTCAGGTGGTGTCGCCCGCTGATGCAGCCGGTGTCCTTGGGGCTGTAAGGGCCACCTGTTGTGAATTAGATCTGCGCCCGTCCTGGCTGGTTAAGGCCTTCCGGGAGACATTAGGGCCGTTGCTGGCGGGGGTTGTGACTGCCTCCCTTAGGGAGGGCAGGGTGCCGAGCCACCTCAAAGAGGTGGTGGTGAGGCCCCTGCTCAAGAAACCATCTCTTGACATTGACTCCCTGGCCAGCTATTGACCAGTCTCTAACTTTCTCTTTTTAGGGAAGGTTATTGAACAGGTGGTGGCTCAGCAGCTTCAGGGGCATCTGGATCGTGTCAGTTTTCTTGATCCCTCGCAGTCTGGCTTTTGTCCTGGGTTTGGCATGGAGACTGCACTTGTGGCTTTGGTTGACGACCTGAACCATGAATTAGATCAGGGCAGATCGTCTATGTTAATTTTATTAGATCTGTTGGCTGCATTTGATACAGTTGACCAGAAGGTGTTGGTGGCTCGGCTGTGGAACTGGGTGGACGGAATTGTTCTTGAACGGTTCCGCTCATTCCTGGCCGAGAGAACACAGCGTGTGGTTCTCGGGGAATGTACTTCATCTCCCCGGGACCACATGTGTGGAGTCCTGCAGGTTTCTATTCTGTCCCCCCTCCTGTTCAACGTGTATATGCAGCCTTTGGGCAAGGTCAGACTCGTGAGAGGGTTCGGCATGTGTTATCATCAGTACGCCAATGACACACAACTCTACCTCTCTTTTTCTCCAGACTCAGCAGTCTTGGTGCGCACCCAGTGCCTGGCGGCTGTGGGGGACTGGATGAGGGTGAGTTGTCTGAAGTTGAATCCCGACAAGATGGAGGTGATGTTGGTGGGTGGGGCCAGGGAGGTGGTGACTCGTGTCATTGATGGGGTTTACCCCCCTTTGGTCACACAGGTCCATAGTCTGGGGGTGCTCCTCGACCCACAGCTCCACCTGGATCTCCAGATGGAGACTGTGGCGAGGGGAGCATTTCGCCAGTTACATTTGGTACAACAGCTGCGGCCGTATGTTTCAGACTCGGATCTGGCCACCATCCTCCATGCCTTTTATTACCTCTCGATTAGACTACTGTAACGCACTCTATGTGGGGCTGCCCTTGGAGATGGTCCAGAGGTTGCAGCTGGTGCAGAATGCAGTGGCCCGTCTCTTAATGGGGACGGGTCACTGCGAGCACATTACACCAGTGCTCCGTTCTCTGCGCTGGCTGCCTATTATCTTCTGGGCCCAATTCAAGGTGTTAGTAATGACCTACAAAGCCCTAAACAGCCTGGGCCCAGCTTACCTGCGGGACTGCCTCAGGCCCCAGATCATATTGCGGCCCCTGCGGTCGGCCGGGGACACCCGACTCGAAGTCCCCCAAGTTTCCCAGGTGGCAATGATGGGGAGGGCATTCTCAGTGGCCGCTCCTAGGCTGTGGAATTCCCTCCCAACAGAGGCCCGCTTGGCCCCAGACCTCCCCTCTTTCTGAAGACCATGTAAGACCTGGCTATTCCGCCGGGCCTTCAGAGAGGGAGACGGGTGGGGGGGTGTTATTGTTATTATTATTATTATTATTATTATAATTATTATAATAAACATTTATATAGCGCAAGCCATGTACCTGGTGCTGTATAGAACATAGAATTGGCCATGGTCCCTGCCTGTGGCTTACAATCTAAAAGACAAGGATGGGGAGACAGGGAGAGGGGACAGTGGGAGAGACAGGGGAGAAGACAAACAAACATTCAGACGAATGCGAAGTCTCAGGTGCGTATGCTTGGCTTGGTTACAATCAGGTTGGTTGCAGCAGTCTGCAGAGGAGGGCAGACAGTAAGTATATGGGCAACGACTAGCAGGCATTGGGAAAGGCGGCGAGGAAAAAGTGGGTCTTGAGGAGGGATTTGAAGGAGCGGAGGGAGGGGACAAGGTGAATGTGGGTAGGGAGGGAGTTCCAGGCATGGGGGGTAGCAAGGGAGAAGGGTTGAAGGTGGTTAGGTGAGCAGGAGAAATGAGGGAGAGTGAGCATGCAGGAGTGCGTAGGGAGATTAGGTCCGAGAGGTAAGGGGGAGCTTGGTTGTGGAGTGTTTTGAACATGAATGCCAGGAGTTGTTATTGTTAGTACTGTTGTAAGATGCCCTGAGCTGCTCTGTGAGCGGGAGGGTGAGGGGTAAAAGAGTAGCAAAATAAATGAATAAATGAATAAATAATAAAATGGTACCTACAGGGAGGCACTCCCAGCCGATTGTGGCGGCCACAATGCGGCATGGAAGGACAGGTGGTCTTTTAGATATTTAGGCCCAGAACATTTAGGGCTTTAAAGGTCAAAAACAGTACTTTGAATTGTGCCCAGAAAGCTGTAGGAAGTCATTGCAGATTTTGGAGCATTGGTATAATGTGGTCCCAGCACCCCGCCCCCAAAAGGAGGCAAGCCACCACATTCTGCACCAGCTGCAACTTTTGACAATCATCAAGGGCAGCCCCATGTAGAGTGCATTGCAATAATCTAGCCTCGAGGTGATGAAAGCATGGATGATGGTGACCAGATCCAAATCAGAAAGAAAAGGCTGCAGTCTCCTCATCAGATGGAGGTGGTGAAAAGTGCTTCTGTCCACCCCTACAATCTGACAATCCAGGCACAGCAAGGGGTCTAGAAACACTCCAAGGCTGCAAACCTGATTGATGAGAGGGGGCCAGATTCCATCAATAACAGGAGTCCCAGTCCCCTCCAGGTCACAAGGCCAGCCAACCATCATCACCTCAAACATATCCAGATTCAGCCTCAGTCGGCTGATCCCCATCCAGTCCCCAACAGCAGCCAGGCATTGGGTGAGCACTGAGACTGCAGGGCCAGATCGGATGAAAAAGAGAGGTAGAGCTGGGGGTGATCATCATACTGATGACACTTTATCCCAAACCTCCGAATGACCTCACCCAGCAGCCTCATATACACATTGAACAAGAGGGGAGACCGACTAGACCCTTGCAGGACCCCACAGAGGAGGTCCCGAGAGGACAACAAGAAATTGTCCATCACTATTCTCTGGGACCTCCCCATCAAGAAGGAGTGGAATCACTCAAGTGGTCCCACACACTCCTGCCAGGTCCCACAGTTGTGTCAATTGGATGAAATTTAAGTAGCAGATGAGATTTAATGTGGACAAGTGCAAAGTGATATACATAGGGGAAAATAATCCAAACTATTTGTACACAATGCTGGGTTCTAAATTATGGGTTACCACTCAAAAAAGGATCTTGGTGTCATTATGGACAATACGTTAAAATCCTCCGCTCAATGTATGACAGCAGTCAAAAAAGCAAATAGGATGTTAGGAATTATTTGGAAAAGGATAAAGAATAAAACTGAAAATATCATAATGCCTCTGTATAAATATATGGTGCAACCACACCTTGAATATTGTGTGCAGTTCTGGTCACCCCATCTCAAAAAAGACATAATAGAACTAGAAAAGTTCAAACTCAACATAGCTAAAACTGAACTCCTTATCTCCCCCCTCCCAATTCTTCCTCTCCCTCTTCCCTGTCGATCCTTATTGACAGGGTCACCATCCTTCCCGTCCCCCAAGCCCGTAGCTTAGGCTTCATCTTTGACTCACCCCGTTCTTTTAAACCCTACATTGACTCTGTTGCCAAATCCTGTCACTTCTCCCTGCATAACGTTGCTAAGATTCGCCCTTTTCTCTCTGTATCCTCTGCCAAAATCCTTATTCACACCCTGGTCATCTCTCGCCTCAATTACTGTAACCTCCTTCTCACTGGCCTCCCCTTTCTCCCCTTATCGCCATCCAGAACTCTGCTGCCAGGGTCATCCACCTCACCTGTTGCTTCGACCATGTGCAGCCCCTCCTCTCCTCTCTTCACTGGCTCCCCCTTCCTGAACGAATTCTGCACAAGCTCCTAGTCTTCACCTATAAAGCTCTTCTCAGCCTAGTAGAGATCTCCCCGGGTCCTTCTGGTGGACTAAAATAAATGAGTCCCTAAACGAGATGGGTTTGTCCTACTCATTCTTATTGGGATTCCCTCTTGAAGAAATAAAGAAAATGTTGAGGACCAGGATTACAGATTTGGATATTCAAAACTCTAGAACTATTGCTATGGGATTGGGGTCTTCCCCGTGGTATCAATTTCTGATCCCTGACTGTACAGGGGCTGAATACATTAAATGGGATCTTCCCTTCCAGCACAAGCGGGCGTTGTTTGCACTGAGGCTACAGATTATGCCCTCTGCGGTGTTGGAGGGAAGATATTTGGGTATTCCATATGGAGATAGATTGTGCTCCTATTGTCAATTAGAAATAGAGGATATTGTGCACCATCTCCTTGTCTGCCCAAGGTATGCTTGCTTGCGTAGAAAACTATGGGAGAGGATAATGATCTCCCCCCAATCTAACTGCAATGCAAAATATAGTGTTTCTTTTGGCAGGGAAAAACCAGCAACTTACTGCGACAGTGGCGCTTTATGCTTATCTTTTCCAAAAAGTCAGAGTACAGAATATGATAATGATGGAGTAATGCATAGAGACCAGTAGGACCTTATGTTATGCTTGGGGCTTCAGGCTAGATGAGATAGGTATGCGCCCAAATATCTGGGGGCGCCTCAAGGGTTAGGTTACGTTCATCCTATGGAATGTTTGTATTATTTTATTTTTCTATGTTACATGTGTTTATGCTGTGCATATTATAGTTTTGTTTTGTCATGGCCTGTGGCCAGAACAATAAAGATTATTATTATTATTATTATTATTTCTTCTCAACCTTGCTCCCCCTACCTCTCTGCGCTAATTTCCCTCCGTACTCCAGTTCGTGAGCTCCGCTCCTCCTCTGTCCCCTTTCTCGCCCTCCCTCGCCTCCCCTGCTCCCCTAACCACCTTCGTCCCTAGTTGCCCCCCCACGCCTGGAACTCCCTCCCTGCCCACATTTGCCTCACCCCCACCCTTCGTACCTTCAAATCCTTCCTCAAGACCCACCTCTTCCGCTCTGCCCTCCCCGACTCCTCGCTCCCCTCACCTAACTCCTGCTGATATCTTCCGTTCAGTACAATCTGTTACCTGAGGTCTGTGTACTCATATCCTCACCACATGGACCAACCAGGCATCATTCTTGATGTAACCAAGCCAAGCGCGTGCACCTGGGACCTTGCATCTTCATGAATGTTACACTCCTTGTCTCTCCCTCTGTTCCCCTTCCTTCGTCTCCCCCCCACCCCACCCCCACCCCGTCTCTCAGATTGTAAGCCCTACGACAGGGATTGTGTCTATTCAATTAATTTGTAAAGTGCCAGGTACATTGCTGGCACTATATAAATGCTTGCTAATAATAATGATAATAATAATAATTAATAAAAGGTGCAGAGAAGGACAACAAAAAATGATAAAGGGCATGAAACAGCCCCTGAACAAAGAGAAGTTTGGAAGGTTGGGGTTCTTCAGCTTGGAGAAGAAACTACTGAGAAGGAATATGATAGAAGTGTATAAACTCATGTGTATGGTACAAAAGTGTATAGAACAGTAATTTACCCTCTCAAATATTAGTAGTAGTAGTAGTATATTTTTATTCTGCCTCTTCTGCTCACAGCAGCTTGAGGCAGCTAACATCAACAAAATAAAACATAAATAAATATATTAAAACACTAGTAAAACAATATTAAACTGGGGGTTAAAATAAACTACCCTAACCCACCCATCTCTCTCACCAAATGCCTGGCGGAACAGGCAGGTTTTGCATTTTTATCGAAAGGAGGGAAGGTCTGGAGTCAATCGGGCCTCTGGTGGAAGGGAGTTCCACGGTCTGGGTACAGCCACTGAGAACGCCCTCTCCAGAGTCACCCCCTCTCCCCCTGGGATACCCAGGGGAACCTCCAGGAAGGCACCCCTGGTCGACCACAAGGGCCATTACAGGGTCCAGGGAGTGAGACAGTCCCACAGGTAGGCATGACCCAGACGGTTTAGGGCTTTATAGGTCAAACCAACACCTTAAATCGGGCCCAAAAGATTATAGGCATCCAGTGCAGAGAGCGGAGCACCGGTGTAATGTGCTCATGGTGACCCGCTTCCATAAGGAGGCGGGCTGCCGCATTCTGCACCAGCTGCAGCCACCAGATCGTCACCATGGGTAGCCCCATGTAAAGTGTGTTACAATAGTCTGAGGTAATGAAGGCATGGATGATAGTGACCGGAGTCTGAGATATATGCCCGAAGCTGCCGCACCAGATGTAATTGGTGAAACGTGCTCCTCACCACACTCTCCACCTGGACATCCAAGTGGAGCTGAGAATCAAGGAGCACTCCCAGACTATGAACCTGAGAAGCCAGTGGGGGACGGACCCCATCAATGACAGGTGATGTCACACCCACCGCCTTACCCATTAGCATCACCTCCATCTTGTTGGGATTCAGTTTCAGTCGACTCGCCCTCATCCAGTCCCCCACAGCTGCCAAACACTGGGTAAGCACCAAGGGGGGGAGGGGGGGTCTGGGTTGGATGAAAAAGGGAGGTAGAGTACTAGATAGTACTAGAACCCTGGGACGCTCCATGAAACTAACTGGTAACAGATTTATAACAAATAAAGGTGGTTATTTTTCACTCGGTGCACAATTAAGAAGTGTGATTTGTTGCCAGAGGATGTGGTGAAGGCCAGTAATTTAGTTGGGATTAAAAATAGATTGAATAAATTCTTGAAGAGTAGATCCATTAACAGGTTTAGGGGGATATAACATTTTACTGTCGGGAGCTGGGAATGAACAACAGGGAATGGATTTCTCATTGGGTACTTCTCTCAAGCAACTGAGATTGGCCACTGTCAAAGACAGAATGCTGGGCTAAGGGTCAGTGGACCATTGGTCTGGCCAGGTATTGCACTACTTATGTTCCAATGGTCTTCCTGTCACAAGCAACTCTCCAGACACTTTCAACTGTCTTCTAGACTGAGAGCCTAGTGACACTTTTCAGTGGGCAAAAAATAAAGATGAAACCTCACAAGGCTTAACACATTATATTGAGGGGTTCAACACCTTGTGATAAAGAAACCGCAGAGTGTTTACCCTGATCATGTTCTCTCCAATCATGAGAACACTTGGAAGTGTGGTAAACTACCACACGGCTCTCCTCCACAGAACTGTTCTCTTACAAGCATTCAAAGTCACACATTCTGGGTGATGTCACATGAGCAGCGAGGGCCGGATCCCCATGTGGCCTCATGGTGTGCAAGTGAGGCTGCCACACTGCAGGGCCAGTGCAGGGAACTGGGCTCATGAGCAGCCTCCCCTCCCCCATGAAGAAGCTGGGTGACCAGGCTGCTCTCGGAGCTCCCACCATGGCCATGGTGAGCCGTGACATCAGCCCTGCCCTGCCTCCTTCCCTGGCCTCGCTGAGATACCAGCCCCAGATGTGACATGGCCACACACCATGGTTGACTGTGCCCAGCACTCAAGACCCTGCAGTGGGGCAGTGTTGCATAGGGGATTAGCTCTCTTTGGATCGGGGGACCCACACACCCTGGTTTGCACATATGAGAGATTCACATAGAAGGGATCTTAAATCATAGTTATAGATTTATTTAGTTGTTCACACATTTATAAAGCCCAGTCTGTAATGATCCAGCAGCAGTTACCTAGCTATAAAATATCCCACACCCAAAGTCAGTCTTACATGTCTTGAAAGCTCAAAACGGTGGATGTCATCTGTCAGGAGCAGGAGATAGGTGATGGCCTGGTCTGATCAAGTTGTAGGACCCCCTATGGAGGGGTCCCGGAAAGGGTCAACAGCCCACGGACACCAAGTTAGATGCCAAGCGCTGAGACAACGTTCTGGTCTCTGCTTCAGTCTTTTATAGTGTTTTGGGGAGAAGACGTTCTTTAGTATGCATATTCCAGGGTGCTTGATTGTGCAATGTGCTTGCTGGTATTCATCTTACAGGGTCTGGCTGTCATCTCCCTTTCCCATCCATCTGGAGCCTGGGTGCTAATGGTCACATTCCCAGTTTGTTTGTTAGTCAGGGTGGGCACTTGATAACAGGACATCTTTTTCCCTCCCTTCAGGCAGGGAGTAGATATGCCTTTATCATCTGTGCTGGTGCAAAAAGGGTGATGGCCGCTTGAATGGCTTCTGCTTGTCAGTTGGCAACTCCCTGAGCAGAAACATCTCCTCCTTCCCCTCCAGGCGTGAAGGAGATATTCTTCAGGGGTGTTCAAGCACCCTCTCATCAAGCCCCTTTGTTTTAGTCTTTGTCAGTGCTTTGTTCCAGGCTGGGTGCGGTTGGTCAGCAATATGATGTAAATCACTGGTCTTGCAAGACATGATGATGTGGTTGGGAGTTTGTGAAAGTCATGTGAGATTATTTCCCACACAGCCTACCTGGCTATTTCTAGAGATCCTGCCTACTGGATCAGTACAGATAATTCAGAGGTTTGGTACAATAGTTACATGCATTTTCAAATATGGTCATTGGTTCCAGTATATTAATTCTCATAGTATATTACATACAATCAAATTGCAACACAAGTACAGCCCCTCCTTGGGCAGCCTTACCCTTGAGAATCACTCCCTACATTTGCATTCCTGACACTACTTGGCCCGACAGGTAGCAATCGCCACTCGCGTAAGATGTGAACACAACAGATACGTTCAGACGTCGGTGCTGGATCTAGGAAAGTTGAGGGTCTGTGCAAAATAGTGAGGTGAGCTCCCTCCAAACATAGGAATGTTTGGCAGACACAAACTGACTTACTCATTTAAAACAAAGTAAACTGTTACGGTAATCATTTTTGGTGTTTGATTAAACATAACCACTCCTTCAGCCCTGCCCCCACGTTGTTTCTAGCTTATTCATGGACCCCAAGTATTGGGGAGGAAAGCCTCCTCCCAACTTCATGTCTGTCCTCTGTGGTCTGATCTCCTGGCTTTCTCCTTAACCCAATCACTTGTCCTGCCCTTTGACTATGTTTGCCTGACCTGGTTAGAGCCCTTAGCTTTGACCATCTAGTTCACATCATCATGCTACACACGGGTTTGCCTCTTCAGTTTGCCACCTGGCTTCTAAGGCCTGTTCCTGTAAATAGTACCACCCACAATCCCAGCCCAGTCTAACTCCATTCTGCACCCCCAAGAGTATGGCATGCTAGGCAAGTACCTAGACTGCCATTCCCAAAGGTTGGCCCTGCAGTTATTTTATTTTTTTAAAAAAAAAGCTTGGTTCAAAAACCACTGAGTGAGGTCAGTGAAAAGGCCATCAGTGATGTAAATCAGCTTCTGGATTAAGCCAACATTGTTTTGAAAACTCAAAGCACTTCACAAAGGAGGCTATGGGTGTTGCATGTTGCACATGATGCTGGATGTGGAATTCATGGCTCTCATCTCACATAATGTGCATTTGAAACCAGCTATGTGCCAGCTACTCCCTTGTCCTGCTGGTGCACCCACCTTTCGTGCCCACTGTGTAGGGCAAGGACCTGCATGTAGCTGGCGTAATGTGGAGACAGACAAGCGGTGAGAGTATGGTGGCAATGGAAAGCTGCCACTGCGCTCTTCCTGCTCATCCCAATCCCCACATACTTACCTTGGTACCAAGGAGCAGTGAATGGTGGCGACAGAAGTCACTGAGCGTGTCCTGAGAGTGTCAGTGAGCTGCTGCTGCTCCATGTTGACGATGCTTCTAGGAACCCTTTGCTTCTCCTGCTGCCACAGCTTACTGCTCCCTTGGACCCCGCCACCCAGATAAGTCAGAGGTGGGGCAACCTGGAAAGCAGCAGTAACAGCTGAGAGAAGAGCAGTTACGGCAGCACGTCCCAGGGAGTGGCAGAGACAGGAGTAGTGGTAGCGGATCCAGGGGGGCAGAGAGCTGCTGCTCCTGGGACCTGCTGTCTCTGCTGCTGCTGGTAAGACTTTCCCTGCCTCCAACCAACTCATGGGTAGTTATTGCGTGTACCAACAGCTACCATACATTGGCAGCCCAGACCATGTTCAGGATTGCCCATGTTAGCAATTCACACATATCCAGTGCAGCATGTGTTAACACCCAATGTCTTCACTGCCTCCATTGGATAGATTGGAACCCAAGGCCAAGATGTTGGAGGAGGGGAGAGGTTCTAATCTCAAGCACATTCCCACGTACAACAAATCAGCGCTTTTTTTCTTTTCCCCGCATATTTCCTTGTTGTGTGAACGGCTGTATGCGTGTCTTTGACCGTGCCGTGCTTGCGCTTGTTTTTTAAGCGCATTGACAAGCAGTAAAAACCTACCTTTACAAGAGCGCGTTTCTAAACACCTGCATAAATCCTCCTGTCAGAATGTCCTCCACTCTTCAGTATCATGAGTGCTCCGTTTCGGCTCCGCTCCTCTCCAGACCCCTGTGTATCTGACATGATACTGACTAGCCTAGTCAATATCACATTACACAGTACCTGGCATCCCCTCAAGCCGAACTAGAGCAGTGGCATCCTTTGGGCTTAGTATTTTGGCTAAGGAAGCTTCTCTAAAGTAATCTGGGATGTCAGAGTCATCCTGCCTCAGCGTTCATTTTACGCTAGTCTAAGGCACTTGACCAGCCAGATCGGTTTGTCTGTTCTGGCAGAGTCTCGGTGGTGGCTGATCCAGTAGCTTTGCGACGCCTAGACTTCCCTAAAGGGTAGTGAGTAGAATCTAACTGGTCTGGTGAGGCATAATCAAGTTACATTGAAAATCTCCCCCCACCCCTTTTGTTTTAGCTGAAAAGATGGGCCCATGTGTTTTGTGGGCGCATATTCCTGTTTTATTTTGTCTAGTTTGTGTGTTTTGATATAATTTTTCCTGAGACCTTAGATTTATTTTAATTTTATCTTGATTACTTGTTTTGGTATTGAGTTGTATTTGGTATGTTAAGGCCTGTTAATGTTTGTTTGTATTTTATTGTGGTCCAGCTAAGGCAATAGCTAACGCTGGTAATAAACTATTATTAACCTGGCATCCCAGCTCTCGCTCGACTCCTCTCCCGTCTCCGGGAGCCAGGCAAGCAAGGCGCTCATGATACTGACTTAAACTAGTGTGGGAATGTGAAAGGTGCATTATTTAAAATCGCTGAAAAGTGTAAATTAAATGCTGTGTGAATAAATGCAAGCACATTTTTAAATTGCCTGCATTGAGAAACATCAGCATTTTTCTGTATGTAGGAATGCTCAGACAGAGGTGGCCTGAAGTCATTAGGAGCAGTCCACCCATCTACAGACTTGAGAAGAAAAAGGGATGGGCAGGGAAGTGCCATTCCACTTCCACCAGCCCACACCATAAGAACCTGTCACTAGTGCCCCATTTTATTTTATTTTTACAGCCAGGAAGCTGAAACTGGGAGAGGTGACTTGCTTGACGCCATCTAGGGAAACCAGAATTTGAACTTGGGACTTTGTTCCAAATCGAACATATGGTCCACTCTTGAAAATATCACTCATGAATTGCAAGTTGCAAATGAAAACTGGTAACCTGCAAGTGGAAAACTGCTCCATAAAACTTCTCCTGCCCTTTTCTGAGTGGCCATGCCCCCAGCAGACCATCATCATGATGTCATTGTGTTCTGTAAGGAGAGCGTCCATGGCAGAAAGGGGCAGGACAAAGGGAATCTTCCATCTTTTCATGACTAACACCGCTTTTAAACGAGGTGCTGAAATGAGCCCCACCTTGAGAGAGAAGCCATGTGGGGAGTGTTTACACGCTCCCCACGCTGCTGGAAGTGACGTGCTCCCCGTTGCCAACAGCGGTGGTGGCTGGAGATGCAGTGCTTTGAAGAGGCGTGTTCTGAAAGCCTGAAAAGTGAGGCTTTCAGAACACGCCTCTTCAAAGCTCCGCATCTCCAGCTGCCACCATTGCCAGCAACGGGGAGCACATCACTTCCAGCAGCGCGGGGAGCGTGTAAACACTCCCCACATGGCTTCTCTCTCAACGCAGGGCTCAGGAGGCGCTTTTCAGCACCTCGTTTAAAAGCGGTGTTAGCCACGGCCACTTTAGTGCATTGTGATGTTCTTTAGGGGTCAGAGCCATGTCAGAAAGGAGCAGGACAGTGCCTTCACCCTGTGTGTCCCTGACACCCTGCACTTTTCTGACATGGCTTTGCCCTCATTTAAACATTCTGGCAGCACCCTTGCTTGTGCAAGTTGTTTTATGCCATTTGGAATCAAGGGTTGCTTAAAATATATAAGTGTAACTGGGCAATCTGTTTTCATTTATATAATTTAGCACATTTCTAAGTCTACATTGTATGTAAACAGATACAGTGAATACAGAAAGAGAATCAAGGGAATATAGATTATTATTCCCTTGACTCTGCTGCTTGAAATTTGAGGAATGTTTAGTGCAAATAAATTTCAGGATATGGGATATTCCTGAATTATTACCTTTAGAGTATCACTTCAAGATGGTCAATGTCTGAAGTTAGAGGTAGTTTGAGACATAGAAGACTGATCTTATTGCAGCGTGGACACCCCAGATCCCGCTTCCTGGGGGGCCCTGCACGGACTCTGTTGCTGGGACACAAAAGTTCAGTTGATTGGCTGTTTATTCTGGATTAGAGGAGTGTGTAACTCTTTGCAAGTATTTCCACCAGAATCCTATCTCAAAGTTTGCTTGTTGTAGATATTCTCAATGTTTGCTCTTTTGGCAAGTATCTCTTCAAGAAAATTTGGCCGCAAAACACAGGAAAACGCCAGAGTAGTTCTATACTATAGAATGAAAGAAGCTATAGAACTCCAAGGTAGTTCTATAGCTTCAAAGGGACCACTTCAGAGTAGGGGCTTTGTGGATTATGGCCCTTGTTAGCTAAACAATTTGTGTGAAGAGAACAAAACTGGGATGTAGTCATGGTGCCTCTGTTTTAAAATATTGGAATATGCTCCCTGCTCTAATAATTAGCACTATCTGCCTCTTTTGTACCTTTGACTTGGGAGTTCTTTGATTTGTGTCTGTGGAGTTCATTAACTGCAGAAATGGCTCCTTTATTAATTTATTTAGCGTGTGTGTATTGTGTTGGCCCTCAGTATGAGAGAGAGACAGTAGCTGAGACCAGCTTTGGTTGGAGAATGCAAGCTTTCAAACTTCACCTCAAACAGGCTTATGAATAGTTTGTGTTTACTTTAGGTCATGTGTTTCTTTTTAACACGCACATGTTCACACACACACACAGTCATGCTGAATTGTGCTTTCAAGTTTCTTAGATGGCATTCTACAGATAATTCCTGCCTAGAGCCACCAGAGGGCAGTTTATATCATTCAGCATCATCAGAGTCAGATCTTCACTGAATGCCTTCGGGCATCTACAGCCGATGTAAGTTATATATCAGAAGTGGGCAAACTGTGGCTAGAGATCTTTATTCCTTGGCCTGATTGTGGTAAATGGATGTGACTCTCAGGATTAGGAAACTTTGCCCAACCCTGTTATATATGGTTAATGAAAAATGTGTGTTTCTGAAATATATTGGGAAATTTGGTCTTTCATAATGCTAAATTGGCATTTTTCTTCTTGAAAAGTGTGGAGTAGTGCAAAATAATAATAATTTAAAAATTGTACCCAAAAGCAAACTCTGTTTAATTCAATGATTAGTGGAATGGAGGTGGTGATTCTGTTCACACAAAACATTTACCTCTGGGTAAATTACTCCAGGTTGAGTCAGTGATACGAGACTGTATGGAGTGGGAGAGCGCAGGAATGGAGAGAGAGAGTTGCATGTCATCAGCATACAGGTGATACTGGAAGCCGTGAGATTCAATGAGTTTACCCAGAGAAAGAGTATAAAGGGAGAAGAGAAGAGGCCCCAGGACAGAGCCTTGCAGAACACCCACCGAGAGGGGAAGTGACATAGAGTGTACATGTGTAGGAGCGTACACTCATCTCATCCCATTTTAAATCTCCCCCCCTCACCTGATGTGCATGCTGCCCCCCACCATGGCCATTTTAAAATGGTCAGAGTGCCTCTGGCGCAAGTCCTTTCTCTCTTGTTTTGGTTTTCCCATCAGGCCCTTTTAAGTGCTTCAGTTTTTTGAAGATGGCAGATGGAGTTAGAACACATGAGAATGATTTAAATGGCCCATTTCTCCTGGTACCATATGCTGATGTTCTCCAATCATTCCTGCAGGTGTGTGATGAGGTGAAAGGTCTTGCTGCATCACATGTGGAGCATTGGATCACCCCTAGAGTGACCTTTCTGGTCTCAGCCCTCATTTTCACAGATTGGCTAGTTTTTTGAAAGAAAAAAAATTCTATTAGATCTGACCAGCCGAGCTCCACCTTGTTAATAAAATCCCAGTCAGACACTTTGCTGGCGTGGAGAGGGTTGCTATGCTGTCCCAGGAAAGTGCCAGCCACCCCCTTGATACAAGATTGTTCACTGTTTCCTGCCCAGCTGAATAGCTGCTGCTGTGCTCTTGGCCATGCTAGACAGACTTGATTCCTCTGTATTCCACACTCTCTTCTAGCATAGTTATTTCCCTTTTTAGTATTTATTCTCTGCTAGATTTTTGCTTCAGTTAGGATTTTTAGACCTTGACATTGACATCTTCTTATGACTGAAGCCACAACCCAAGGTCATCAAGACACAAAGCCTGAAATATTCCTCAGAACTACAATCCAATAACATGTCTTCCACTGTGTGTTGCCTGCATGAAAAATGCACGCCCTATTGAAGCAATTGGACTTGGATCATCTGGTGGTCTTGTGACTGTGTTAAAACAAAATGTTTATCCTTGGGCAAGGTAGGTAAATTACCCCTGGGTAAATTAGAAGGCATTGTGTTCATTTTCAATAGCAACTATCTGTAATTCAATCATTTTTTCTTTTTATGTTAACTTGAATTCTGAAGTGGTCCTTTGTTTAAATAGAGATGAGTCTACTCAAATTTGATAGCCAAGGGCAAGGATTTGCACTTTTGAATCTGGCTTGGTGAGATTTGGGGAAGCCAAATCACAACTGTGTTTAAAGGCACAGTGAGTGTTCAGTTACAGTTAATCTTGAATCCTGGCCACACCATTCTTCTGCCCAAAACATTGATGACATGTGTTACCTTTGGCCCATCCCGGATCATGGCCCCGACCACAATATGGGATCGGGCGCAGCAGCCGCATTGGCCCCTGCGCCCGTCCTTCACGCCTGAAAATACACTAAGTGTTAGTCTCTGCAAAGGGCATGAATTTGTGCTGCAGCAGATTTCAGTTTTCTGTGCATTATGCATCAACCTAATGAATAAATCTGCCTCTTTGGGACTTTCAGGGCACAATCCCCCCATGTTTCAGCAACATTAATTGACTTTATTGGTGGAGGATTACATGCCTCAGCGTTGACACTTGGCAGATATGTGCTGCTGACACTGGGATTCGAACCTGCCTGAGAGAGGGGGCCAGGAGCAGGTGTTCAGACCAGCCCCACCCACCAGAGAGGAGCAGGTCTTTTTCACGCATGCACAGAACAGAAGTTTGCTACTTTGTAAACAAGGTTCTTCAAGATGGCTCCAATCATTCTCACAACTGGATTTTGCTTGTGTGCCCTTCACTCATCAGACATTCCCTAGCCATATGCTTTTCTTTTCACCATGTGACCTCCCAGCCTGTATAAGGCACTCCCCCTCTCAGCTGTCAGTTCCTTCCAACCCCAAATTTCGAAGTGGGGCTGGAGGGGTGGGTGTTATGAGAATGTTTGGAGCCATCTCAAAGAACCGTGTTTACAAGGTAGCAACCTTCCATTCGTCTTTGAGTGACTCCTCCCATTCTCACAACTGGGCAAGTACCAAGCTGTTAAATACTGGAAGCAGGAGGAATTCTTTAAATCAGAATGGGTGTTTTTACACACACATTTCTCCTGCATGTTTGCTGTTACATCCTGAACTTCCTGTGTGTCTAAATCACTCATCCAGATCTTAAACATCTGGCTCTTTGAACTTCTGCATAGAACTTCTCCCAGAATTTTTGTGTGTAAAAAGTTCTCCTGGTAAACTGCTTTGCTCCAGGCAGCTGTGGTCACTTGGTTTCCATGGCAGCCTGTCACATCTACAGCTGCGGCTACTTTAGGCTGCCTCAGGGCAGTATATGTGTAAAGAATGCATCCAGGAACTTCCGTGTGTGTGAGAGAGAGAGAGAGAGATGCATCTGGAACTTACTTGTGGACTTGTAAACCCAGAAGATTGAAAAATCTGGAACTTTAAGGTGTGTGTAAAAATGCCCATTGTCATCCAGATTCGGAGACAGCTTGAAATAAACAATGCAGAGAGAAGCTGATTATAAATACAAAGTAGCAAACTGCCTACCTATTGTACAGCATTGAGTGTTGCTGTTCCCAAGATCTGTAACTAATAAATTATTAGGATTGAGATCGTCATAAAACACCACTCCAATGTGGTACAAAACAAAACTTGATTGGAACGGCACACCTTGGTTTTCTATTCTTGGCAGAATTATACTACACACACAGTATTATACAGATAGTCCCCAGATAAAGATATCTTACGTGTCCTGTGACTGGCCAAATCCTGGAAGCACGCAGGCTGATTCAGGGAAAAGACTGAGAGAGGGCCCTTTGGTGCTGGAGAGTAGAGCTGCTGGCGAGCGAAGACAAGTTGTGATCCGTGTGTGCAAGGTCTGGAAGGGAGTGAAACCACGTGATTCACCAACTGGTGACCACTAGCCTTCACCCAAAGTCATGTTGTATGACCAGGTTCTCTTATACAGTTCTGAGGTACAGGTCAGTAATAGCCAGATGCCATGTCATGGTGACATCACACAGTTCTTTAGCATATCAGAAGAGCGTCTTCCTGGGCAGGAGGGCCCTGAGCATATTAACATCCTTATCTTTCCTTGACTGTTCTTTTCCTGGCCTGGAAGTCAGTAGCAGAGTTGCAAATGTCCCACTTATCTGTTCACAATGGGTTTCATTTGTCAACTCCAGTTGTTCAGCAGGAGGCTTTGTTAAGCATGTGTGGCGGTGCCAGGAGAAGATACTTGTCTGGCTATGCCTTTGTTAGTATGCTGATGGGGCCTTATCCACATGTTGAGTCATCTCAGCTTGAATTCCATCACAATCTCAGGCCTGCTGGCTGTTCTGGACCATTCCTCTGCTCTTTGCCTTTGCTTGACCGAAGTTAGGTCTGGCTTTCTTTGTCCAGGCCAGGAGAACATAAGATATCAATAACACTATATTCTATTGCCACAGATCCTATGTTCTTCAGATTCCAGCTATATAAAGCATAGTGCTTTGTAAACCTGTGTTATGAAAAAAATTAGCTGGTTTTTAGATGTCTATAGTAGGAACATCAGCAAGAGCACCAGGTAGATTGCTTGAGCTATATAAATATAATAATAAATGATAATATGATTAATAATAAATAATAAAATCCACAACAGAGGCACCCAGAGCTCTTACCAAGTGGACACGAATAGGGAAAGGAGGATCATATAATGGGAAAACCCATTATAGTGGTGTCTAATTTCACCATCATCTCTCTGGAGAGGTTTCTGTAGTTTTTTGTTTGTTTTTTAATTTATTGCTTGGCCGATGGCCATTGCACATATAAAAGAGGAAAGACATATAAAAGAGGAAACTGTTTTGGGGGTATTTTTGGTATTTTTTCATATTTGGCTGAATGCTGTAAATAAAATTATTATTATTAATTATTATTATAAGATCTGATAAGACCTCTGACTAACCATTTAGAAATCATTTGAGAAAATACCATCATTTCTAGATTTTGTTCTGAATAAGAAATTGAAGGAAACCTGATTTTCCAAATGTAGCAGTTCCACCTCGCCAGCAATAAAGAAAAGTAGTCTTAGCATTTAGGGTATGCATAGTTACTGTGAAGGCTTTGGATAAAAGTAGATAAAGTTATTTGCCACTGAAGGTGAGATTTCTGAGAACACCTTAGGAAAGGTTTCATCATGAAATCTTCAATATGGTGATAGTATGACAATGAAGGAACGCTCACTCACCCTATGTAAGGGAGGTGATTGCTAGTAAGAAAATTGACTTTAAGATCAAGAGAATAGGTCTATTGAGCTCACTGGCTTTAAAGGAGGTGTTTTAGGAATTTCAAAACTTGGTTTAAATTCTAAACCATTAAAATTAATCTATGATATGGGTATAAACTTTCCCCCAAACCCCCTCATGAACTGTGTTATAGCAGGAAAGGAAAAGATTGTGTCTACTCCTTCTAGGTTCAAAATCTCAAAAGAGCTGACAGATGTGCACAAATAGAAAGCTTTAAAAGGCTTGTCCTGACAAACGATAACTTATAATCTAAAACTGTATTGATTGAGTCATGATTACAGAAGGATAACGCTCCACTAACCAATATGTAAGATTTCACTATTTCATTGTCTAAGATCTGATAGTGGACTGTTTAATGTCACTATTTAGAACTTCCTGTAACTGTCCCAAAAAGTTTAGTTTGGCCAGATTTGGCATACTCTGTGGGTTAGTCCAATCACCTCTGGGTGAAGCAACAGGCATTGTCTTTGAGACAAAGGAATAATAATTTGTTTGTTTGTTTATTTATGTATTTATTTATTTTTTAAAAGAGGTGGTAAATTTTCAACTGTCTTGACCACACAATCTGTGTACCTGGGTTGAGGCTAGACCAGGGCAATTAAAATAGCTTTGGCCCAATCCAGTATTAGCTGTCCCCTCATCCTGGACAGTGGAGGGAATGGGAGGGAAACATACAGGAGAATTCTTAACCCGCCTATGTAGGAAGTATCCCCAGAGAATGTGCATCATGCCCTGCTCATGTTCAGGATCTTTGACATTTTGTGTTTTGCTTGGATGCAAATAAATCTACTTGGAGATGTCTCCACCTACAAATGATGCTATTATGAATTTGTGGGTACAGTTCCCACTCATGATACTAAAGTGAGATTCTGTTCAGAGCATCTGGTATGGTGTTGAGCTTTCTTGCTAGATGGAACACCAGTGCTGAACTGACCTGGGCCTCATTCCTCAAGCAGTTCAACAGGGTTAGCATTTGGAGGGAGTGGTTCCTAGCAGAGGCTGAACTCCAGGTCCATGCCGATGCGGCAGGTGGTCTGGGGTTTGGGGTGTTCTTTCAGGACAGATGGTGCACGGCCTCCTGGTTACCAGACTGGACCAAGTCCAGGGTGACCAGGGACCTTACATTCTTGGAATTATTTCCCATCGTGGTGGCAGTTCGCCGCTGGCTGGCAGAGTTCGCCAACCATGCTGTGCTGTTCTGGTGCGACAACCAGGCGGTGGTTCGTATCATTAAAACCATGTCATCCAGGTCGTTCAGGGTCATGAAGCTAGTCAGGGCATTTGTGCTGACCTGTCTGCACCATAATATATTGTTTGAGGCAGGGCATGTGCCATGCGTAGATAATGGTGTGGCTGATGCCCTTTCTTGCTTCCAGATGAAGTGCTTCCATTCACTCACACCTGGAGCCAGATTGCATCTGGACCCCCTGTCCCTATTGGGGTGGACCCTTGGATTTTAGATCTATGCAGCACCATTCAGGAATCTCTGGCACCGCGAACCAGAACTGCCTATGACTTTGGGCTCTTTCAGACGAGCGGCGCTCCGTTTCGCGTCGGCGGCGTGCATATTTTGAAACCTCCGCCTGGTCTAATTAGACGAGACGGAAGTGGCTTAATATGCGCATATTACGGCGGAGGTGCATTTTTTAAGTGCGCGAATTAAATACCTCGATTATGAGGTACCACTAATCGGTCTGTCTGTCTATCTCCTCAGGTCCTCTCCCCTGCTGCAGAAAGCTGGTGTGGATCGTCAGCCACAACCTGATCCAGTGGACTGGGAAAGGCAGCTGGGAATTTGCACTGGGGTACCCAGCTGGGGCTGTCAGCTAACGCTGAGATTTGCTGGAGGCATGAAGTGGCGGCAACTGTTCCCCACTTTGAGAGGGGCTGCCAGGGGCCCACAACAAGAGATTTTGGTGCTGCACCTAGGGGGAAATGATCTGGTTCACTTGAAAGGAGTACAACTCCTCAAGAGTATAAAAAGTGATATATGGGAAATCGAACAGCTGCTCCGCAGTACAATCATATGGACCAACCTGGTTGAGAGGATGACCTGGGGCAAAGCAGTTCCACCCCACAAGATAGACAGAACCAGGAGAACAGTTAATAGGAAGATTGGAAGATGGCTGAGGGGGTTGAGTGGTGAAATCATCAGCCATCATGATATCTTGCCCAAGAAACCTGAGCGGTTCTGTAGTGATGGGGTTCACTTCTCTCCAGCAGGCAATGAGTGCTACCTGCTCGCCTTGAGGGATAAGCTATGGGAAATTTTATGTTAGGACAAGTTAGGTGGGGGTCAAGCCCGTCCGGCTGTCACCGGTGGCCCCTTAGTGGCAGAGGTTCAGTACTGTATCTAGATTTGGAAAAATAGATAAAATGAGGCATCTTCATAAGAGATGGGGAGGCAACACCCGCCGCAAAAGCAGGGTATGGCAAGTGATGGGGTAGGTTCCCTGGGAGGGGTGAAACACGAGGGTAGCAGGGACAGGTGTTGTCTCCAGCCTGCAGCACCTTACTCCTTCCTCGGGTCTACAAGGACCTTGTCCACCTCTCTACAGCCTGATGGAAGAGAGGGGGAGACGTTATTGGGTTTATAGGGGAGTTGGAACCCGAGGGTATATCGGGCTAACTCCTGAGTTTACAGTTATGTTCAAATTAGTTGAGGTACTGGACCCAAATTGCATAGGCGATTTCCCCCACCTATCCTAATCGGGAGCTGATCAGTAATTTGAATAAAGAGTGCAGTCATTTAAATCCAAATCACGTGGTCCTGTCTCATTTGGGATGCGCTGGCAATGTGTTTGGGGAGGGAGTTCCAAGCATGGGGAGCAGCACGGGAGAACGGATGAATACGCCCTGAGGCTTGGGGGTGTCATGAGCAGGCGAGGGTGGTGGAAGAGGAGGAGCAGAGCTTTTGGATGGGAGCATAGTGGGAGACAAGTGTGGAGAGATGGGAGTGAAGCCTTGTAGGTGAAGACAAGAAGCTTGTGCTGACTGCTGAATGCTTTCAAGTAGAGGAAGCCAGTGGAGAGAGCAGAGGAGGGGCTTCACGTGATCAAAGCAGTGGGCAAGGTGGATTATCTTGGCAGCAGATTTTTGAAAGAGATAGTTTGTGATACAAGACTGAAGAGACAGAGATGGGGGTGGTGGAAAAGAGTGTCAGCATAAAAGTGATATTGGAAGCCATGTGATTCAACAAGTGCTTGGGGACAGGGTGTAGAGAGAGAAGTGGGCTGAGGACAGCGCCCTAGAGAACTCCAACTGAGAAGGGAAATGATGTGGAGGAGGTACCAGTAAGAGATACATTGAAGGAACGGTTAGAGGTAGGAAGAGAACCAGTCAAAGAGCAAGCCCTGGAAACTAAGGGAGTGGAACAAGTTGAGAAGGAGTGTATGGTCAACAGTCTCAAAGGCAATAGGAGGAGACATAGGGAAAATCAAGAAGAGGAGACGTGGAGGTGAAAGAGTAACACTGGAACTCATTAAAGAATTGGGAATAAGGAGGAAAATAATATAATATTGGGAAGGTGGATTCCATAATCCATATTTTATTGAAATGTGCACTTTTTCTTGGGGCTCGGGAAAAGTTTATAGATCCCCTGAGGGCTCTTTTCCCAGGCAGATCAGCGGAGTTTTATGTTTGCTTACTGCTGGGTGACCGCTCAAAGGCTATAACGGGAACTGTTTCTCAGTGCCTCAGTAGTGTGGCTAGATTGAAACAAAGAGGTACAAAAGCTAGCTTGTAACTAGGTATGGTCAGTGTTTCAGTTAGTTATTTGCGTTAGAGATAGTAGAAGGGGTGAGCCTAACTCTGAAGCCCGGCTGTTTATTTTATTTTACTTTACTGTACTTAAAATTGTATAAATATCCCCTGGTGTGGGGATTATTTTTATAAGGAATTGAAGCATTAGTATTGTATTTAGTATTTATTGTATTCCAAGACTGACAGGCAGCGGAGGGGGCCAGGGAGGGAGGGAGGGAGAGGCAGGGCTTCTGCCTCTGTCTCACTCCCTGGCCCCTTCCACTGCTTGTCTCGGACTTGGCCAGGGAGTGAGGGAAAGGCAGCGGCCCCGCCTCTCCCTCACTCCCTGGCTGAAACTGACACACACATTTCTCCTGTATGTTTGCTGTTACATCCTGAACTTTCTTTTTTTTTTTTTTTTTTTTTTTTTTT
>QEPC01007433.1:17723-33795 GCA_003113815.1 Sphenodon punctatus | reverse complement strand
TTCTCCTTTGACAGAACCGCTCCAGCGCGTTGTTCTGTAAGAGCTTTTGTTTATTTCTGTTTCTCCCTGTCATACCTGATTTCAGTCAGCTTTTTTGTTTTGTTTTTCTCCTTAAATTGGCTATTTTGGAGGCTGGGGGAGCGGAGCTCCGGCAATGTCCCACTACACGCTTTGGCGCATGCGCAGATCCCCCCATCCTGAACTTTCTGTGTGTCTAAATTGCTCACCCAGATCTTAAACATCCGGCTCTTTGAACTTCTATGTAGAACTTCTCCCAGAACTTTTATGTGTTAAAAGTTCTCCTGGTAAACTGCTTTGCTCCAGGCAGCTGCGGTCACTTGGTTTCCATGGCAGCCTGTCACATCTATAGCTGCGGCTACTTCAATCTGCCTCAGGGCAGTGTTTGTGTGAAGAATGCATCCAGGAACTGCCTCAGGGCAGTGTGTGTGAGAGAGAGTGTGAAATGCATCCAGAACTTACTTGTGGACTTGTAAACCCAGAAGATTGAAAAATCTGGAACTATAAGGTGTGTGTAAAAATGCCCTATGCTGTGCAGAGAGAAGCAACAGAATCAATCTGAGGTTTAAAGCAGAGGTAGGAGTCAAAGATTAACCCTAGGTTACGTGCCTGAGGGACAGGCTGAATGATGACCACATCAACAAGACAGAGAAGGATATACCATGCATGTCTTTGAGCACATTCACACATACAGTAAAATGCTGGTATTTCTAAATGCAGGTAATTTCAAAATGCGCTTAAATTTATTTGTTGCTGTCTGGAGTCATGAGATTAGGGTTCAAATCCATATTAGCCATGAACTCACTAATTGGTCTTGGGCAGGTAACTATCTCTCAACCTCTGTTCCTCATCAGTAAAATGGCAGTAATAATGACCTGCCTCACAGGGTTCTTGTCAGGTGAACTAGGTACAGACTGTAAAGTACTTTGAACATTGAAAGTGCTATATCAATGATAAATAATTCTCAAAGTTTTTATTTATTTATTTTATTTATATCCCACCCTTTCACAAAGACTCAGGGTGACTAACAACTTATATTAAAAAAAAACAGATAAAAACCATAAAACCAGTCATAAAATTCCATACAACACATCCCAAACCCTAACCTTCTCTGTTAAATGCCTGTCCAAACCACATTGCCTCTGGAAGATGCTCAGGTTCAGGCTTTGGTGAACCTGCAAGGGGAGGAAGTTCCAAAGCTGTGGAGGAGCCCCTGAGAACACCTCTTTTTGCATCCCTGTAAAGATGGAACCTGCAAGAGGGTGCTCCTAGCTGACTGTAGAGGCCATGAGGGGACATAAGAGGGGAAATGGGCTGTTAGATTTGCAAGGTCCAGGCTGTTGAGGACATTGGGTGATTTCAGACGTTACACGGTCCCAATTCACCACAGTGGATTCCTGACAGGGGTGAACCGAACAACCACCCCCCGTGGTAAAAAAAAGCCCCGAACAGACGTGATGGGACCGGGACCATGGCAGGGAATTGGGCTGGCAGATCACGGGCCGGGACAGCGCAACAGACGTGACACCGATTCAAGGCCGTGCTCAAAACACCCAGAAGGCACCGGGTCAGCCCATTCCAGCTGCTGCTGCTGCTGCCCCTCCACCGCCTCCAGGTGCAGCACGACCATCTCCTCCCCCACCCGCGCCTCTACCGCTGCCTCCTCCACCTCCTCCCTTGCTCTCTCGCCCTCTGTTCGCCTCTCCCTTCCACCTCACTCCATCCCGCCGCGTCCCCCTGCTGCTGTGTGCCCTTTAAATCTCCCTCCGCTGCCTGTGTTGTTGCTCGTTGCCTGGCAGCATGCTGCGTGCTTTGTCCCCGACTGGGAATCATTTCCTATGATTCCAGTCGGTGGTTGCCAGCCAGATGTTACTTTTTGTTGGTTCCTGTCGGAAATCTGTTTGACCACGCTTTCGGAGATGGTCCGGCGGGGAGCTCTGGAAGCGTGGTTGATTTTGACCCCATGTCAGTATTGACTGTGGTGAACATCTGGCGGCCACCGAACAGACATGCAGGGATTAACTGTGGTTCACTATGGTTGAGCGTGATCTCGTAACGTCTGAAAATACCCATTGAAGGTCAAAACCCGCAGCTTGAATTGTGCCTGGAATGCTATTGGTAATGCAGACTCTGGAATGCAGGTATAATGGGCTCCCAGTAACCCACCCGTGTCAGGAGTCGGGCTGCTGTGTTCTGCACTGGATGCAGCCCCCAGACAGTCTTCATGGCACCCCCACATAGAGCACATTGCAGTAATCTAACCCTGAGATAATGAAGGAATGGATAACTGTGGTCAGGTCCATTTCTGAAAGAAAGGGGCTCAGCCTTCTCATCGGATGAAGTTAATGAAAAGCACTCCTGGCCACTGCTGTGACCTGATGTTCCAGACAAAGCTCAGGATCCAGGAGCACCCCAAGTCTGTGAACCTGAGTAACCAGGGGAAGCTGTACTCCATCAGTGCTGTGTGTCCCAGTCTCCCGGTCATGGGGCCAGCCAATCATCATCATTTCAGGCTTGTCTGGGTTCAGTTCAAATCGGCTTGCCTGCATCCAGTCCTCCAGTGGTAGCCAGGAGCTGAGACCGTTTTTAGACGTGCAGCAGGGATCAGGCGCAGGAGCAGCGAAACAGCCGCGGCGCTGTTTTACACAAACCGGAAGTGAACGTTGTGCGCGTGATCGGCGGCCGCGCATTCTTTGCCGACTGCGATTGAACCAGCCTGATTTCTCTGGGAGGACATACGCGGCCGGAAAAGAATGCACAGCCGCCAATCAGGCGCGGGAGCAGCGAAACAGCCGCGGCGCTGTTTTAGACGAACCGGAAGTTGTGCACGTGATCCGGGGCCGCGCATTCTTTGCCGACTGCGATTGAACCAGCCTGATTTCTCTGGGAGGACATACGCGGCCGGAAAAGAATGCACAGCCGCCAATCACGCGCACAACTTCTGCTTCCGGTTCGTGTAAAACAGCGCCGTGCCTGTTTCGCCGCTCCTGTGCCTGATCCCAACGCACATCTAAAAATGGCCTGAGTAAGTCCCAAAACTGCAAGACCTGGATTAGATTAAAAATATTGGGGCTGTGCATGGGGTCAAGTATTTGTATCTGTGTTTGTGGTTTTAATATTTGCATTTATTTTTATTTGTAGCTACCTGTGTTCACTGCATTTTCCCCATCATGCCAATGTGGAAAATGCAGGTAACCCAGGTCCCTGCATATGGATTATTTTGGCACAAAAGTGTAGTGGGGCTCTGCCAGATTGACAGGCCTATAAGGAAAGGGAAAAAATGCAGTCAAAACTTGCTAAGTCTGCTACCAGTGTAAACGGAGGCACTGGTTTGGGGGAGAGCAGAGAATATGGCTAGCTTGCTGGAGAGGTTGTTAGCCTGGGGATGTTGGAATGGGACATGGGTCTGGATCAAGGAGCTCACTGGCTTTGGAGAGAGTGAGACATACAGCTGGCTTAGGAGAGGGGAGAACAGAAAATTGGTCTGGCTCATGGAAAGTTACTGGCTTGAGGATGGAGGACTGGGGCACAGTTCTGGCTTGGGAGGGAGTGGTTTCTGGCTCAAAGGGGAGTCACTGGCTTCTGGTGGAATGGGGCACAGGGTGGGCTAGCTCAGGGCAGTCACTGATTTGTGGGAAGGGTTGCTGGCTTGGGGAGGGGGGGAAGTGAGGTTGCCAAGGACTCGCCATTTCTTCTTGGCTGGGCTGGGCCCTGCTGAGCTGGGCCTGGCTGCAGTACTGGAGACTGCAGTTCTGAGGCAGCCCCTGCAGGTAGGCAAGGTTTACTAAGGCTCCCCAAGCAGTGGCTAAGCGGAGAGTCGAGAACAGCCCAGCTCCAAGCCGGATATGTGCTGCAGTTTTGGTTTCCAGTTCGAGACCACAGATATTATTTTGAAAATGTTGGGTTCACTCAAAACCCGAATACAGACCTAGTATTCGTGTTTTGAATATGGAAGCCAAAAGGACTTTTCCTGGTTTATTTGGGTTTTACTGAAACCTATCTGATGATGATACCTTGAGTATCATCAGCATATTGGTGGCACCTCACCCCAAATCTATGTACCATCTTGCCCAGTAGATCCAGATGTACATTAAACAGGAGGGGAGACAAGATGTAACCCTGCAGGACTCCACAGGGGATGGTGGGATGACAAGCAATCGCCAATCACTACCTGCTTTGCAAAGTCGAGGCCTGGGGTTTGTAGTCTGATGGTGCCTGCATTGGAGGATGAGGATGTGATTGGTGTCTTTCCCCTCCCTTCCATTCCAGGTACTTATTGAAACCCCTCCCCCTGGAGGCAGTGGCCTTCAGGCAGTAGCTGAAGGATGGCAACATAAGGGTGCTGGCCATTATGGGGCAGTTGAGTGGCCAGTGAGAGGCTCAGGGACTATGTCAGTGTTGGTAGTTTGCTCCTCTGTATAATCTTCACCTGTTAGAACAGAGGAAGACTTGCTGCTGGGAGAGGCTGTAGCGAGTTGCTGAAACCAGATTGGCGTTGTGATGTTGATACCAAGAGACCCTGCATTTGAGTAGGATTTGGGTGTTGCCTGTTCACTGATGTTTGTTTACAACAACAAAGAGGTTGTGGAATTTTTAACAATGTCTCAGCTGAGGAGTTCTCAAATGGTTTCTACCCCAATGTTGAATTCATCTAAGAATATTTCTACACAACTCAAAATAACTAAATTTATTGTTAAAAACGGGAAAACTATTTCTCCAGTTGCTCTTAATTATGGTACTCTTGAGGAACCTTATGATTTTAATAAATATCCTACACATTTGGTAACTCAAGATTTCTCTATTAATACCTAGTAGATTCAGATGGACTTGATTAATCAAGATCTTTCTTTGAATCTACATTATAATTTAGATAGCAGTTTCTTAGATTTGCCAGGTGGTTGTCAAACAGATGGTTCTTGGGTTTCTAATAAATGTAATTATCTGTCAGCAGTGAAAGATTCCAAAATACCTAATGCTCTGACAGAAAAGCCTTTGCTAAATCTTTTGTCTCATTATCAATTTAATGTCTTGATGAAAGAAATTGAAGAATTTAGATATACCAATATTGGAGCTTAAAGCCATAAAGAAATTGTTTTGATATTAAAAATAATTTCACTACATATGAAACATTACTTGATGATATGCTGAATTTTTTGTCATCCAATAAATCATCAAATTTTAGGTAATAAATAAATTACCTGGGATAAAACAGTGGATCCTTGGAGAAATTCGTCAACTGAAAATGTTAATTCCTGTTTAATGGATAAGATTAAATGTTTAAGGGAGCAAAACAATATATGATTTTGTGGTTCATAAAAATGAGAATAGGTTTTTCTTTGAAGGAAATCTTGGTAAATTATCTGGCACACAGACTTAATTTATCAGTCAAATAGCTGAAGCAAAACATTGGCCCTTTTCACACAGACACTCTTAACACTGATAAAATGGGTGTTACGTTTTATTATACATGTTGCAGGGTACCCATAGCGCATACCTGCAGCCCTGCAACATGTATAATAAAATTTAATCTCTATTTTATCAGTGTTAAGAACATAAGAAGTGCCATACTGGGTCAGACCAACGGTCCATCGAGCCCAGCATCCTGTCTCGGACAGTGGCCAATCACAGGGGCCTGGGAGAAGCACTGAACAGGTCACCATGCTATCCATTCCCTGTGGGTCATCCCCAGGCTCCCGACAGTAAAGGGTTTTGTTCCCCAATCCTGTCTGGCTAATAGCTGCTAATGGACCTATCTTCCAGAAACTTCTCCAAACCTCTCTTAAACTCAGCTATACTGCTGGCCTTGACCATCTCCTCTGGCAGTAAATTCCACAACCTAATTGTACGCTGAGTGAAAAAATACTTTCTTTTGTTTGTTTTTACTCTGCCACCTGTGAGTTTCATGGAGTGTCCCCTAGTTTTAGTACTAGTTGAGAGGGTAAATAACCGTTCCCTGTTTACAAGTTCCACACCACTCATGATTTTATAGACCTCTATCATATCTCCTCTCAGCCGTCTCTTTTCCAAGCTGAAGAGCCCCAACCTATCAAGCCTCTCCTCATACGGGTGCTGTTCCATACCCTGGATCATTTTTGTTGCCCTTCTCTGTACCTTTTCTAGTTCCGCTATGTCTTTTTTGAGATGGGGCGACCAGAACTGCACACAATATTCAAGGTGCGGTCGCACCATTGATTTGTATAGAGGCATTATGACATCCTCAGTTTTATTCTCTATTCCCTTGCGAATAATTCCTAACATTCTATTTGCTTTTTTGACCGCTGCGGCACACTGGGCTGAGGATTTCAGTGTATTATCCACAATCACTCCCAGATCCTTTTCCTGAGTGGTAACTCCTAGCTTAGTACCCAGCATTGTGTACTCATAATTTGGATTATTTTTCCCAATGTGTTAGAGTGTCTATGTGAAAAGGGTCATTGTTTCTGTATCCAGGCTTCGTTAATACAAAAATTTGTTTTAATATCCCCCAGTGAAAGTAGGTTTTAAAAGCTTATATTTACACCATCTGATTCTAAAAGATTCTAAGTGTTTAAAAACTGGGATAGAGGGTAATTTCAGACATTACGTGATCACAGTCAACCACACCGAATCACAGTGGATTCGGTGTGGTGGTTGTGATCGCGTGAACGTCTGTGGGAACCCCACCAGATGTTCAGTGAATACCTGGTGGGGGTCAATGCTAACCACGATTCTGGAAGTGAGGCCGGCCAGAATCATGGTTAGCTGGACCACAATCAGGAACAGAGCGAAGGTAACGTCTGTCACCTCGTCCCGGTCCTAACCGTGGCCCAGACCATGGTATGGGATCGGTATTGGAGCCCAGTGCTCCTTGTGTGGGTGGAAATGGGTAGACCGCGGGAGCACACAAGCAACCCCACCCACCGCCGGTGGTATTCCCATGGGCATACCACCACCAGTGGTGACCCGCAGCATTCCTACAGACGTCCCCGCCCCCCAACCACCTGTGTGAAAAGGCCCTTAGTATTAAGGATCCAAACTTGCAAAAAATTCATTCTAAAACTTCGAATCTGTCTAATATTGGTAATAAATCTTCTAAATTTACTTCAGCAAATACTGAATTCAAATTCAAATTTATTGGAAGGAAGGACGTGACCTTAGGTCATTGTCAACATATACAACAAATATAGAAAACAGGACAAGGGACACAAATACATAGAAACAAAGATACATAACTACCTCATAGGGATTTATACCCACAGTCAAAGAAGCAAGGTGGGCTTCCTAGCTTCTTAGGTGAAGGAGAAAATACAGGGTCCATCAAAATAAAATACAATAAAATAGGAAATACGTAGAGAGACAATTAAGACCTTTCTACAACTTAGACCCACAGCCAATAGACCAGGGTGAAATTCCTAGCCTCTATAACAAGATGGTAGTAATAAAACAACCTTAATAGTTATCCTTAAGGTACCACAACCCATTAAAACAATTGCCACGGACAGCACATATGCACATTATGAAATAATCAAAAATATATCTAAGAACATAGAGAGGGGGGAAAAAGGAAGAAAAAAACCCACACACAATTTGCCTTGTCCTACATAGGGCCCGTACGGGCACTGAGTCCCTGAAACTTATGCTTAAATAAACATATGGCCGCAAAATACACTAACAAGCTATGTGACCTAGCCATAATTGGGCTGCACTCATAATAAGAGCACTTGAACTGTGACTTGCCCTACCCAGGCCCTGTGAAGAATTCTCAAAATTTGCCTTGCCCTTCCCGGGGCTTGTGGCGGCAGCACTCAACCCCTGCTCAAATAGTCATATGGTAGATAAACATATGGCCATAGGATGCAATAGCAATCTGTACAACCTGGCCATAATTGGGCCAGGATCATAGTAAGAACACTTAAGCTTTAACTTATCCTACCCAAGGCTGGTAACTAAGAGCTTGTGGGAGGAGCAAATAACACCCAGTAAGAAAGAGTAGGGAATGTTAGTAAATATACAGGACCATTGGGAAACTCTTTACAGCTTATAGTGCAAAAATTTCATCCTCTTTTCCATAGCTTGGAACAGAAATTTTGTAACATTTGTTCTCTTCAGAGGTTCATCAGAAACACCTGCTGGGGAAAATGGGCCCTTATTGCATCATGCAGTGCACTCATTGGAGGTGACTGGCATTCATCTTCTGCCTTTGTGGTCCAGTCTGTTCCAGATGAGGTGCCATAGCAGGGGTGCTGAAGCCTCTGACACAGAAGGACTAAACCTTCAGGAATTATTTGTATTTCAATCCATGGGGAATGTAGTCCTACCACGTCTGGAGGAGCAGTGATGGTGGTGGGGAGTTGGGGACACATTAGATGGCTGAGGGGAGCCGGGCTAGAGCATGGGTGAGAGAGCGGTGGGTGGATGGGGAGGGTGATGCAGGCAGGAGGGGGGCTGGTCTGAGGAATGGGCTGTGACATTGGGAAGCGGCCCCCGCCCCCCAGAAGATGTTCCACCCTCCCAAAGCCCTCTGCACATCTTCCTGGGGGCGGGGGCAGCCACGCCACACAGGGGGGCCGGGCTTGAGCTTGGGTGAGAGAGTGGTGCGTGGATGGGGAGGGTGATGCAGGCAAGAGGGGGGCTGGTAAGGGGAATGAGCCATGTCATTGGGGAGCAGCCCCTGCTCCCCAGAAGGTGTTCTGCCTGCCAAAGCCCTCTGCATGTCTTCCTGGGGGTGGGGAGGTCACGCCATGCAGGGGGGCCGGGCTGGAGCTTGGGTGAGAGAGCAGTGGGTGGATGGGGAGGGTGATGCAGGCAGGAGGGGGGCTGGTCTGGGGAATGGGATGTGATGTTGGGGAGCGGCCCCCGCCCCCGGAAGATGTTCCTCCCTCCCAAAGCCCTCTGCATGACTTCCTGGGGGTGGGGAGGTCACGCCATGTAGGGGGACCGGGCTGGAGCTTGGGTGAGAGAGCAGTGGGTGGATGGGGAGGGTGCTTCAGGCAGGAGGGGGGCTGGTCTGGGGAATGGGATGTGATGTTGGGGAGCGGCCCCCGCCCCCGGAAGATGTTCCTCCCTCCCAAAGCCCTCTGCATGACTTCCTGGGGGTGGGGAGGTCACGCCATGTAGGGGGACCGGGCTGGAGCTTGGGTGAGAGAGCAGTGGGTGGATGGGGAGGGTGCTTCAGGCAGGAGGGGGGCTGGTCTGGGGAATGGGATGTGATGTTGGGGAGCGGCCCCCGCCCCCGGAAGATGTTCCTCCCTCCCAAAGCCCTCTGCATGACTTCCTGGGGGTGGGGAGGTCACGCCATGTAGGGGGACCGGGCTGGAGCTTGGGTGAGAGAGCAGTGGGTGGATGGGGAGGGTGCTTCAGGCAGGAGGGGGGCTGGTCTGGGGAATGGGATGTGATGTTGGGGAGCGGCCCCCGCCCCCCGGAAGATGTTCCTCCCTCCCAAAGCCCTCTGCATGACTTCCTGGGTGTGGGGGCAGCCATGCCACGCAGGGGGGCCGGGCTGGAGCTTGGGTGAGAGAGCGGTGGATGGATGGGTAGGGTGCTGAAGGCAGGAGGGGGGCTGGTCTGGGGAACTGACCGTGAAGTTGGGGAGCGGCCCCCACCCCCGGAAGACTTTCCACCCTCCCAAAGCCCTCTGCACATCTTCCTGGGGGTGGGGGCAGCCATGCCATGCAGGGGGGCTGGGCTGGAGCTTGGGTGAGAGAGCGGTGGGTGGATGGGGAGGGTGCTGTAGGCAGGAGGGGGGCTGATCTGGGGAACTGACCGTGACATTGGGGAGCGGCCCCTGCCCCCCGGAAGATGTTCCGCCCTCCCAAAGCCCTCTGCACGTCTTCCTGGGGGGCGAGGGGGCCGGCACGCCATGCAGGGGGTCCGGGATGGAGCTTGGATGAGATAGCAGTGACTGTGCTCTTTGACTGGGTGAAGGGCCCTGCTGGGGCATTCCATTCCAGACTCCAAGGACGTAGTGGAATGTATTAGCCCCGCTGGGGCACTCCACTCCAGTGTGTGTGTGTGTGTAGAAGATAGATGAGATGAGTGCACTGTTGCCCTTCCTGGATGGAATGGGATCAAAGGAGGCAACTTGTGGGCCGGCAATATATGGGAATAAGTAGTAGATTTCCTACTACTTTTCCCTGGTGGAGTGCTTGGACTGGGAATATTGCCCTGCTGCAGGTGCCATGCTGGCTGTGCAAACTGAGACCATCTGCTGCTCTGTGCTCGTCAATGACACCGCTGACCAAACTGCAGGCCGATGTAATTGCCTAAGTCTTGTCAGGATGTGCACAGGTGCAGGGGAGTGAAGGTAGCCACCGGAGAGGATATCCCCTGGGGCTGGGCACATCATGTCCCCCAGTCAAAGGTCTCGCCCTCCATGAACCCAAGAAGGGGAAGGTTAGTCTTGAGAAAGACCACCTCTTCCACTGTCTTTGGGTCCAATTTCGAGCGATGTGGGGTCACAATGTCTCCTGCCACACTGAACACCCGCTCCGAGGTGACACTAATAGGAGAACACGAGATGTATCACATGGCTATCTTTGCAAGCGGGGGTCACACATGGATCTTCAATGACCATGGATTTGTTGGATACAGGGCATGGGGGCTCATCAAGATATTGTGAAACATAAGTGTTTGCAATATCTCGGTTCTCCGGCTCACATGTAGGTCCTGCATCCTCCTCCACCCATTCCTCCAGCCATGAAAGAGTCATGGCGGACTGGCCCCCACTTGCAACCCCTGTAGGAGCAGTAGCACCTTCCTCATGCTGTGGGGGCCGCTGCGCTTGGCAATACTGCTGCACCTCATTGATGAGGTCACCCCTGTAGGTCGTGAAGGGAACGATGAGCGCAGCCATCTTCCGCTTAACCCGTGGGTCAAGTAGTGCTGCCAGGAAATGTGGCCAACTTTTCAGCAAGACGTCAAAACATCTTTCCAAATTATCAGCCAATGCCACTGACAGCATCCTCACAGACTCACAAAGGTCACCGCGAGAAAGAAATGCCTGCATTCGTCGTGGAAGAAACCGGCAATCTTCCTGGGAGTTCCAAGAATGTGTTCCATGGCCTCGTTCCCAGAGATGGCATTCTGAACCACCAGATTCAGAATGTGCGCACTGCAGCAAATATGGGTATAGCCACCCTGACTCATGGCTGCAACCATATTTGAGGCATTATCGGTTACAAAGTAACCGACCTCGAAGCTAGATCCCTCAGCGTGGGTCCACCTACCCAGGATGGATCTTATCGCCCCGAGGATTTGCTTTGCTGCGTGCTCACTGTCAAAAACACGGGCATCAAGCAATGCCCAGCATGGCTTGCCAGAGGTCACTGCTCCTCCGGTGCTGCTGCTGCTGCTCCTTGCTGCGCTGGTGACAGCTACTGGTGACATCTGCCACCAGTGTGAAGTCAACACCAGATAGGCGTGGACCGCACTCTGGCTAGTCCACAGGTCCATGGTAAAATGTACCATGGCCCCCTCCGCACGTGAGAACTCCGCAAGGAGCTGGGACTTCACCCTCCCATACAGAGATGGAACAACCTTCGAGTGGAAGGTTTTGCGGCAAGGGACACTGTACCTGGGCTCTAACAAATTCAACAGCTGCTTGAACCCAACACCCTCAACAAGGTTGAATGGCCGCTGATCCAGGGCAATCACTTCCACAATTGCCTTGGTGATGGCCACAGCCCGGGGGTGTCTGGGTGCAAAAGGCTGCCTCTTTTCCCAGAGCGCGGTTACAGACTGCTGGGAGGATGATGACAGGGAACTACTGGGCTGGGCTGAGCAACTAGCGCTCTTCCTCTGCCTCTTCTAGGGATGGGGGGGTGTTTTCAGCGCTGTCACGAGACGGCCCAGCGGTAGCTGTTGTAGTGGGAGTGGAAGAGGGCTCCTCGTCCGAGGAACTATCACCCACAACCTCTACCTCCCCACATGGATGCTTGGAATGTGACCCCTTGGGATCACAGAGGTGCCCGTGGCAACGTTCCATGTGACTCCTAAGGCCAGAGGTGCCCCATTTGATGGGATCGGAGCCACCGCGACTGAACTTGTCATAGCAGTGCGCACACACTGCCTTTGAGTTATCTTTCTCCCAGATATCAAAATGAGACCACACCCAGGATGTGATCCTCTTCGTGTTTGTTCCTGGAAGGGCAGGAGCAACACGACTGGGAGTAGACCTCGCAAAGGCAGTGCTCGGTGCAACACTTGCAGAAGGGGCGGTGGCAGGAGATGCAGGCGCGCTATGGTGCCTGTCGGCAAGGGCAGAGGGCGGGGTTGCAGGCACGCTAGAGTGTGTGTCAGTGGAGGATGTGGCCAGGTAAGAAGGCAACTGAATGAATGTGGGTGCATGTGCAGAGGACAGTGGCGCACTAGGAGCAGAAGCAGAAGCAGAAGCAGAGGAGGTAGCCAGCGAAAGGTCAACTGCACTACCAGACGAAGAAGGAGCCCCCTTCTTCTTACTGGTTTGCAGCGACCGGGAGGAAGAAGCACCCTCCTCCCATCCCAGCCTCTGCGGTGGCTTCAAGGTACGTCCAGCGACCGTAATCTTGGGCGCACTTGAAGCTAGTTTGCTGGAGGAAGAGGCCACAGGTGGCCTTACCTCCGGTGTCCCTGTGCCAATCAGAGTAAACTGCCTAAGAGGAAGAGGCTTCTTGCCTCTTCCAGCACTGCCACTCATGGTTGGTTTCTTAGTTCCACGTCGGCTGCTCATCTTTATGCTGTCGCTGACTGTGTCAAGGAAGGCAGGGAGACCCAGGGCCCTGAAACAGGCACACAGGGAGGATAGGGCAGACACATAGGGAGGAACCCAGGCAAAAAGGAAGGAAGACTACAGGTACCAAGTCCCAAGTACTCACACGCTGCCCAAAACCACACTAGCACACTTGCATGGCTTAGGGTTCATCTGCCTTCACTCTCACCTTCACTCGCACGCACACGCAAACACACACGCACTAACACAAACTTTAACAGCAACAACTAACTCACGGTTGGGGCCAGTCTCACAGGCTACGCTCTGATCACTGGCAACGTATACAGGAACAAGTCTGTCTTCATTGTTGGGGGGGACTGATTTCTGGTGCAGGCGCTCTGAACACCACAGCTGGGCCGAGTTAGGAGCGGTGTCTCCCGTACCTCGGGGAGGGCATGCATGTGCCATGAGTGGCTTTTAAAATTTATTTATTTATTCATTTATTTCATTTATTTATTATTCATTTATTTATTTATTCATATTATTATCCGGATACCGGATCTCTGAATACCGAATTACCGGATTAGAACCAGTATACCTGTAGCTGATCTTTTCCCATTGAAATCAATGGGCAACTTTTCCCATTGAAATCAATGGGAAAGAAAAGAAAAACCGAAATTACCTGCAAATGCAATTCAATTACAAATAAAAAGTAAAAACACAAGTGAATCTAACTGCTAACTAACCAACCAGTACCACCAGTACAACCAGTGCCACCAGTAACCAGTACCAGTACCACCAGCCAGCCCCCAGCCAGCCCCCAGCACACACAAAAAAAGTAAAAACACAAGTGAATCTAACTGCTAACTAAGTACCACCAGACCACACTTTGTGCCCCATGCCCCCATTAGACCCCACGGCCAACTACATATTTTTAAAAATTATTCTTTAAAATAAAAATACGGTTTTTTAAAGCAAAAGCAGTGTACTGCACTCAAAATGTCAGTGTCAGGCCATCACACAGGAACAGACAGCCACCAGCACACTACAGTTTGTGGGCCCAGCCCCCATGGCCCCCAGTAGCCCCCAATGGGCCCACTACCATATTTATTAATTTTTTTAAGCAATAGTTTAACTTTTTTCCCCACAGCGCTGCCACTCAGAAATCTGATTATGAATAAATCACAGCCACCAACTGCCAGTATTAACAGAGACAGACTACACTAGTCCTAGACTAACTTAGACTACACTTTGTGCTCAGTCACAGTCAGTAGCCCACAAGGCTGCCACTCAGAAATCACTGCCACTCAGAAATCAATCACAAGAAATCATCAGATTGATTATATCACCAGCAGCAGCCCAGAAATCACAGTTCAGAGTTTAATGCGGGGTTAACTTACAACATTGCATCACTGTTAGTTTTGTTTACTTTTTTTCGCCCAAACCAGAACCCCAAAAGAGATCACGTTGCTTTCGCCTACCTTTACCCTGGACCTCCGAATCCTCGATCTTCATTCCCTCCAAGGCTACCTGTCTTCTTAATGGTTCCTTTTTGCGGGGTGATGGGAATATCCTTTCACCACCCCGTATTTGTCAGTTCACACAGAGTAAGATTTATTAAGGGGTCCTCTTAACATAAGGGCTCATTTCCATGGAAGGGAAAAGGAAAGGTTCTTTCATTCACGCCTGAGTCCACTGGGTCACAGGGTTCAGCCCGAAGGCCTAGTCCTAGACCTGGTCAGCGGTTCATGAATTCATTCAACATTCACGCCTGAGTCCACTGGGTCACAGGGTTCAGCCCGAAGGCCTAGTCTTAGACCTGGTCAGGGGTTCATTAATTCATTCACCATTCACTCCCGAGTCCACTGGGTCACAGGGTACAGCCCGAAAGCCTAGTCCTAGACCTGGTCAGCGGTTCATTAATTCATTCACCAATTCACGCCTGAGTCCACTGGGTGGTGGGGGAGGGAAAATTTGGAGTGTGTGTGTGTCTACCTTGTATACGCAATGCTGCATGTGCACGCATATGGGATGGGGGTAACCCTGTCCCAACCACGTCCAAACCTCAATGTCATCACTCACCTACTGGTGTGCTCTTGGTTTAATCTCTTCTCCTCTGGAATGCCTGTTGTTTTCCATGATGGTAGCACTCAGGCAGCCATTAGGCAAGGCTAGTACACACTGACACAGACAAGCCTATTAGCACCAGAGGATCTGAAGAACACACTGGTGCTAAAAGACAGCAATGCATCATGCAGTGCACTGCTGGGCTGGCAGTGTTACATAATCAATTATTCTTCTGCCACTGCTGTGTCCTTTCCTCAGTGAGTGTCATTGCAATAGTTCTCTTCTAGACAGACACGGTCAAGTCAGACTCCAGGGTGTGGAATGCTTTTTATTTCAAATCCACAGTCTGAGACTAGGCTACAGAGACACACAGGGACCCGTTCTCTTCAGAGGTTCATCAGAAACACCTGCTGGGGAAAATGGGCCCTTATTGCATCATGCAGTGCACTCATTGGAGGTGACTGGCATTCATCTTCTGCCTTTGTGGTCCAGTCTGTTCCAGATGAGGTGCCATAGCAGGGGTGCTGGAGCCTCTGACACAGAAGGACTAAACCTTCAGGAATTATTTGTATTTCAATCCATGGGGAATGTAGTCCTACCACGTCTGGAGGAGCAGTGATGGTGGTGGGGAGTTGGGGACACATTAGATGGCTGAGGGGAGCCGGGCTAGAGCATGGGTGAGAGAGCGGTGGGTGGATGGGGAGGGTGATGCAGGCAGGAGGGGGGCTGGTCTGAGGAATGGGCTGTGACATTGGGAAGCGGCCCCCGCCCCCCAGAAGATGTTCCACCCTCCCAAAGCCCTCTGCACATCTTCCTGGGGGCGGGGGCAGCCACGCCACACAGGGGGGCCGGGCTTGAGCTTGGGTGAGAGAGTGGTGCGTGGATGGGGAGGGTGATGCAGGCAAGAGGGGGGCTGGTAAGGGGAATGAGCCATGTCATTGGGGAGCAGCCCCTGCTCCCCAGAAGGTGTTCTGCCTGCCAAAGCCCTCTGCATGTCTTCCTGGGGGTGGGGAGGTCACGCCATGCAGGGGGGCCGGGCTGGAGCTTGGGTGAGAGAGCAGTGGGTGGATGGGGAGGGTGATGCAGGCAGGAGGGGGGCTGGTCTGGGGAATGGGATGTGATGTTGGGGAGCGGCCCCCGCCCCCGGAAGATGTTCCTCCCTCCCAAAGCCCTCTGCATGACTTCCTGGGGGTGGGGAGGTCACGCCATGTAGGGGGACCGGGCTGGAGCTTGGGTGAGAGAGCAGTGGGTGGATGGGGAGGGTGCTTCAGGCAGGAGGGGGGCTGGTCTGGGGAATGGGATGTGATGTTGGGGAGCGGCCCC
>QEPC01007423.1:999799-1018222 GCA_003113815.1 Sphenodon punctatus | reverse complement strand
ATAATAATAATAATAATAATAATTAATAACAACAACAACAACCTTAGGCTCAGTGCAGATCCTCTTCAGGAAGTAGCTGCTGCCCATATCATCATGCATACGTGAGTTCATGTATGTTCGGCCAGGGAGCTCCGACGTGGCGAACATATGGTGAGGGTTACAGGCTTTCACCCAAAGGGGATGGGGCTATGTCAGTGGGGGCAGGGCAAAGGGGCTGCTGCCTCTTATGGAGCATCATGATGTCATAATGCTCCACAAGGAGCAGGGTTATGTTTGCAAAGGGCCAGGGCAAAAGTGCTGCCACACCCCCTTTCTGAAGTAACCCTGCCCCTTACGAACTGCTGTGATGTCATGATGCTCCATCAAGGTGAGACCACATGGAAAAGGAGCAAGAAAATTCCTATGACCTATTCCTTTTCTGATGTAGCCGCTCCCTTCTGGCTCCCAGAAGCCCCAGGTTCTTCAGGTTACTGGGAGGCCCCTTTGGCCAACCCAGAGAAATCAGGACATTCCCTGGAGCCCGGGTCAAAACCCGGAAAGTAGGAAGTGCAATCCTACATGATGTGGAAACACCCTCTCTGGCATTTTCCTTTCTTGAAGGCTCCATAAACCAATATGGGAATAGGTCAGCAGCAGAGAAGCTTTCAACTGACCTGCAGGTGGCGGTGTTGCTTCATTTCTTTTCTCAAGATGAGCCTGTTTGACTAATATTCAAAGGTCTCAGAGTGCCTAACTGGAGCCAGGTTACTTCTGTTAAGATTGCCATCAGCTTTCTCAGCTTTTCAGGCATTAGTTGGTCACTGGCCCAAACATCTTCCTGGGCCCAGGGAAAACTTGTAACAGGGAACTAGGGGTCAAGCGAGTCAAGTATTTGTGTGGGATGGGACTTTGGATGAATTTCTGGATTTGGATCTGTTATGGATTTGGATCTATTTGTTATGTTTTTTATGAGTTTGTATTATGGATCATATTAAAAAAGAATTCAAATATTTTAAAAATTCATGTGCATGCGCAAAATGGCAACCGCACCACCCTCAACCACTTTTTAAAAATTATTATTATTTTATTCACTTTTACCCCACCTATATCTGTCTCTGGCAGCTCTAGACAACTTACAAAACATAATAAATACAGTATAAAATAATATCAAAAATTCAAAAATACAATATAATATAAAACCAGTAAAAACATTTAAAACAAAAAAAACCATTCTGGTGTGCAAATAAAACTTTTTTTAAAAAAACCACCCTCCCACCCTTAACCCTGCCCAAACCCTTCCCCATCACCGAAAGTCTGGCAGAAGAGCCATGCCTTACATTGGCGTCTCAAGGTGAGAAGGTTAGGGCTGAGATGGACACCCACTGGGAGTGGGTTCCACAACTCAGGTGCAGCCGCCGAGAATGCCCGCCTGTCGGTCCCCATCAATCTATAGCGGGGTCGGGGAACCTCCAGGAAGGCGCCCCCTGATGACCGCAAGGGCCGCCCACCCCTGGTTGTGGGAAGTGAGGCAGTCCCTCAGATAGACAGGGCCCAGGCTGTGTAGGGCTTTATAGGTTAAGACCAGCACTTTGAATCGGGCCTGGAAGACAATAGGCAGCCAGTACAGAGCCCGGAACACCAGTTGAATGTGCTCCCAGTGACCCATCCCCGTAAGCAGATGGACCGTGGCATTTTGCACCAGCTGCCGCTTTCAAACCATCACCATGGGCAGCCCCAAGTAGAGGGCATTACAGTAATCCAGCCTCGAGGTGACAAACACATGGATGACGGCGGCAAGATCGGAGTCAGAGACATACGGATGGAGCCGCCGCATCAGATGTAATTGGTGGAAAGCACTCCTTGCCACAGCCAACACCTGGGCATCCATGCGTAGCTATGAATTCAGGAGCACTGCTAGGCTCCAAATGTACGATGACAACTTTGGGTGGACCCCATCAATGACAGGGGAATCCCCCTTCACCCAGATCACTGATCCCACCAACGAGCATCACCTCTGTCCTGTCAGGACTCAGTTTCAATCAGCTGGTCCTCATCCAGTCCCCCACAGCTGCCAAGCACCAGGAGAGCACTGAGACTGCTGGGCCTGGGTCAGATGAAAAGGAGAGGTACAGCTGAGTATCATCAGCATATTGATGACAACATACCCCTCACCGACGCACAACTTCTCCCAGTGGCTGCATATACACATTGAACAAGAGGGGGGACAGAATGGAACCCTGTGGGACCCTACATGGGAGACTCTTGGGGGGAAGAAGTAAATTCCCCCAGGACTACCCGCTGAGATCAATCAGGCAGGAATGAGCGGAACCACTGTAAAGCTGTCCTGCCCACCTCGGCAAGGTCCCGCAGGTGTGTCACAACCACCCATGGTTCAAGGTATCAAAAACTGCTGAGAGGTCAAGTAGAACCAGCAGGGTCAAATGACCCTTATCCAGATTTACTCTCAGGTCGTCAACCAAGGCCACAAGAGCAGTCTTAGTGCTATAACCTGGACAAAAACCTGATTGTGAGCGATCCAGAAAACCGATGCAGTCAAGATGCACCTGTAACTGACAACCCACCACCCATTCAATAACCTTCCCTAAAAACGGATAGCTTGCCAAGGCATCAACATCCAAAGATGGTTTCCTGAGGAGTGGCCAGACTACTGCCACTTTAAGCAACTCAGGCAGCTGGCCTTCCACAAGGGAAATGTTGATAACCCCGGCAAGCAACAGCCCAGCTGTCTCCCAGCTGGCCTTAACCACCTAGGATGGACAGGGGTCAAGTTCACACATCGTGGCCCGAACAGAGCCAAGCACATCCCCCGCCTCAGCAGTCATTACCAAATGAAAATGATCCCATAAACATGGACCAGACAGGGCATTCCTAACCTCAGACTCTGGTATTGTCTCAAGGGCACAGTTGAAGTCGTGTTAAGTGCAAGCGATTTTATCTGCAAAGTACATCATAAACATGCAGCAGACCATGGAAAACTCCATATCCAGGTGGAGGGAGGCCGGACTGACCAGACTCCTCACCCGGAAAAGCTCCGCCAGACGTGACTTTGCAGATGCTATGATGGCAGCAAAGAAACGCTTCTTTGCTGCCTGCACAGGACAACACAATGCCTCAAAAACAGCCTATGTTGCAATCGGTTCTCTTCAGTGCGAGTTCGGCACCACCACCGCTCCAACCATCTCCCTTTGTGCTTCAACCGCCCGAGGTCCTCCGTGAACCATGGGAACCTCAGATGACGAAATGCCAGGAATGGACACCTGGGAGCCACTTGATCAATAGCCCAGCCAATGAGTCATCCCAGAAGGACACCACGGCATTGATGGAGCAGTCACTGACATCATCTGGTAACTTCCCCAGAGCTGCCTGAAACCCAATGGGGTCCATCAGCCTCCGAGGGCAGACCATCTGAACTGGTCCTGCAACCCTCCGAACGAGTAGGCATGCTGAGAGAGAAGCCCAAAGGAGGAGATGATCAGACCATGACAAGGGTGAACTAACAACACCCCCAACCATCGGACTCCCCACCTCAAGGTCGGTGCAGAACATCAAGTCCAAAGTATGTCCTTCCTCATGTCGGGCCAATTACTACCTGGGACAGGCTCATGGTTGCCATGATGACCATGAACTCCTGCTCCGCACCAAGCAACATGGACTCGGCGTGGACATTGAAATCCCCCAAGACAATAAGCATCGGGGATCGCAAGATCAACCCCGCTTTTGATACCATGGACCATGGGCTGCTGTTGAGATGGCTGCATGACCTGGGGGGTCTGGACGGGACTGTTCTTGAATGGTTCTGCTCATTCCTCTCGGGGAGAAGCCAGCGGGTGGTGGTGGGAGCTGAAACATCTTGTCCCCACGCCTTGTCCTACGGCGTTCCGCAGGGTTCCATTCTATCTCCACTATTATTTAATGTGTATATGCAGTCCTTGGGAGAGGTCATGAGAGGGTTCGGGGTGCGATGTCACCAATATGTTGATGATACTCAGCTGTACCTCTCTTTTTCAGCTGACCCAGACCCTGCTGTCTCGTTGTTGTCCCAGTGTTTGGAGGCCGTGGCAGAGTGGATGTGGCAGAGCAGACTGAAGCTCAACCCCGATAAGACGGAAGTGATGGTGGCGGGGAGGGCAAGGGAGGTGTCGGCCCCCCTGATTGGGGGGGTTCGCCCTCCGATAGCTCAGCAGGTTCGGAGTCTGGGGGTGGTGTTGGACTCGGATCTCCACCTGGATAGACAGGTGGAGGTGGTGGCAAAGGTCGCCTTCCACCAGTTGTATCCATACATCTCCAGGCCGGACCTGGTCTTCTTCATCCATGCCTTTGTCACCTCGAAGCTGGACTACTGCAACACGCTCCACGTGGGGCTGCCCTTGTTCCTGGATTCGAGGCTGCAACTAGTGCAGAATGCAGTGGCCTGTCTCCTGATGGGAACGGGTCGTCGGAAGCATATAACACCTGTGTTCCAGACTCTGCACTGGTTGCCTATAGCGTGCCAAGCCAGGTTCAAGGAATTGGTAATGATCTATAAGGCCCTTCACGGTCTTGGCCCCTTGTACCTCAGGGACTGCCTCCCCCTCCACGCCCCGGAGTGGCTCCTTCGGTCTGCCGGGGGTGCCTTCCTGGAGGTCCCCTGTGTTAAGCGGGGGGCCACAATGGAGAGGGCATTCTTGGTGGCTGGGCCGTGTCTTTGGAATTCCCTCCTGGAGGAAGCTTGCCTGGCCCCAAGCCTTTTAACATTCCGGAGGGCTTGTAAAACCTGGCTGTTCATCCAGGCCTTTGGGGAGTGGGGGGGAAGAGGGGACAGGGTTTTTTAGCTCTTCTCTGCCCTTATTTTATTTTTATTTATTCTCCTGCCCTTGTGGTGTTATTAAATTGTTGATGTTTTAAAAACTGGTTTTATGAATGTTTTTTAGTTGTACGTCACCCCGGGATGCCGTAGGCATATGGGGCGACTCATAAATGTATATAATAAATAAATAAAATATAAACCCCGAGATCAGGGCAGCTAGGGCAGACAGGGACACAGCTGGGCGGTGGGGTGCATGGTACACCAGCAGAATCCCAAACCTGTCCTGGTCAAGCTCTCCCATTTATCCAAATCAACCATGAGGAAGAGGCACTCTATGCCGGGCTCAGTCTGCACCCTAAATATTCCTAACAGGCAAATTCTCTTGAAAACAATAGCTATGCTGAGTGTCCCCCCCCTCCCCCCGCCATCCTAGGCTGATGCTGGATCGAGTACCCTGCTGGCACAAGGTCAGCCAGGATTGGCCCCAACTCAGCGTCCAGCCAGGTCTTGGTGATGCAGAAAAGGTCGTCAGCCTCATCCAGGATTAAGTCCCGGATGATAGATGACTTATTGGCCACAGACCTCGCATTCATTAGGAACAGCAAAAGACCAGAAGGCCCAGATGCATCAGCCACCTGGCTACCCGAGCTACGGCAGGATGAGAGAGGGACAGGCACTCAACTCATGATGACAACGTCTGCCCCTGGGACCATAATTCCCGTAGCCCATAACAACCCCTATGGTCATGCCACACACACACCCCAGTGACTACTCCACCAGGGCGGTAACAGGGACCCTCCAACTCCCCACCCCCACTCCCTCACAGGGGGCATTCCCTCCCATAGCTCGCCATACCCCACCCTCTCACTGGGGGGGGGCAGGTTAGCCTCCCCACAACCATATTCCCCTCTCTCACAGGTTCCCATGGTCTGGGCTGATGTGAAACTTCCAAAATAACCCAATAACCACCACTACATGCACAAGCACATAAAATATCCACTCCACTATCAAAACCATCAGTCTCCCCTGGAGGCCTGGTCCTCGCCAAAGGGCCTTTGGCTGCAGCCCTTTGGCACACGGTTAGCAGCACTTCCAGGAGGCGCACCACTTAAGAGTCCTTCCCTTGGGGCCGGAGGGGATCCCTGGCCCCGCCCCCTCTCCCTCTACCGGGGGGGGGGGGCGGGAGATGATGACAGTCCCAGCTGGGGCCCAGAGAATTCCCCGTACCCTGCGGCAGCCAGGTAAGTCCAGCAGCCAGTCCCGTGGGATGGTAATGGGTGAGCCCTCCTGGCTCCCAGAACCCTAGAGCAGCAGTAGGCAGCACAGGTGGTGAGGTGGTGGCAGCGGTGTTGCAATAGCACCACCATCATTTTGGTTAAGGGCGGGCCATTTTGTGCAGGTACAATAATTTTTGAATATATTTTTAATAAAAATATTCACTTGTGAGATTAATTTTCCATTTCTCTAATGGTGGTAATATTATCACAGTACAAAGCCACATGCTCTTAACAGTAGCACTTCTCTATGTTGGTCATAGTTTGCATATCATAACAGCTAGGAAGACATATGTCTTTGATTTTTCCTTTCCTTAACTGCACCTCTTGCTTAGAAACACATTTTTCATTAATAACTTGGTCTGGCACTGCGATAGACATTTTTTATTTTTAATATACATTTAAAATAAAAATATATTAACAATTCATTGTGCATGTAAAATTACCATCATCCTTAACCATAATGGCAGTGACGTTATTGCCTCCATTTTGATTAAGGGTACCCTGCTGGCCATTTTGCACAATTAATTTTGTATATTTTTATTATTTTTAATATGGATCCATAATCTGGATCTGTAATACAAATTTGTAATCAGCGCAGCATTTTCAGATTAATCCATAACTGCCATTTTCAAACAGTTATGGATTAATCCAAATCAGTAACATCCATCCCTAGTATTTGTATCTCTATGTATATTTTTAGTGTTCACAAGTATTTGTATTTGTCTCTTTACCTGTGCTCACTGCATCATTTGCCAATGTAGAAAATGCAGTGAACACAGATCCCTGCATCTGGGTTCTTTTGGCACAGAAGTGCAGTGAGGCTCTGCCAGGTTGACAGGCCTATGAGGAAAGGAAAATACAGTCAAAACTATCGCTGTCTGCTACCAGTGTAAAAAGGAAGTACTGATTTTGAGGAGGGCCGAGAATATGGCTAGCTTGGTGGGGAGGTTGTTAGTTTGGGAGTAGTTGAAATGGGGCATGGTTCTGGTGTTGCTGGCTTGAGGGAGAGTGAGGCATGAAGCTGGTTTGGAAGAGGTAATAAATTATGGAACATGGAACTGGCTCATGTGGGGAGTTGCTGGCTTGGGGATAGGGGAATGGGGCATGGGTCTGGCTTGGCTTGGGGGAGTGGCTACTGGTTTGGGGGAATGGGGCATGAAAATAGGTTTAGGGGAAGTTGCTGGCTTGGGGAGGGGGAATGAGGCATTGTTTTGTCTTGGGAGGGAATTGTTTCTGGTTCAGAAGGGAGTAATTGGCTTGTGGAAAGTGGGATTCCTAGGTGGGAATGGGATATGGGGCTGGCTGACTCAGGACGGCCACTGGCTTGGCTTGTGGGATGTATGACTGGCTTGGGCCCAGAGGGGGGGGAATGAGGCTGCCAAGGACTCACCATTTCTCCCTGACTGGGGTGGGCTCTGCTGGGGTGGGCAAAGCTGCAGTGCTGGAGACTGCAGTTCTGGGACAACCCCTGCTGGTAAGGAGGGTTTGCTACAAACTCCGTCAGCAGGAGGCTAAGCTCAGGGTTAGACAGCAGCCCAAGTCCAAGCTAGATATGTGCTGCTGTTTAGGGGGTCCAGTTTGAGACCTCAGATATTACATTTTTCAGGAAATGTTGGTTTCACTTTAAACTCAAATACACAGACCTAGCATTTGTGTTTGGGATATTTAAGCCAAAATGGGTGTTTTCTGGTTTACTTGGGTTTTATGAAACCCAAATCCACAACCCTAGATGGAACTGGATTTCACCCCACACAGAATGCAGGACCAGCTCATTGATTCCCTACCCCTGGAATCTCAGCCTTTCTAGACACCCTAGAGAACCATCTCACTGGCCCCTGACCCTAAGATTTCAGATCTTGGTCTTTCTAGGCACCCTAGAGGACCAGCATGCTGTTCCAAACGTTGCTGCTGTTCTAAACACTTGCTTCTGATTGATTCAGGTAAATCTCACAAGATAAGTTTAGTTTAGCCTGATTTTTCCCTCTTATGGGCATGGGCTTGTGGCCCCCTTTGGCTCCTGGTAAAGTGTATCCATTTCACCCTCTTCTCTAGGTCCTGGCTGGTCACATTATGACGGGGGAAAGTAAACAACTTGTGGTTAATCAAGTGGCTTCTTTTTATGTGTCTGTTGTTGAGAAGTTGAGTTGAGCAGGGAGCTGTGGAGCATTGATTCAGAACCAGTGCTTAGAAAAACATAAACCTTGGCAATCTTTGTGCTGAGACAGGCAGCAAAAGTCTTCTCTGCACCATATACCCAGGGCCAATGCATGAGCGTTTCATGTGGGGGACATTATACCTGCTCCTAATCCAGAAGCCCTACTCCTGCAAGAGAGTCATCAGATGTTTGGAGGCCTGAGGAGCTCCAAGAAAGTTTTGTTTGGGTTTCTGCTTCTTTGGGTGGGCATCATCATTCTCACACCAGTGGTCCCAGCAGAGCACTACAGAGCAGCAGAAGTGGCAGAAGAGCAGTGGCAGAGCTGACCTTAGAGTGGGGTGAGTGGACTGTGACCCCAGGATCTTCAGTCTTTAGGGGCTGTGTTTAGCACTTGGCCCTGGTGGGCCAGCAGCAGCACTCTCGGGATCTCTGCGGAGCAGTAATGTGGCAGGTGCTTCTTGGGTGGGGTGGGGGGGCACCAAGATAAGTTGTGCTCCCCATAACCCTGCCCATCCCCCCTACCCAAGCCTTCCCACCATCCCCAGATCCTGCCTTCTAGCTCCACATAGTCTAGGGCCAGCCCTGAGCAGAGGCATGGACACAGTCCATGCCTGGAGCCCTTCAGGGAGAGACACGAAATACACACACTCAGTGCTGGAAGCCTTGTGAGGAGAGCATATGTTCCTCACTCCCGCTCTAAGCATCGCCTATGCATATACCCACGTAAGACCCAGCCAGCATAAGGGCTCACTGGAGTGTAGGTAAAGGAAGGAGGGAACCCCTTGGGTTGGGATGGGATATGGCCCATTGACGGCTGTTCAGAGAAAATTAGAGATGCACATCCCCCTGCTACACCTGCCCAGCAAGGGGAAATATGGGAGTAGGTTTAGTCTGGTCCTGTAGAGGGTGTAGAGGGAGGATCCAGCTGGGATCCTGGCACACTCAGGGTGTGTGGGCCCTGTGGTACTATGTACAGATCATCAGTGATGAGACGGGTACCATTGGGTCATGCAAAGGTACAGGGAGGGCATGAGAAAGGCTGGGATGCCCTTGAAGGATAAGGGGAACAGTTTTTGTTTCTGGTTCTGCTCTAAATCTGTTTCCCATTCTCCTATATCATGGAAGCAGCAGGAGGGTGGAGGTGGAAAGGACACCCACAGACAGTGGGCATTTACTTGGGCATGAGTTGAACCCACTGCACTCTTTTTCTCCAGCAGAAACAGAGAAAACAACAGATGCTGTTATTTCTGCACAGAGGAGAAAGTGGCAGTTTGCCAGCTGCACACAGAGACACGTAGAGGATTAGGTGACCTTGGAACGTCCTTGAATGCTGGCTGATGGACTGCAAGGGGGACCATGAGCCAGAGATGTGACCATGATACTGGAGATGTGAGCTGACAAGTCAGGCGGGAGTCACCTAGATGTGGCTGACACAACCACAGAAGTGGGCAGAAAATTGCTGACTCCGTGACTGATTGATTCAGAGTCCTCTGTTGGACTGGTGATAATGGGGCTCCCCAAGGTCTTGGAGGTAACACCCTTTGAGGCATCTCACCCCTTAGAGCTCTCTGCTGACTCAGGCAGACACTACTGGCTACATCGTTTACACTTGGCTTGCATTCCCAAGCTTTTCTTTGCGCTAGTGATGGCTAGGGATTTGATGCAATTCCATGATTCCAGAAGCTGAGGCTCTAGCCTGTGTCTTAATCCAGCCCTCCCTTAGAGCAGCAGTGCTATGGAGGCACTGGTCTGGTGTTTAATATTTCAGTGTCCATACCTCAGTACAGTCAATTCCTGCAGTGCTTCAATGATCCTGTTGCTCTCAGAGCATCTCTTTTTGAGTGGAATCTAATGAGACAATAATCCACATTAGCCTTCACAAGGCACATTCCTGCATGTCCACCTATTAGGTGTCTACCATGTGGCCTCCACATGGTCACCACAAAGCTGCTGCCACTCACTGTGAAGTTCAGGGACATCGTGGGCCCGCTGTGTGGGTCAGTCAGGGCTAATGGGTGCCCACATGTCTGCGTCTCATCAATTAGGTTCACCCCGGATCGCCCGCAACCTCGCTGCCATCCAGGTTCGCCAGCAGAGTCCTGCCTAATGCACCCGGCCAGCTGAGAGGTGGGGAGGGCAATTGTGGCGAGGAGGGAGATTTCTGGTGCACCTCTCGGCTGGGAGGCAGCCACACAGAGGGAGATAACTAGCACCGTTGGTGGAAGCTGCCGCAAAACACATGAAATACAGGCAGGGGGCTGCCCATTTATTAGGCTGGATGCATTAAACATGATTGGAGGCTGCATAAGGGCTGCACAGACTGAACATAGACTAAGTTCATCAATCTCATGCATCAAATCACCCCAACGCCCTTTTCCTTATGATTCTCCTCCTTATCCCATTGTAATAGCTCATGCCACGCATGGGTCTTTCCAGCAGCTGTTGGAAATGACAAAAGAGAGCTTGGTAGAAATTTTCACTTAGTGACAAGAGGTTGCCTGTTCTGTTTCCTTCTGTTTTGGGTGATCACACTTGCTGGGAAGGAAGTTGAGGGTTACAGACAAGGGTAACAGCCAGAAGCTTGTAAATCTCATTTCCGTGAGCTCTAAAACTGACAACAGCCTGATTGATTTATTTTGACCCCAAAAATAGACTCGCAGATCAATCAAAAGAATGTTTATGTGCATGTGCACTCATGCACACAAATATATACCTAGAGTTATGTGGTGGTTGTTTAGCTGTTCTCAGACCATGAGGAGCTGTGTAGATGACAGCATCAATAACATTTCTACTCTCCTTGCTCACTTTGTGAGAATTCAGAAGTGAAATGGCCAGTCCAACTTATTACATGAAAACCTAGAAGCTTGGAATGCATTCACCTCATTGCTGAGGCTCTGATCCCAATGCCCTCTAACCTTGGCAAGTACAAGAGCATAATAAGGGCAGGTGGTGCAGCTGCCCAGGAAGGGGGTGGCAAGAGCTTGGGGTTCCCATGCCCATGTGGCATGTGTACACAGACAAATGGGTGATTACCTACTGGAGGTAATCTGGAAAGTAATCTTAGCAAATCCACTTACTGAAGATTGGTGGGGCTTCCATCTTCTACACCATGGCCCATTCCAACCTAGTCATGTCTCTGAGTAGGTGTCTTTCCATTGACTTTAATGAAGCTGGAAAAGACCCTAAATTGGTCTGTTAATGGGTGTTAACAAACATGTTTCAACTCAATTGGTCTTCATTAAAACTGCATGAACAGTGTTCAGATAATAATCTATAATCAGATAAAATTCAAAATAATTTTTCAAAAGTACTTTTTAGATAACCATAAACATATAGCCTTCAAACGGTAAATTTATATGTCAGGTTATTATCACCAGTTAGGTTATTATTATATGAACATAGTTCATGCAATTCTGATGAAGACCAGTTGGGTCAAAATATGTTAATGGTCGTGAATACTGGATCCATCTTTCAACAATGTTATATTTTGCTTTTTGAATAACTTGATGTATATGGGGTATTTTCAGACGTTACGAGATCATGCTCAACCACAGTGAACCACGGTCAATCCCGTGGTGGGTCCAAAGCGCCCTAAACGTCTGTTCAGCAGCCGCCAGATGTTCACCACAGTCAATACGCACATGGGGTCAAAATCAACCACGCTTCCGGAGCTCCCCGCCGGACCATCTCTGAAAACATGGTCAAAGAGATTCCGGATGGGAACCAACAAAAAGTAACATCTGGCCGGCAACCACCGGCCAGAATCAAAGGAAATGATTCCCAGCCGGGGACAAAGCACGCAGCGTCGCTGCCAGGCAACGAGCAACAACAAAGGCAGCGGAGGGAGATTTAAAGGGCACACAGCAGCAGGGGAACGGGGCGGGATGGAGTGAGGCAGAAGGGAGAGGTGAGCGGAGGGTGAGAGAGCAAGGGAGGAGGAAGAGATGGAGGAGGTGGCGGTAGAGGTGCGGGCGGGGGAGGAGGCGGTCGTGCTGCATCTGGAGGCAGTGGGGGACAGCAGCAGCAGCCGGGACGGGCTGACCCGGCGCCTTCTGGGTGTTGTGACCACGGCCGGGAGTCAGCATCACGTCTGTTGCGCTGCCCCAGCCCGTGATCTGCCAGCCCAATTCCCTGCCATGGTCCCGGTCCCGTCACGTCTGTTCAGGGCTTTTTTTGACCACGGGGGTGGTTGTTCGGTTCACCCCTGCCGGGAATCCACTGTGATGAATCGGGACCGTGTAACGTCTGAAATCACCCCTGAATTGAACTTTTGGTAAAGTTACATTAACTGAATACCGCTTTATTTAGAATAAATGAATTTCAAATATTTACTGTATAAAAAAAATTTCTTGTAATTTAAAGGTTTATGAAATACCAAGTTTGAACAATAATATTGGAATTATATTTATGTTAATAGATTTGTTTCCACTGTATTATTTTTCATTCTTATTGTTACTGACTACATTCAGGGGCTTATATTTATCATTTACATCCCTGTTGCAGTTTGCTTTCAAACGCAAAAGCCCATTTTACTCCTCGTCAGGCAGTGGTATTCTGACCATGGTATGGTGGCTAGCCTGGGCTGTGACTCGGGGGTTTCCCCGAGCCACAACCTGTGCTAGCTGCCACCACAGCTGGAATCCATCCCGCGGTAACATCTGGCAGGGGTTTTCTAACGTGACAATTTTTATGGAGTAAAGCATGCTAATGCGCACTAAAGCCGGCCACCATCACGTCTGAAACACCCAGAAATAATTACCTTCCTATTCCTGAATCCTCTGCTGTCCCAACAAGCTGCAGCATTTCCTCCTTGTGTGTTTTCAGTATCTCTGCTTGGCTTCAAACTTCCTCTGCTGGCAATCCCCTGCAAGTTCCCAAGCAGGGAGGTCAGGGGAGGAGAAAAGCTATTTAACTCCGTTTTTCCCTGCTAGTGGGTGGGAACAGAGGTAATTACTCCAGAGTAACTATCCTTGTTTATGAGAACATACTCTAAATGGAAACAGCTTGCCTTTCTTTTCATCTGTGTCTCACTCTGGGTGTCTGGAATGTGGGGCAAGGAGAAAAGGCACTTTCAAATTCTCACTCCCACACCCTTCCTAATGCAGGGTAGCCCTACAATGATCTTACCCCCATGATATGGCTGCTTTTCACTACCAGGGTGGTGTGAAGGGGCTGTGACACAAAGGAGAACTGAGCTTGTCATTTTTAACATGACCCTAAATAGTCTTTGTTTTCTTTAACTGTGTTGCTAGAAAGCCCATGTGGCATCTTCTCTCTTCATGTCTGATCACCTCAACAGCAGCCGTTAAGCCCAGAAGGACCTATTGAGAACAATTTAAAAACGGATACACAAAAATGTACAAGTATTGTTTCCTGCCTCCACAGTCAGAGCATGCTGTAAGTAAGACAGGAAGTGACAAATGCCTTCACTTTTGAGACAAAACACCAGGGATAATGTAGGCTGCTGTCACTGGGTGACTGCCTGAGGTGCATTTTCACCAAGGTGACAGTTCTAGCACTGAATCTTACACAGAGCTCCAGGAGCCCCTACTGATCACAAGCGATCAGAAGCTCAGCTTTATAACTACTTGTTAGATAGATAGTACAACAAGGGAACTGAATCAAAGGCAAGAGTGCCCTCTAGTGAACTGTTAAGAGTGCGGCTGGCCATGGTGGACCTGATGCTGGCTGTGTCTACCGGGTCACAGCAGACATGATAGCCCGCTGTGGCCTGATCAGCTGGACCTTAGCTTGGGCTGTGACCTGGAAATAGTCCAGGGATGAGAGCCTGAGCTAGCCACCAACACAGCTTGGGGAAATCCTGGGCCAACATCTGGCGGCACCTGCACAAATATGCAGGTTAGGTGCAAAGTAGGTCAAAACAGACCACAGTGGCCCATCATCACATCTCTTTTTACCCACTGTCTCTCAAACCAGGGCATGCTTATGTGACTCATGGCAAGTTTTGTGGGTTCTTAAGGAAAGACTCTTAAGACAGAGAGCTTGTGGGAGTTAGGTGTCTCTGGAGCCTGTCTCTCTTGGTGTCTGGTGGAGATTGCCCCTCCAGGGTAGATGTAAGAACATATTTATACTCAAAAAACCCTTACAAATTCAATCATGGGTGATTTCAGATGTTACGCGGTCCTGATTCACCACAGTGGATTTCTGGCGGGGGTGAACCGAACAACCACCCCCCATGGTAAAAAAAAAGCCCCAAACAGACGTGAAGGGACCGGGACCACGGCAGGGAATCGGGCCGCCAAAACCCGGCCTGGGGCAGCGCAACAGACGTTACGCCGATCCCGGGCCAGGCCGTGGTCAAAGCACCCGGAAGGCGCCGGGGCGACTCGTCCCGGCTGCTGCTGTGTGCCCCTTAAATCTCCCTCCCCGGCCTGTGTTGTTGCTGGTTGCCTGGCAGAGACACTGCGTGCTTTGTCCCCGGCTGGGAATCATTTCCTTTGATTCCAGCTGGTGGTTGCCATCCAGATGTTACTTTTTGCTGGTTCCCGTCGGGAATCTCTTTGACCACGCTTTCGGAGGTGGTCCAGGGGGGAGCTCCGGAAGCATGGTTGATTTTGACCCCATGTGGGGATTGACTGTGGTGAACATCTGGCGCCCACGAAACAGATGTTCAGGGTGCTTTGGCCCCGCCACGGGATTGACCGTGGTTCACTGTTGTTGAGCGTGATCTCGTAATGTCTGAAAATACCCCATGCTTCAAAAAGCATGGAAATTGTAAGTTAAGGCTCCCTCCTTAACTTCTGTGCCATGTAAACAGTAAAGACATTGTACAATCTCACATATTGTACTTACTTACAATTTAGGCTCTGTGCACCCACACTTTGCCTTGGTCTTTCAGCACCAGTCCTCATCCTCTGGAGGTTGGGGGCAACAATTAAACTGAGAACAGTGCTATATAAATGTTCAATAAGAATTTAAAGTTGGGTACATCCTGAAATTAACATGAATGCCCATTAGAAGAAATGGAGGCAACAGCAATACCAGTTTGCAAATAAAACCTATTGTCTTCCCATAAAGTGTCTCTGAAAGAATACAACAGAGATGCATCTTTAGGAGTGTGGGGCAAGAGGGTGTGGCAATAATGAGGAAGGCACTAGGGAGAGTGAGTGGAATGGGTGGAATGGCAGAGAGAAACAGGGATAGGGTGCAGCAGCAAGGAACTGAGTGGAATGACAGGAGGAATGCTACGACAAACAGGTACAATTACCATGCTTCCCTCTATGGCTGAGTGGGAATGTCATTTTACCGCCTTGTTCTCTGGGTCAACTTCGCCCGGAATTTTGGTGGAGGTCCATCCGGAGAACAGGTTTCAGGAGTGGCCGCCAGTTACAGTGGGGGAGGTTAGGGATTTGATTGGAGCCCTCAAAGAGGGGAAAGCGCCAGGAATTGATTTTATTCCTGCTGAGTTACTAAGACATAATCATGACTGGTGGGCAGAGTTACTTGCTCCGCTTTTTTCAACTCTTAATGCCTCAGGCAAGTTCCCCAGGCATTGGCTCCAAAGTATTGTGGTGCCGATATTTAAGAAAGGGGATCCTAGGGATCCTACAAATTATAGGCCTATTAGTCTTCTGTCCATAGTTGGGAAATTATATACGAGGTACCTATTGGGTAAACTCTCGCTTTGGATGGATGAGAATGATATTATCTTCCCGGAGCAGACGGGCTTTAGGGCCAGCCAGTCCACACTTGACCATGCATTTGTCCTTAACTTATTGTTCACTAAATATGCCCATGAGTCAACAAAATCTTCTTCTCTTTATTGTTGTTTTGTTGATTTGCGGGCTGCCTTTGACTCCATAGATAGGGAGCAATTGTGGAACAAACTAGGTGGCACCTCTATTGATGGACGTCTGTTATTTCTGATAATAAAACTCCACTCGAATAACACTCTTCAGGTGCGGATGGGTAAGAGCGGAGCTCTCTCTAAGGCCATCGGGGTACAAAGGGGTGTTAGACAGGGCTGTCTCCTTGCGCCGGCCCTCTTTAACCTTTACTTAAACAATTTAATTCCGCACATGCGAGAGGTGGACTCTCATGCCCCAAAACTGGGTCCAAGAAAATTGGCGCTACTTTTATATGCGGATGATACTGTGCTGCTCTCTATGACCCAAGTAGGGTTGAGACGGGCTATGCAGCACTTTGCCCTATATTGTGAGCAGGAAAAGTTAGCTATAAATTATGAAAAGACAAAGGTCCTGGTGGCGGGTAGAACAAAGCGCCATTATAGGTGGTTTATAAACGAGGTCTCAATAGCGCAAGTGCGGGTCTTTAGATATCTTGGGGTCATTTTTGCCTCTTCAGGAAGTTGGACCCCCCATTTTAAGGCCGCCATGCTTCAGGCCTGGACCTCCACAAAGGCTCTGTTAAAATTCTATTTTTCGCAGGGTGGGAAACTAGTGGGTCCCGCCCTCTGCCTTTTTAAGGCAAAAGTAATACCTCAGCTCTTATATCCTGTACCAGTCTGGGGTGGAAATTTGTTAGCTAGTCTTGAATCATCTCAGAATACCTTCATGCGAGTGATATTGGGGTTACCAAGGTGTGCTCCGCAAGTGATATTAAGAGCAGAGTCAGCCGTGCGTTCTATACGAGTTCAGGCCACATTGGCCCTCCTTAAATTCTGGTTTAAGGTAGTAGCACCCCCGTTTGCCTCGCGATCCCTCCTTGCTGTTATCGTTGAAGATAGGGTCGTGGCTCAATGGGCACAAAGTCCCGAGCGGATTTACATCAACTTGAGGTTGGCCAAATATGACCTAAGCTTTCTGGGTCGCCCGCAGGTGATTGCAAAAATTAAACAGAGACTCCAGGACCAGGAGTTGCAAATAGAGTCAGCGGTGTTATCTGCACAGGGGATAGCCCCTGACTATCATTTGCTCCACCCAAAAGGTTCTCTCCCTGAATACGTCCTCCAGGTTAATGATAAGCAGCGAAGAGTGCTAACGCTGCTGAGATGTAACCTTTTCCCCTCAGCCTTAGTGGAAGGGAGATATTGTAAAACACCAAAAAATCTAAGGGTATGTAGGAAATGTGACTGGGCGGTGCCTGATTCAATGGCACACATTCTTTTATACTGTCCAGCCCTTAAGGGACTGAGAGAAGATCTCCTGAAGGATATTGGGAAATTGGGGCATAGGCTTTGGTCGGAGGAAGAGTGGATGCAACATCTCCTGAATGGGGATGATTCCAGTGGGGCAAGAGCTGTGGCAAACTTTGGAGTTAGGGTATTGGCTGAGACCCACTAAAAGTTTATGGCATGTATGGAGCAGAAGCCCTTGGTTCCTGGGACATCTTCATGAGAAGGGAGTGCCCCTGGTTTAAGCATGTCAACCTGATTATCCATCTTTATCCCTGATAAGTGATAAGTGATACTTAATGAGTGCCTGCCTCCTTGCCCATGTATGTTGATCGGTGGGGACTTAGGGTTAATTAATTAATTGTATAACGCCCTAACTGTAAGGCGGAATGCCTAAAGTTTATGTGTTATGTTATTTTATCTTATTTTATATGGTTGTAAGTTGTTATCCATACTTTTTATGTAATTTTGTATGTTATTTCGGCTATGGCGAAAGCCAGCCGAAAGAAATAAATATCAGTCAGTCAGTCAGTCAGTCTTTAAACCCGCACCCCATAACCAGTTCATTTGTGCCCCCATATAATCAATTCATGCTGCCCTGTGGGCACAAATGAAATGGTAATGGTTATGGATGAGGGCAGCGTGAATTGATTATATGGGGGCGGGGACGCAAATGAACTGGTTATGGGGTGGGGGCAGCATGAACTGTTTATGGGTGCACAACTGAACTGGTTATATGTCTCTTTTCATGGCATAATGCGCTTAATAAGCTAGCTGCATTTTGGGTGTCTTGTACGTGTAATAGCAGCACCTCTGGACTGGTCGCACCACATGCGTGCACAAGGCACAGGCGGCACTGGCAGCAAGAAGCAACAGGCCCTAGAGGCCAGACTGGCTAAGCTCACTCCCCTCCTTCAGTAAGGCAGTGGACGCAGTCAGTCTCTCTGTGCCTGCCTCACTGCCCGCTTGGCTGCCCCTGCAGTGGAACTACTTCTGGGGAGTGGTGGTAGACACTTGGCTGGGGAGGAGGGGGAAGCATTGGGAGGCCATGCTTCTCCATGGTTGCTTGGAGAGGTGGAGAATGGGAGGGAGAGGGAGTCCAGAGGGAGTA
>QEPC01007423.1:955004-990024 GCA_003113815.1 Sphenodon punctatus | reverse complement strand
AAATGAACTGGTTATGGGGTGGGGGGCAGTATGAACTGATTATGGGGGCACAACTGAACTGGTTATATGTCTCTTTTCATGGCATAATGCGCTTAATAAGCTAGCTGCATTTTGGGTGTCTGGTGTGTTTGATAGCACAGCACCTCTGGACTGGTCGCACTGCATGCGTGCACAAGGCACAGGTGGCACCGGCAGCAAGAAGCAACAGGCCCTGGAGGCCAGACTGGCTAAGCTCACCCCCCCAGTAAGGCAGTGGACGCAGTCAGTCTCTCTGTGCCTGCCTCACTGCCTGCCCAGCTGCCCCTGCAGTGGAACCACTCCTAGGGAGTGGTGGTAGATGCTCTGGTGGGGGGGAAGCATTGGGAGGGCATGCTTCTCCATGGTTGCTTGGAGTGGTGGAGAATGGGAATCCTTCCTGTCCAGATGGAGTAAGTTTTATGTAACTTTATATATTTGCATAATTAGGTGGGGCCTAATTATGCAAATTAGGCCCTGCACCAAGACTTCACACATGGTCTCACAAACCCTGGGGCCGGCCCTGTACCCCAGTACCCCTCCTACATCAAAACCCATTAGATGCCCCTGTTCTCTGTCCCTTTATGAATAATTCCTAACATTCTGCTTTCATTTTTGACCACCACTGCACACAACCAACATGATATGGGTGCAATCCTGATCCGTTAAAGCCAGTATACTTTTGTCATTGCCTCAAAGGGTTCAGGACTGCATCTTTTTTAAGGCGCTTTACAGCATAGGGAACGGGATAAAGCATTCACTTCTCCCTCCCCACCCAGTTAGGGGGTCTAAAAACCAGTTTAACCACCGCCCCCAGCCCAGTCTTTTCAAATCCAGTTCCCCCACCCACAAAGCTAGACTAAAACAGAACCCTCTGAAACACCCCTGTCACTTCACTGGAACTGGAGAGATTTCAGTTTCTCATGTCTCCCTTGGGGCAATGCCCCGAGATCCCCAGCAGGTGGCGTGGTTTCCTTGCTCAAACCGCTCCCGGTGATCGGGGCGAGACAAGGCATTGACGCAGGCGCAGTGTTGCAGGCGGACGGATCCGGGCTCCGTTTCCTTTTGCCAGGGCCTGTGAGCTCCCAGTTGAGCGGGGTGGGGAGGGGGGGGAAAGAGATCCAGGCTAGCTTGATCAGGGTTTGTGCAGGGCCTCCAGCCCTCCCTTCCCATTCCTCTTTCTCCCCAAGACCGGTGGGTGGCTCCCTTCCCCCGGCGCTCAGTACCCGGGCTGCCTGTCCCAGAATCTCTCGCCGCTTTCCAAGGAAGCCGGCAGCATTCGAAATTGGAATCCTCGCGGCGGCCGCCGCTACATTGTTTCCTCTTTCCCCTCCACCCCCTTCCCCGATCCCTCCCTCTTCTCCCACCTCGGGCCCTGCTGCCATCGGAGCAGCCCTGCCCCCTTCTCTCCTGCTCCACTCTTTTGTAACTCTCCCGCTGCCCCTCACCTCCACCCCCGGCCCAGCAGCGCCCGGGGACCCAGGGATCCCCTCCCCCCGGTGCCGCATGGAATATTCGGCAACGCGCTGAGCCCCAAGCAAAGAAACCGGCTCCTGGGCGGGGAAGCGGAGCCGGAGGCAAAAAGGAACCTGGAGAGAGGTGAGTATCTGAAACGAAACGTGCACTTCGGGGATGGACTTATTCCGGGGGGCCATAGACCACCCAGTCAGAAACAGGGGTACCGCGGAGTTATCCTAGCCCTCCTTTCCTTTCTCTGGTGAGTGTGGATGATCCTGGGAGTCCCTGCCACATAGGGAGCCACCCCCAGTTGGGCTAGAACCGTCTGAAACTTCCCAGAGCCCTTTAATTTTTCTGGGTGTGCAAGCGAAATTCCTTCTGCTCCTGCCCCTTGGAAAGCTGTCACGGGCTCTACCAGCTCTGGCACTGAATTGCCACTTCAGCCCTAGACCAGTTTGCCATCAAATGGGAAAGGTGGGGGTGGGAATGACTCTTCATTGTTGTCTGGGGGCTGTTGGTCACTCTCCCTCTTAGATTTAGGCCTGTGAACTCTCCCTACCTTCTTCCCCCAAGCCCCTTTTCTTCTTATGCTCAGACCAAGGTGTGTTTGAATGGGTGATTTCAAGATGAGTAAGCCTGAGGCTGTTGCTCTAATATGTGCGGTTCAAGAGTCTTCTGGCTGAAAGTGGCTGAAATGGTATTTGAATGGTTGGGTGACTGGGTTCTCGCTGCCCTCGCCCCAACAAAAGGAGGATCAAACTATTGTAGTTGGATGCGATTCCCCCTGACCTAAGGACTGCTGGTCATCCTGTGTGTCTGGCACCACATAAAGCCCCATCTGTGGCTGACACTCCATCTGCCCACCTCTCTCTGTAGCTGCTGGTAGGGAAGGGGTGATCAGTGCTGCTGAAAGATGTCTCTTCACCCACTAGCTCCTGAGAACGACAGCGCCCAGTGAGATGATAGCAGCTGAAACAATGGGGACTCCATCATCCCTGTGCTGCTGACCATTTCTTCCTGCCTGGTTTTGCCTTGCAGGGCTCATCCTAACTCAGGTTCCAGGACCCCAGGCCTTATTTTAAATCCCATTCACTGAGTTCTCTCTAAGCCAGGGGATCAAGGGCCCTGGAACTCCTGACTCAATTGAAATACATGTTGGCTTAGTATGAATGATAGCATGGCTGCTGTCCCCTAACGTTCAGGCGGACAGCTGTGCTACAGTGCCTGCCTTTCAGATCCACATTGTACAAAACAACAAAGCTTATTGAGTACTGAGAGTTTGCATTTTCTTCTCTTCCCTTCCTGACAGTAAGTGGTTTATTTTGAAGCAAGCTGGCTATAGGCTGAACTATGGGTTTGTGTCCCCCTTGCTCTTGGCAGCACCGCAGAACAATACCCTCCGGAGTGCCATTATGGCACATCATGCTGGTGGGGAAGGGAACCTGCCTGTTCTGCTATTTTTAAGACTCTGGCTAGGGGGGTTAGGGCTAATGGGGTTGTGGGTAGGGTGCAATTTAAAGCGGATAAAATGTGGCGTTCTCCCTACCCCACCACCTCACTGTGGTATTTGTAAGCTCATAGAAAGTCTGAAAACTTATTCACGCTGCCACTGTGCCCCATCCTGGAGTCTGGGACCAAGGGACCCTCAGAGCAGTGGGTGCTCAATTCAGAATCAATGAAAGCAGAGTGTAGTTTGGCTGTCAGCAGGAGCTCAAAAAGTCAAAGGGTGGTGTTGAAATTTAAAGTGGGTGTGACTGTTTGTCAATGGTAGTTTTGCATGATGACAGAAAAAAGGGCCCAGTTGCATGCCGCCTCAGGGCGTGGTCCAGTACTCTGAAGGTCAGGAAGGAAATGTCCCTCATTCCACCTAAACGTGCAGCTGTGTGTACTGCAAGGTGTATTTGCTCCGAGGCATTGGTTGTGCTGGAGGTGAACTCGGGCTTGTCTGGACTTAGCTTTTATCAGCAAGTTAATGTGCTGGTTCTAACTAACACAATGTAACCAGCAATGAGCCACATGTTTACTTGTTTTGCCAATTCTTAGAGATTTTCTAGGTCGCAGTCCATAAACCATTTTCCTGCAGGCTTCAGAGGGACTACTCCAGAGTAAGTGGTTCGTGGATCATGGCTTTCGTGCGGTCCCAGTAGAGGCTCACACACACGTACACGTATCACCCAGTAGTGTGCCAGATCTTATCCTGATAGATCCTACAGACTTGCAGAATCATAGGACCTCATGGGCCATTTAACTCAGTCCTCAACATGCTGTGTGCACACATGCTCTCTATGATGGCAAAACTTGTGCCTATTTAGATCTTCAGAAAGGGCCCAGGCACATGTGGTACAGGCATCTGTCAGGTAAATCCAGTTGGAGGACTGGGGCCTAGCATCATGCAGTAACATCACGAGCCTAATGGGCAGAAGCCTACCAGTGCAATGGTGGTGTAACGCAGGCCTTCCCAGCTCCTGAATCTGAAATGTGCAGTGATGCTTGGGGCAGAGGAAAGGGTGTTAATTGAAAATAATGATTATTTTTTTTCCTCAGTTGATCAGTTTTGTCTCATTGGATGATCATTTCTCTGGATTTAAACAAAAACAAGCTACAGAATTGTTGTGGGCAGCTAGCAAAAAAATCCTTGCTTTGTGTTTGTATTTTAGAAGGAACAGATCTGGTCCCAGCAGGGCTATCTGTGGCACACTCCCTCTTCCTAGTCCAGCTGTTCATAGCCATGGAAAACAGGTTTGACTGGACTGCTGGGTTTTGATTTCACCCCTTGCAGTGCAGGGATGTACCATGTTGGCAAGGCAGTGCCAATGTAGACACATTTGGTCTTGAGGCTGTTAATCTGGTGATGGACATTCAACCTGCTTATCCTAGGGGTGAATTTGACTATGTATTTTAAGATTTCCAGAGCCCCATTCGTTATAAAGGGTGTGCTTTCTTTTACAATCGCAGCACAGGTATTCCTGGGGCTCTGGTCTGAGGCATTGTCTACACCGAGGGTTCAATTTTCAATCCATTAAAGTCAATGGGAGCTCAGTTTCTTAACTTTTCCTACCACCACTGGTTCAAGACTCCATGTGGCCACAAACGCTGTAACTATCTGTAACAGGTTTTCTCTCATATACCTGCTGTCCACTAGCTTCTCACTTTTCCAGTCTCATTCCTGGGGCCCTGTGAATTCTGTGCTGCTGTGATTACAGCCATTTTCATGGAATTTTGCATTTGGCTACATTGTCACAGAAACTGTCTCTGGCAGCACAGAATTACAGCCTGAGTAGGGAGCATTATGAGCAAGCCAATGAGATGCCAGCACTATGAGTTAGCCAATGGGGTGCTCTCCCCGTTAGCTACTGGTATATATTCTGGGGACCAGTGCAACAGCTGCTGAAGAGGAGCAGACCCCCGATCATCCAGGGGAGAGAAGAATCCCCCTCTCCATCTCCTGATAGGTATAGGTCTTATTTTATGAGTTTTTTAAAGATAAAAGATATTCAAAATTGATAGAATGGCATGCTGGGAAATTTATTTGCATTCAAATAATGCATTTGATAGCTTTTAGTTTAATCTGCATAATTCAACTTGCAGAATTTTGAAGCTAAAATGCAGAATACACAGACCCTTGCTTATTCCCTCTCCTAGTCCACATTTTACTCCCTCTTCCAGAGGCCATGCTGAAGGTCTGCCTCTCAGAGAAAGACTCCTCATGGAAGACTAGCTCCAGCCCCTTGCCTCATGCTGGCCTTTCCCTACCCTCCAAGCTCAGCAATTAGTGGGTAGTGGCATAAGCCCACATTCTGAGTATTGTGTGAAATCCTTAACTATTTATTATTTCTACAGTGATTTTGGTGTTCAGAGTGCTTTATAGTCCTTATCTAGTTCACCCTCCCAGCAACCGGGGACCTGTGTTTAGTGCATCTTCCCCATTGTCACCAACGGAGAAAACGCAGTGAACACAGCTCCCTGCCAGCAACCCCGAGGTAGGCCATCCTACTACTTCTGTTTTATTGATGGGGAACTGAGGCTGAAAGGGCATGCTTTGCTCAAAGCCACCCAGTGAGTTTGTGTCTAATATGGAATTTGAACCCTGGTTTCCCAGGACCAAGTCCTTGCATCAAGCTATGCAGGCTCTCTGCTCCTGGCAGAGGCACTGACACTTATGTATACTTTGATGATCCCTTCTTCCCTGCCACTTAATGCTGGGCCATTAAAATGCAGTACTTCAGAGTCGGGCCCTTCATTTGGGGGAATTAACACTTCCTTCGTTTTTCACGATCTTTTCACACCACCCTCCTTCACACAACACTCTTAGAGTGGGAAGTAATGTACAACTACGTTCAGAGCGTTGTGTGAAATCCTTCCCCGTGCTCCTTGATGATTCCCTTGTTCTCTGCCACCTGATGCAAGGGTGGGCAGGGCCGGTGCTACCATAGAGGCAGTGCAGTCGGCCGCCAAGGGCAGGAAGTTGAAGGGGGTGGCAAAAACTACAGCTGCCCCCACTGCCAGTAAGCTCTGTAATGGGATTGGCGGTTGGGGAGCTGGGGCTGCCTAGGGTGGCAAAAATCCTTGTACTGGTGTGTTGGGAGCAGGCCATTAAAATGTGGGGAACTGGTAGATGTGTGAATGCATTGCTACAGAGCAAGGCAAATGCAGACTAAGGAAGAAGTGGCAAGTCTGCAAGGGGGAAGGGATGTTGTGTGGAATGAGGCCTAACTGTGATCAGAGTAAATTTAGAAGCCATGTTTTTTAAATATATGGCAGAGGCCGCTGCTTGGTACTTGGTACTTTTGCAGGTATTGACACTTGGCAGCTCTGTCAGTAGTAGTTATAGGGGAAAGTGTAGTGAAAAGAAGGATGGAGGTGAATAATTTTTTCCTAATGTGCAAACTGTCAGGTTTCCAAGTGCTACTCTTTTTGGCAGGTTTACTCACTGCCCTTGCATGGCTAGAATTCTCTTGTGTGTTGAAGCTTGGAATAAAAGGAGTATAATTAAACAAACAAACAAACAAACAAACAAAAAACCCTGTTTGGAACCCGATGGGTTGGCTTAATCCTACAAAACAAAGAGCCACTCCCATTTCCATGTATTTGCCCCTGTTGTAGTGACTTGTGTCAGGGCTAGATGTCGTGTGAGCTGCAGTCATACAGGCAGAGCAGGGTGAGCTAAAAGTCAGTTTCATGTTTATTCTCTGGCTTTTCAAGGCTTGTTTCGTCCATAAGATTGCTTGTAAACCCAAGTTGGGGATTTGATTGCCACCTGCAGATATTTGTGGGGGACGAACTAAAGATGGTCTGCATGGACGTAACCAAGGAAGTAATTAATGCTAATTAATATTGGTTTGTCTAGAGTAGGGAAGCTGGTTCTATTGTATGTGGTTAAGGTGGCGCAAGTCCATCATGTAGGCATTAGCACTGGTGTGGCTTGCTTTACCCCAGCATGTTACTGGTCTGGGCCAGTTGCACTCTTCCATTTCACCTTTTCTGGGGATTTACATTGGAGTAGCCCAGGAGTGTAGCATCATTTCCCTCCCAGGAGCCACTATGAAAATTAGTACAAGCTCTGGAGCTGCATAGAAGTTGGGGGCAGGGATGCTTAAGAGATGCCCTTCTAGCCTTATGTTCATGCCCTCGTCTTTGATCCCTTACCTGAGCTCAGTCTTTCAGTGCTTGGATCCAAGGGTCAGATTCAGGAACTGGAAAGGCCAAATGAAAGCTAGCCATGGGCCACATTTGGCCCCTGGGACTGAGGTTCCCCATCCTTGGTGTAATTAAATCAAACCAGTATAGCAGAGCCAAATGCTGAATTAAAAATAGTTTCATGTGCTGTGCCTCTGAACACATGTGTAACCCCATGTTTCTCTGTGACACCAGTACTTGCAGCTTTTACCATCATACCTCATTTCTTTTCTTTTAAAAAAAAAAAAAAGTTAGTCTCTCTTCATTGCCTTGTGAAAGGATCTTCAAGCAAACCAAAAGAGGAAACTGACTAAAAGCAGCAGGGAAGCAGTGAAACTGTACTCAGTTTGCTGTTAGATGCACAGAGCAAGGAACAAGATAAAAGCCCATTTCCCTCCAGTCTGTCATTTTACAGTAATTGTAGGTGTTAGTGGTAACAAAGGTAGATAATATCTTTCACAGTGTATAGCTTTTCTTTCTTTTTTAAAATACAAAAACATTATTAGTGTCTTATCAAGAGAGAGAACATTTTGGCTAGAGAGAAACAAGGTTGGCAATCCTCAAACCACTTACTCCAGAGGAATTCTGTTGAGGGCCATCGGAGGTTTGCAGCCAAAGTAGTTAAGATGATACATTTTGCTGATCTGACTTCTGTTGGTGAATGTATATGTGTAAACGGCTATAGAACAGCTCTGTGAACTTTAAAACTAGTCCACTCACCAACACAAATTGGTCCAATAAAACAGATCATCTTAATGAGTTTAGGTGCAGTCCTCATTTGCCAGGTACATAAGGAGTGGTTACAGGCCTGCACACACCATTCTAGACTTCAGTGGGTGCCACCTCTTTCTCAGCCAGAGTCACGGTTGTGCAGCGTAACAACGGTCAGTGAGCTGCTGCTGTGATGGGGGAGAGTGGAATGCACCTCTGTACCTGAGGCATCCGTAAGAGTGGTGAAACCACACTTAAGTGCTGGCCGTGTAAAGGAGCTGTGCTAGACTCTGGAGGTAATTTTACGTGTCAGTGAGAGTGATTGATGGGCACTGTGAATAAGGATTTGTCACTCATTTAAGTCTAGCACACTGAAGTGCCTCGCAGCTTATGTGTGCGTAGGTAGCCCCCTTGCATATCTGGTGAATGTGGATTGCACTTTTTGGCTGCAATGCACGTAGCACTTACCCTGGAGTAGCTACTCCAGAGTAAGTGCTTTGTGCAGCATTAGTGTCTGTCTCTTGTCTCTCTCTTTTTGGAACCAGCTTGGCAGACGTGTTGTAAACTAGCTGTTTCCAAACTTTTTACCCATGTAACCCCTTTTTGAGGCTTAAATATAATTTTGTGACCCAAACACATGCAAAATCTGTTGAAAGTCAGTTGAGATTGTGACCCCCAGCTGCAAACTGCATAGCCCTACTTGAGGGTCCTACATATACTTTAGGAACCTGTACTCTAAACCATTGTTTCTCAACCAGTGGGTCTCAAGAGGGTTTTAGGACAGGGCCTGCGGCAGCCTGGAAATGGTGCAGCAGTGGTGGTGGCACTCCTAGGAGGAGGGGCTGTGAGTCTTAGATCAGGTGCATTGTGTCCCCTGACATGTCCCCTTCCTGCCACTTGCTCTGACACCTGTAACTCTAAGGGCCATGGGCAGGATAGAGAGAAGAAGGATCCTGCCTCCTACTGTTTTGTGCCATCTCATGCTGGCTCCCCATGCCATCTCCAGGATCCTGACCCTCTTTCCCACCCCACATTACTGTCGTTGAGGTCCATCTCCCTCCACCCTACTGTTGCTGCTTGACTACTCCTGGTCTTAGAATTTTTAATGTGGGTCCTGGATATTAAAAAATATTTCACTGTGTCTTGCCCATGTAATGTTACCATTTCTAGCCAACAATTAGACTGGCAAGTAAGAGATGTTCTTGACAGTGAGGTATTGTAGGGGAGAGTTATGCAAATCCATTTGCCACTGAAAAGCAGGAAGCATTAGCTTGATGATGATGGAACCCAACTGTTACCTTTTGCAGAGCTGAAACTTACATTTGAAAAAAAGAAATAGCCTCTGAATGGGAAATTCTGCTGGCTCAAAAATGCCTCTTTGAATAAATGCAGTTCCAGGACCTCTAATTCTGCAGGCAGTTCTATGAAACTGACAATACCGTAGTCAGTTTCACTGCTGCTGTTATTGTCCAGGACTAGAGTTGGTGCAAATTTTTCATTGCCTTAAAAAAAAGAAAAAAAGGCTGGCATATTTTCAACTTTTTAAAAAATTGATTTTAAATCTGGCTTAAAAAATTAATTTTTTTCTTTTGTTGCTTTTTTGCAACACACTGTACTGAAAAACAATGAAAAGTTTTCAGTTACCAAAAACTTTTGATTTTTGTGGTAACCAAATGTTTGATTATATTAAAAAAATCCTGAAAAAAATCCTCTTTGACTTTGTATTGAAATGGAAATACTTCTTTTTTTTTTAAAATGATTCAAAATGTTAACTAACTTTCCTCCTCCAACCTCTTTTTCTACAACTCCTTCCCAAGTGCTAGCTAGCCTGCGTTTGGTTTGTTGGTTATGTCGTTCGCTGTGACATGTTTGTGGATAAAATCGCTCAGATTCACCACGACTTTGATGCTGCAATTAATACATATGGGGAACTGGAGGGTATGGAAGCCTCGTCTTGTCCGGTTTTGTGGGATCAATTTCAGTCAGTGACACCTGCCGATGGGGTTGGTGTTCTTGAGGCTGTTAGGGCCACATTTTGCAAATTAGATGCTTGCTTGTCCTGGCTGATTAAATCTTGCTGGGAGACAATGGGGCCATTGCTGGTGGGGGTGGTCAGCGCCTCCCTTTGGGAGGGCAGAGTGCCGGGCTATCTCAAAGAGGCAGTGGTTCAGCCTCTGCTCAAGAAACCATCGCTTGACGTTGACTCCCTTGCCAGCTATCGGCCTGTCTCTAACCTTCTCTTTTTAGGGAACGTTACTGAATGGGTAGTGGCTCAGCAGCTCCAGGGACATCTTGACCGCATCAGTTATCTGGACCCTTTTCAGTCGGGATTTTGTATGGGGTATAGCACAGAGACTGTGCTTGTGGCTTTGGTGGATGATCTGCGCTGGGAAATGAACTGGGGTCGTTCAACCCTGTTAGTTCTATTAGATCTTTTGGCTTCATTTGATACAGGTGATCACGGGATGTTGGTGACGCAACTGCGGGACTGTGCAGGGGTGGACGGGACTGTTATTGAATGGTTCCGCTCTTTCCTGACCGGTAGAACGGAGCAAGTAGTTCTTGGGGAGTCTTTTTCATCATAGCGAGGCCTCTCGTGTGGAGTCTTGCAGGGTTCGGTTTTGTCCCCTCTCCTGTTCAACGTATACACGCAGCCACTCGGTGATGTGATCAGGAGGTTCGGCGTGCAGTGTCATCAATACGCTGATGACACCCAGCTATATTTCTCTTTTTCAACAGACCCAGGGCCTGCAGTCTCGGTGCTTACTCAGTGTTTAATGGTTGTGGGGGACTGGATGAGGAGTAACCGACTGAGGCTGAATCCCGACAAGACGGAGGTGATGTTTGTGGGTAAGGCGATGGAGATGGTGGCCCCCGTTACTGGCGGGGTCTGCCCTCCATTGGTACCCCAGGTACGGAGTATAGGAGTGCTTCTCGATGTGCAGCTCCGCCTGGAAGCCCAGGTGGAGGCTGTAGCGAGGAGTACCTTTCACCAGTTACATCAGGTGCAACGGCTTCCGCCGTTTGTCTCAGGCTCTGACCTGGCCACCATCATCCATGCTTTCATCACCTCCAGATTGGACTATTGTAATGCGCTCTACATGGGGCTACCCATGGTGACGGCTCGGAAACTGCAGCTGGTGCAGAATGCGGTGGCCCGTCTTCTGGTAAGACTGGGCCGCCGGGAGCATATTACACAGCTTTGCTCTCTGCACTGGCTGCCGGTGGTTTTCTGGGCCGATTCAAGGTGTTGGTTTTGGCCTATAAAGCCCTAACTGGCCTAGGCCCTACCTATCTGCGGGACCGTCTCACTCCCCGGGTGCTGGACTGGCCCTTGTAGTCATCTGGGGGCGCCCTGCTCGACGTCCCCTGAGTCTTCGAGGGGGCAATGCAGGGGAGGGCGTTCTTGGTGGCTGCACCACGGCTGTGGAACTCCCTTCCAGTGACAGCCTGTCTGGCCCCGGATCTCCCCTCTTCTCGGAGAAGTTGTAAGACCTGGCTCTTCCACCAGGCATTTGGCGGGGGAGATGGGGGGCGGGGGTTATTGGGTAGGGGTTATTTTTATTTTTGTCCTTTTTAGTTGTATTTAAATTGTTTTAATGTTTTGCAAATTGTAAGCAGCCCCAAACTGCCTGTGGCAGGAGGGGCGGGGTAGCAAAATTATAAAATAAATAAATTTCCCCTTATATTATTTAAATAAATGTTTGACGTGCTAATGACTCTTTTTCCTAACAGCCCCCTCTCAAGTGATTGCTATTGTATATATGTGTGTGCACGTATGTGTGTTTATATATGTGTATCTGTCCCACATTTGCTCAATCTGTAGTTGTGTTTTACTACATGCTTGAGGAAGGGCCCTGTGAGACTCAAAAGCATGCTGTTGAGTAGCTCTAAAATAGACATCATCTGAGCTGCTTTGTCTTCATTCCCCCCCACCCTTTTTTTAAAAAAGTAGATTTTGATCAGCTCTTGGAGCCCTGCTGGAGCTGTGAAACTGACAGGACTTCTTAGAGTTGCATGTAGCTGAGTTTGGGGGCAAATCCTGGCTCTATTAAAGGAAATTCATTTTGGAACAGTTTATAAGAATATCCACGCTATTCTGAAGAAGACGTTATGAGTCGAAACATGGCAATAGCTTATGTGGAATAAAGTCTATTAAAGGAAAAACAGGTCTACAAATTATCAAGGTTGGAGATCAGTGGAGACACACTCTTCTTTCACTAGCCAGGAACAAATTAGCAGATAAATTTTCCTTTAAACTCAGAGGGCTGGAGGATGAGGGGAAAGGGAGAACCACCTACTCCCTTCTTTGTGATAGCCACTGCTGGGATAATATGGTGGTTCCCAAACTCTTCACCTTTGAGACTGCATTTTGAGAGACAAATTATAATCCCATGACCCCAGATGGCAACCAAGACCAGCATACTATATCGGATATTAGTTTGGACCATGACCATGCCCACATATTGTATGACACCACAGTTTGGGAACCTCTGTGATAAATATTCTCCTTTTAGCCAGAGCCATGTTAAAACATGCAAGTCCTTGCATAGTAGAGGTTAAGGGATGGAGTTGTGGGAAGAAGCACAGAGCCATTAGCTTTGCTGAAACGTTGGTGAGCTCCACCTCCTTTCTTCGGCACAGCTAAGCAACACTGCCTTCTCTTTGGCTTTGTGGATGGAGAGTTTCCATTCTTGTTCCAATATATTGATGCTGAGGAGGGTCCACAGACAGCTTTTTGATCTGAATGGTAGTGTATACACCTGCTCCAGCAGTTGGAACTGTACCACCTCCACCTTCCCCTTCATTTTCTATATCTGCCTCTGGCTAGTAGCAGGTGTCCCCTAAAAATGTGTGTCAGTTCTCTGTCAGGCTGTAAAATTACCTCTCCAAGGGAAACAGCCTCTTTTGTTTAGGGCACATAAAATTGGACTCTATGAATAATGGAAGAGCCACTTATGACTTGTAATTATGATTGAGTTATATTTTGCCCTTCAACCATGGATTCGTCCTCTTAGTTTTGTAGGAAAAAATTGGGTATCCTTACAAAGTTACAGCACCTAACTCCTTGACGTGTTGCATCAACCTTGTGGGTCTACTGCTGGACATTGACTTCCCTTATATGAGGTCCTTCCTTTGGCCCCATTTGCCACATCCATGCTATTCCTTCATGTTTCTTGAATTTCTCTCCATGTCTAGTCAGTGCTCCTGTATCCAGTGTGTGGACTTGAGTCGGTTATTACCTTTGTAATAACAGCTTGGTTTAAGTAGTAAAGGGTTGGACAAGTTTCTGGAGGATAGGTCTATTAGCAGCTATTAGCTGGGTAGGTTTGGGGAATGTAACCCCTGACTGTCAGAAGCTGGGAGTGAACAGCAGGGAATGGATCGCCCCATTGTGACCTGTTGGGTACTTCTTCCAAGCAAACAAGATTGGCCACTGTTGGAGACGGGTGCTCGCCCGATGCACAATTGAGCTGATCCAGTATGGTGCTACTTATATTCTTATGTTGTCCTCCCTGATCTTGTGTTTGTATAAGCATATCTTACCCCTTTATTCATTTTTCTAGGTTTTTCTCTGGTGCCAACTATGGCCATGATCCAAAAAGCACTTATTCTGGAGTAGTCCCATAAGGCTTCAATAGGACTACTCCAGAGTAAGCGGTTTTTGGCTCATGGCCCATATGTCTTTCCATTGCACATTGGACTTTTCTCATCTTCTGAGCCAATGAGGTATGTTGGTTGAGTGTTTGTATCTTTAGACCAAAAGGAACAGGGCTTTAATTTGCCAAGCTTAGTTTTCTAAATGCACTTGGACCTAATTCGATTTGTTTAATTTCTGGAAGTACGTTTTGGTGGGGCTGCATTATCTGTCCTTGATCATTAAACAACTCTACGATTGTGCTCCCCACTCTGAATTTCTTTTGATGTAGCATGGCTATTAAACATGACCTTGGTCTTTGTCAAATTCATACTTAATCTTACTTTGTTCCTATGTTCCATCATTAACTGTAAATTTTATGTTGTTTCCATGTCATCTGTAAACCATACAAGATTATAAGGCTCACGTTTTGTTTATACTATGTCCTAGCCAATCTAATCTTTTAAAAACTTCCTCTAGTGTATCAATGATTACCTTTGATTAAACATAGTTCCTTGATTCCTGCCTTTCTATTTTAATTCTTTCTCCATCTTGATAGTCTTAATGGTTTAGAAGATCTTGTGTGTTCTACCTATCTTCCATTGATTCCTTGTATTTTCAGTGCATGCAAGACTGTCTGGATATGTATGGAGCCAAATACTTTCTCATAGCCAATAACGCCAATGCACAGTGATAGGTTAAAATGCTGTCTTATGAAAAAGTTCTCTTATTACAGGAAGCTGAAGTATTGTGCTATGTCCTTTTCTAAATTTTTGCATGCTGTTTGTTAAAATTGAGAACTTTGGTTAATCTGTAAGTGCTCAAGGTGTTCGCTAGAATACAGTCTGAATTTTCTGATCATTTACAAGTAATTAAATTACTTGTAAAGTAATCTCTGATTAAACTTAATTTTAAAATGGTCCCTTAAGAAGTTTAACATCTGTGTAAGACTTCTTTGTCTCAAATGATCTTAATAATAGAATGAGGTAGACTCTTCAAACTTTCCATGTAGTTCAGAAAAGTTGGGTCTACAGGACTGGATTTCCCTCCTTTGCTTAGTGAGTTATTTGGAATTTGGGGGCCAGACCCACTAGTACAGTATTGGCTGATTTGCACTTCTCTGTTGAATCTGCCCGTAAGTGTCAGCATTTTTTAAATGATTCAAGGTGATTACGTATTCATACCGCTAGATATCACAGTGCCTTTCTTGTCCAATATTTACATTTTTAATTATTTAAGTGCTAAAATTGAGCAAATTGAAATAATTTAAGGGTTAAAAATTACATGAATGTTATCCATTCCAGACAAGCATTTAGGATCAAATTGCACTTAAAATAGATCCAGGGAGGTGAAAAGATAAGACAGGTTCACACATGACATGGCTTCCTACTGGATAGTTGTGGCTACTCCTACCTCTGTGTAGAGTTGTGGCATTACGTGTAGGTGATCTATCCCAAATAAGGGTTGCGACACACTGTTCTTTGTAGCTGCTCCTGTTCAGTAACAGGAGTTTAAACCAGCAGCCATGCAAAATGCTTGTCCCCGAGTAAAGTACATAGGGATAGGCTTATCCACAGGCTATTTTACTCCCAGATAAACTATGTCTTATGTAAATGTCCTCCAGTTTATAATTATTTATCATTCATCAAGCACTTTTAGTGTTCGAAGTAATTTACAAAATCTTATCTAGCTCACCCTTGCAACAGCCCTGTGAGGTAGGTCATTATTCTCTCCATTTTACAGATGGGGTACTGAGGCTAAGAGATAGTAACTTGTCCCGGGCCACCTGGTGAGTTTGTGGCTAAAATGAGATTTGAACCCTGGTCTCCCAAATCCAAGTCCAACACATTATCCAGTAGGCTACAGGTTAGGACACCCAAAACAATCAGAACTTACAGTATGAGGTGGTAAAATAGGAAAATGCTGTACTGCAGTAGCTCCCAAATGGGTCTGTAGATCACCAGGGTTCCTGGTTTTCCGTTTAGTGTGGAAAACCAGAGAAAAACACGGAATTCCAGGTTTTTCTGGGAAATTTCTGCCTGCAAAAGTCACTGGCAGCAGCAGCAATAGTGGAAATTTAAAGGAGGCAAAAGCTCCATTGAGGTTCTTGCGTGTGCCTGCCTGCCTCTGAGATGATAGGTTTGGTGCGAGAAGAACCCAGCTGCGTCTGACTTTTGGCGAGGCAGAGGTATGTTGGGGTCAGTACGGCACCCTTCCCACCTACTGAGGGAGAGACTTGAGCTCCGTGACTGAGCTGGCTGGTGTGAGAGAGTGTTTTGTTTGAGTGGCAGTAGCAACCAGTGCATCAAATTGTCACAAAAAGTGAATAACTTGCAATAAACACTTTCTGATTTGAATGGCCAAAAACCTGCAGATTTTTGTGTTTTTAATCAGAGAATTTAGGAGTTTTCCCCAGAGAATTTCCAAATGTTTGGCAAAGAAAACTATGAACTCTGCAGATCACTGTAGGTTCAGGAGGTGATGCTTCTGGGGTCTGCAGTTTGTCTGTGAAACCAGCCACAGTTGCAGAAAAGTAGGCTTTGGTCTCCCCTATCACTGTGGCCAAATCCAGGGTAACGGGGTGACTAGGGTCTTGGGACCAGCAAATCATCATCGCCCCCCGGCATACCGTCAAGGAGATGTAGTGGGTCTGGTACAGCTGAAACCACCTGTCTCATGAGCCCATAACCAGCCCACGGTAAGCATGTGCCTGTGCAAGGCTGTCTTCAGCATGGTGGCCCATTAAAAGTTGAGTGGTCAAAAAAAAATAATTGGGAACAGCTGTGCTTGAGACCTTTGACCCACCCAGGTCAGGCACACTGTCTGCGTAGCCCCTCAGGCCAGGCTCTCCAGCTGTGGCGAGGCCCTGACCTCAAAGGAGGAACCATAGCCATGCTTGAAAGGGGAAGAGAAATGTTATAGGCCTGTTCCTTTTCTTGTGCAGCTCCATCCCTTAGGAGTGCTGTGATGTCAATAGTGGCCCAAGGGAGGCGGGAGCCAACCAGACACTCTAGGCTTGGGTTGGGTCCAGTGCAGCTGCTATTATTTATATAGCACCAGCAATGTACTTGGCACTGAATAATCATTAATTACAGAGAGGTCTCTGCATCTAGGAGTTGATAATCAAAGCTCAGACTGAATTTTCTGGCCCGAGCATGGCTCTAGTGCTCGTGTCTTGAAAAATCCATCTAGTCTAATCTCAGACACCAAGCATTAAAATGCCCTAATCCCAATTATACATTTGCTGAATGACCGCTAAAACAGCTTGAGTCCCTTACACGTACGTGTGTGTTTGGGGTTTATTTTAATTGTAACCTCGGCTAGATTTGCAAAGATTGGATGTAGAATAGCTATGACATCTCTAATGCAGGACATATGTATCAATAACTTCATTTTTAGAATTGGTTTTTATGTGAAAATATAGTAGAGAATGCTGGATTGTAGAGGAAAGTCTTGTTATTGGCCCAGAGAATTAAACTAACCCCACAGATATTTTTTTACTAGTTCTTTCTTTATTTACATTTTTACCCCAACCTTCCCCTAAGACTCTCAGTGTTTACACAATGTGACAAAGCTTAAAAGAATCCCAGGCTAAATGGTCCCTCATTTCCCCATGCATTCAGGAAGCAGATGCCTTGCCTCCCCCAGAGTTGGGCCATCAGCTCAAGCGGTGGCCTCTCAAAATAGGAATGCAGTGAAGGCAGCCCTGCTTGCTGCTGGATCCGTTCCCACTCTCACGTGCAGCAAAGTTGCTAATCAGGTTTGAAATCTGAACGCTCCCCCTCCTTGTTGTTCGCTGCCCTTGCAGCGGGGGCTCTGCGAATCGATAGCATCCTGATGCCAAGCGCACAAGGCTGGGAAAGGCAGTGATTCCAGACCCTCTGCTGCAGCAGCCTCCGCTGCTGTCGCAGGTTTTCATTCTTGTAGCAGGCACTGTGTTCCTTTTTACCTTTTCTTTCCACCCCCCTCTCTGGTTGGAAGAACTGCAAGCGAAGATGAGAGAGGAGGAGGGGGGGGGGTCCAGGATTGGCACCTGACAGCCACTGATTTGCTGCTGCTTTGCTTCTTGGTTATGTAACCAAAAATGCTTCTCAGCTTCTGCTCTGGTCTTGTAAGTTTCTTTTCTTTTTTCCCCCTCCTGCTCCTCTTCTATCCCTGCCTCCACCTTTAAAATTCATCAATAATTTAAGCTTGCTGGAAAGCTGTTGGCTGGGCCCCATACTGCAGAGTTTCAGTGCTGCACAGATAGGAAATGCTCATTAATTACAGCCCAGGCATTGAAGTGATGCTGAAGTGGTTATTGATGATGTGTTTGCCAGGGCACCCTGCTTCCTACGAAGCATTACTGTTTGCCATGCTCTTTGGGGCAGAAGTCGGGTGGGGCTGTTGGGATGCCGATGTAGCTTGCTGACATAGGTGTGATGGAGAGATTCTGCTATGCTAGGGATGGTAGCTTTTATTGCTGCAGACTCTAAATCTGGAGATACTGGGGAAGGAAACCATGCATGTGGCAGAAAGGGTAGCAATAGCCTTGGGGGACAGGGTGGGTTGGTCTTGTTTTGTGGAACTGCCCCCCTTGCTGGAGATGACAAGGTCACGTCTGGTTTGGCAGGTCAGAAGGAAGGTAATATAAAGAGGGGGAGGGAGGCCAACGACATGGGGAGGTTGCTGTAGCTTCATCTCCTGACTCTTTAGGCAGATGTAGAGGGGCTGGTTCATCAGAGGGGGCTTGTTTTCTTCCTGGTCCCCAAGCCATGATCTTTCTCTCTGTTTAGCAGAATCTAGTTATGACACTTGCTATAATCATTATTATGCGCTTTGTGTTCATAGTTCTTTACAGTTTTTATCTAGCTCACCCTGACAAAAAACATAGTGAGGTAGGTCATTATTATTCCCATTTTACATATGGGGAATTGAGGCTGAGAGATAGTGACTTGTCCAACACCATCCAGTCAGTTCATGGCTATGACAGGATTTGAATCCTGGTCTTCCAGGTCCAAATCCAGCACTTTATCTTCTAGTCTACACTGGCGCTCTCTCTCTCTAATAGAGGGGTTGGTATAGCAGGCTAAGCATCAAGTTGAAAGCATCTAGATCTGCTGGAGACTTACTGCAGCCTGTTATACTCTGCCTTTTATCCATCTGAAGTGATGTGTTGTGTTACATGCATCTCACTCTGTGGTTGGTCCTTCTGGCTGTGACCTTAACAGTCAGGGGACTCTCTGTGCTTCATGGATGTTAAAGGTGCTTTCTGAAAGTTGGGAGCTGCTTCCCTTCACTAACTGTTCCGTGTTTTGGCTGAAGGTTAGCCTCCTCTCAAGAGCTGGCTCCTTTCAGTGGTGGTTCTGTAACTAGAGACCATGTCAGTGTGTTGTCCCAGAGCAAGTTAACAGTTGATCAGCTTCTAGTCTATGCATCTTAGGTGTGCCTCTTGAAAGAAACCTGCAGCCCTGGTACATCCTTGTAGCTGGGGGCCCACTATCTCCCTCTCCCCTCATAATTTTTGAAATCAACTTCTGGACATCATACTGGTACTTGAGTTAAATATGCTACTTGCCATTATTGTTTTATTGATCATATTTTAATATATATTTAGAGAAAAACTTTGGAGTTTTTGAGGGCCCTCCTGACTGAACTTTAGGGCATTGTAGTTTACCCCTGCTCCCCCTCTTGTAGCAAAATGGTGGTGTGGACCCCCTCCTAACACAGGAATGTTTAAGGAAAATGTTGTAACTCATTTTTGGTGTTCAGTTAAATGCAACATCCCCTTCAGGGGCCAAGGCCCCTGTTACACACATGCTGCTATTTCCAGTTTACCCCATAGGGCCCCCCTTGTGTTGGGGCCCCCCTTGTGCATCACCACAGGTCCTACTTAGAGCAGGGCTCCCTGATTTCTAGTCTCCGTGGACATGTATTTTATGCTAGTGTTTCTCACATTCATGTTGACATGTCAAGCTTATTCATTGGCCTCACATATTGGAGGCCCTGCTTGGTCATGTAGTCTGTAGGTGCCTGGCGCTGACCTTGGGCCTCATCTTAGGAAGCTCTAAAGGGGGATTCTTCAGAAAACCTGTGTGAGTGTAAGGCCACTGTGTACAATGGCTGTGCAGCATGAACTGTGAAAAACATGGAAATGCAAACAAGGGTGCTTGCTATGTGTGAGATAAAAATGAGGGTGCAGGTGTGTTAAATTCCATTTAGGGGTGTTTACTCCACCCCCCTTCCCTGTCCCAGAAAAAAGTCTCCTCCCCACTCCCCAATAAGTCCATGTGTTTTTTTGGGTTTTTTAAAAGACGTTCAAGTTGGAAAATTTATTTGCATTCAACACTTATGTAATTTACAGGATTTGTTTTATTTGCATAATTCTGCCTGCAGAGTTTAGGATTCTTGGTTGCAGAATTTTGGGGAAAATTGCTGAATTCACAGGCCCTACCTAAATAAAAAATCTGAACATCTCCTTAGTTACACCAGCCCAATAACGTTGAGTTCAGTGGTTCTCTTGATCTACACTCATCTAACTAAGAGGAAAATTGGACCCCATGGCTACACCTTACTCCTGAGAAGTTCTATCAAAGCCCTTGGAACATCAATGGGACTACTCCAGAGTAAGTGGTTTATGGATTGCGGCCCAGGTTATTAAAGAATCCTGGCCAAAGATCTCAGTCCTGTGAGCTTTATTTGCTTTGAGTGCTATGGGATTGTTAACAGTATGCAGAGTGGAGCATACAAGTAGCTGTAGCTGTATCAGTGTCAGCAGTTTCGGGCAGATTGTAACCAACCTTGGAGAAACCAAGGGTGTCTTGGGCTTACCCTGTTATTTTAACTTGGAACAGTCTCATCATGCAAATTAATTTCTCTGGAAGTAGACCACATCTTGGGGTAAAGTGCCCCTCATTGAAACAGGGGTAAGATGGGGTTAGCTAAGAATAAGTCAAGCCCTCTCAGCAGCAGCTGTGGGGCAGAGCTAGTTCTGGAACCAGAGAGCCATGCATATACTTTGTGGTTATCCTGAGGCTCCCCTGTGGTACTCTCTTGCAGAGGTAGGGAAACTTTTTCCTCCTGCATGCTACCTTGAAGGTTAATACTAACTCCACACATAGGAGTAGTGAGGTCACCTAAGAGCAGTGTTCAAATTGGGGGAAGGAAAGCAAGGATCCATGCGATAGATCCATTCCCTGTCACTGAGTACATGCCCTTGTCTCTGCTCCCTTCCTTTGAGCTCACTTTTTGAAGGTAGGGACTGGATCTGTGGTCCCAAAAAAACACCCTGTCATAGGCTGGATCTGGGCCATGGGCCAGAGGTGGTTTTTCATGGTTCTAAAGTAAAATGCCCCAAGGAAATTGTTTATGCAAATTGGTCTTTAGTTCAGAATTTAGACTTGTTTCTTGTTTGGTGAGAGTGGGAATTTGTAAAACATAATCAATCAAAATATTTTAATGACTTTTGAGTTTGGGTCTTCCCCCATAAAATCCCTTTGATTATTGAGCATACAAAGTATTTTTTTAAAAACACCCAGTGGTCACTTGCTGCTTTTTTCACTGGCTGGGCAGTAAAAATAAATGCAACTCTCACACTCAGAACTTTGTGTTACAAACTCTTTGGAGTGGGGGAAAGTGAGAAGTAAATTTGGGGGTCTGATTTTTAGTGGGCGGAAGTGCTGTGTTTCTTTTAATCAGCAGTACTGAGCTGTGCACGAAACTGAAAGGGAGAGACTAGGCATGGGTGGGGAACTTTTTCCTTCTCATGGTCATGGGCCACTTTGTAAGTTAGTAAAAACTGCAGGATGCATAAGAATTGGTGGTGTGGATGCTTAAGGAGTGTGCTCAGCATGGGGGAAGAAGGTGGGAGGATCCAGATCATGGATCCTACCCCCTATTCTTCCGTGCATGCCCTCATCTCTATCCCCTTCACCTGAACTCTTTCAGTGCTTGAGGTTTGGGAATGGGTCTACGGGTCAGATCCATGAACTGGAAAGGGGCCAAATAAAAAACAGGCATGGGCTGGAGGTTCCCAACCCCTTATTAAAGAGATGGTTAGAGCAAAGATTCCCAAACTACAGGTCATGACCCCGAATGGTTCTCACCATCTACAGTTGGGGTTATGATCCTGATTGATCGTTGTTAGACTTCTTGTGCCATTGTTGCTGCTTTAGGTCACAGAATGGGACTGCACAGGCAAAAGTTTTGGAATAGCAGGCTCTGAGGAGGCTGAGTTACCCACCAGAGCATTCAGTAGCTCTGCTGGAGAGTCAGTAGTACTGATGCAAGGGATGATGGGAATTTGAGTGGACTGTTCTCATTGAGATCAAGCTGCCCACTGTGATCTCCGAAGTTCAGCTGGCGCTGATCCTATGGCAGATTCACATGCTGAGCTAAAAAGTCAATAACTTCCTCCTTGCACCCCCATCCATATCCTCCCTACCTCCTGGAGCTGTGACTTGTGAGGAGACTGGCTCCATCCAGAAAAGCCAGGTTTTGTTGGAATGGGGTTTCCCACATGAACATGTACAGCCTATACTGTTTGTAGGCAAGCTTGCAGCAGTGACAGACTATAGCAGGGAGGAACGTGTGGGAATTCTGTGTAAACTCTGCAGTGAGTGGCTTGCTGTTTTTTACCTTGATCTCTTTGAGAAGTGGACAACACAGCCTGGGAGCAGAATGGGTGACATTTGATTTTACTAGGGACGGAAACAGGGAGTTGGGGAAAGGGAGTTAAATTCCATGGAGGATGTGGCTTGTGGCACCAGATGAGTTGAGAAGCATGGATGAAGAGTCTCTTCCTGGACACATGTGCATGGCCTAGTGGAACTGGTACCTCAATGGCTTTTTTTCTTTTATCCTTTTACCTGTGGTTTCTGACTCTCGATTTTAGGGTCAGAAGGAACCACAGAGATTATTTAGTCTGACCCTCTTGGATATAAAGCCCTGCTTGGGCTGAAAATTTAGACTCAAGCCCATCATGAGTCCAGCGCAGTTTTACAGTGGGCCTCGTTCCCATGGAGCATCTTGATGTCATGGTGATCTGTGGGTGGGAGGCATGTCAGAAAAAGGGTGTGGGAATGCCTTAGCCATCCCTTTCCAATATGGTCTCATGACCCCATGGAGTGCTGTGGCCTCATGACATTTTAGCAATGGGTGGGGTGAAGATGTTCCCCGGTCCTTTTCTGATGTGACCCCACACCTCACAGTGTGCTATGATGTCACTGTTCTTCAAGGAAGATGGGGCCTCCCACTGTTGGGTACCCTGACCCACCCCAAGATTGAGGGACATGGGCTGGAGTTGCACCTGCCGTGAGCCTGATGGGACTGGTTGAGTCGTGTTGGACCAGGTTGCAGGTTAAGTTTCTTTCCTAGCTCTTCCTCCCCACAGGCTGCTTGCTGATGTTCCCTTTACTGTCCTATCATTGAGGATCCCCTCCTCCACTATAACTAAGCACCTGTGAGTTCTCAATGCTGTGAATGTATCTTCTCCTCTCCCCCTTGACTCTCCTAGATTGCAAACCCCTCGGGGCAGGGGCCTGTCTCTAATTAATGATTATTCAGTGCCAGGCACATGGTTGGTTCTATATAAATACATAACTATGGGCCAATTGAGTTTCCTCCACTTATTATTTGACTAGTCCCATTAAACTGCACCTGGCTAAAGGTGGCTTCACTTGTCTTTAGAAAGATGGCTAGTCTTGCTCAGTAGTGCTTTAGGGAGTTTGGGGGATGGATGAGGAGTAGGCAGGAGTCGAGGTGCTGGTGTTTCAGTTCAGTTTAACCCCAGTCGCAGCTCCCTTCTTCAGGTCCTGTTGTTATTTATCTTTCCTCATTACTTCCCCTCCCTCCCCCCCGAAGTTCTAAGCCTCTCATTGAAAAAGAAATTGCTAAGTAATGATTAAAGTCAAATTGCAGCCTAAAAATAAACTTGGTGGGGAAGGAAGAGCTGCTATAAAAAGTGGAAGAGATGAGAAAAGGGAAACTAATGAGGCCTAGTTGGTAGCTCTTCTCCTTGTAGCTGTGGCACCACAGGTTGAATTTGAAGTGACGGCTGTGCTGCTGAGCTTGCTCTAAACCTAAGGAGGGACCCGTCCTCCTTAGTGACTGCTTGGATGGGTGATTTTCAGTGAAAAACCAGATGCCTCACAGAGCTAGCTTATTGATTTAGCACTGGGAGAGCAGGGGATGGGAATGCACTTTTTAAAGCACCATCTTTAGAAGGAGCAGTTCTGCCTTGGGTCTTGGCTGTTAAAATTTCCTGTAGCATTCTTGCCCAAAGCCTGGGGTACTATTCTCCGACCAGCTCCTGCCATTGCTTCTGGAAACAAGATTCCCCCTTTCTCTTTAAACAGTTGGTCTGGTGGTGGTTTGTGCAAGTAAATAGCTGTTGTACCCCTTAGCTCGACCTCTCTCCCCCAGAACTTTTTTTTTATATATATGCCTTAGTCCTCTGAAACATCTCCAAGATTCAGGAGGTGGTGCCACTACTTGGAGCTGGTGAGACTTTACCTGGAATGTCGTATTCGCTTTTGGGCTCGACACTTCAAGAAGGATGTAGACAAATTAGAGGAGATTCACAGGAAAGTAACTAAGACGGTAAAGGGACTGGGACACAATGACATGTGAGGAAAGGCAGAAAGAATTGGGTATGTTTAGTCTAGAGAAAAGACTTAAGGGGCGGAACATAATAGCAGTTTCAAATAACTAAAAGAATGGTACAAAAAAAGATGGTCAACACTTGTTCTCACCTGTCACGGAAGGCAGAATAAGAAGGAATTGGCTTAAACTGAACAATGTAGATTTTGGTTCAACATTAGGAAAACAAAATCCTAACTTTAAGTAGTTTTGGACAATAAGTTGCCTGGGAAGGTGGTGGAATCTCCCTCCTGGATGGTTTCAAAACCTGGCTAGACAAGCATCTGATGCTATAGGTATAGGGCAGGGCTGGGGAAACTTTTTCATCCAAGGGGCCACTTCAAAAATTAGTACAAGCTCTGAGGGCTATGTATAAGTTAGGGGTTGGGGTGCTTAAGGGTTGTACTCAAGAAAAGGAGGGCCCAGATCATGGATTTGTGCCATGAATCTGTCCTCTAGTGTGCGTGACCCCGTCTTTGTTCCCTTACCCTGAGGTCATTATTTCCAGTGGTTGGAGGTAGGAACTGGACTGAGGAGCCAGATCCAGGAATGGAACGGGAACCACATAAAAACTGGGGGTTGTATTTGGCCCCTGGGCTAGAGGTTCTTCACCCCGGTATAGGGTATCCTTTTTTGGAGTAGGCAGTTGGACTAGATGACCCTTAAGGTCTCTTCTAGCCCTGTGGTTCTGTGATTGTATTACTCTGTACCAAGATGGCCGCCCACCCCCACTTTCCTTGTTGTTGTTTTTTATTTAGCTTACAAGATCCTGCCTGTTACCAAAAAAGAGGCCACCACAGCAGGGATGGTATAACCGCACAATAAATCTCTTTAATTATAGACTACCACATAACCCCAATTGGTCAGCTACATCTGGCATCATGAAAGAGATACTTAGTTTTCTTTTAAGCCTGGTAACACAGTCCCTTAGTATCTTATGGGTGGTTATGGTTTTTACCTGTTGATTCTTCAGTCCCTGGCTTTATAACTCAACAGACTCCAACTCCTCTCTTCTCCCAAGACTTTTCCAGTCTTTTGAGATTTCTCTCCCGATTCCCTCTGTTTTGTACTCATAACCGTGTCCCACAGGTTGGGTGGTACAGTTCCCCAGTTGAATCTCCACCCCCAGCTGTCTTGGGGCAAGCCAGGATGTGCCCACACCCATTCCTAAGCTCCTCCCTCTGAATGGCTCACTTTTCCCTCTCCAACTGCCCTCTCCGAGTTCCAAGCCCCCTCTCTCCCCTCATTGACTGATTACACCCCGCCCCAAACACCACTCCTTTCTCCAACAGCTTAAGTAATTATTACTCTGTGCGTGCGTGCGTGCGCGTAAAAATCTACTGTATCACTATCATAACAGAACACTTCCCTTGCCATCCCCTTTGGCTGGACACATTTCTCATATATGGACAAGAAGCATGTTCCTGAGGTGCCCAGATAAGGGAATATCTACTGTGTTCCACTCCAGAGGTGGCTGCATATCAATAGGCAATGTTCTTGTGTGTGCACACGTGCGCGCACGTGTAGTTTGTAAGGTGCTTTGAAGTCTTCAGGGTGAGGGTGAGTGTTGAATGAGAATTATACTTTGAGTTGAACAAATAATTTGGGATGGAGAGTTTAATCAACAACTCACTCTTGTGCTGAGGAGGTGTGTAATCATATCCTTTCTTCAATGGATTTTAACTCTTTAATGATTCAAGTTGATTTTGTGGCTTGCTCCTGGAGCTGTGGTGTTGATTGGTCTTGAGCCACTGGATGGTATGTGTATTTCCTACCTGGTTGAACTTAATTCTTCTAACATTGCAAATCCTTGTTGTTTTATTTCAAGTCTTGCAGTATTTGGGCTTATTTTAGTCATTTTAATCTTAGAGAGATTATCAGTTTATTTGGTGATGGGTTTTTTGTTTTAATTTTAAAAATAAATAAACATTTGTTTTTGTTTTTTTAAAGACGCTTCCTGCCCTTATGTTTGTAGAGAAAAAGAAGACATCAAAATATAACCTAAATGCTCAGAAAGCAAATAAACCTCCAACTATAACTCCAGTATTTGAATGTGTAGGGCTGGCAGCATTCTTGCAATCCAGTTTTCTGGTGCCAGTACTCCTGAGAGAGCAAATTACAAGCAAGCGTACCTAACCTTCCCTTTCATAACCATGTTAATGGAAAGTGAATGCAAAAAGGGATGCAAACATGGCTGTGAGTGGATTAGCTTTAAACAATTAGCTTCTGTGTTTGCTGAAAACTGCACATGCTTGTAACACACAATGGTTGGACCTGAACCTAGGAGCCAAAAATACAAGTTTGCTTGCTTGAGCTAATAGTGTTAACTTTTGCCAGTTATAAGGAGCTGTTAGATAGAGGTTTCCAAGCTGTGGGTTCTGACCATAAGTGGAGTTTCTCATCTGTAGGTGAGGTCACAATCCTGATTGATATTGATATACTTTGCATGTCTTTGTTACTGTTGAGGTCACAGGATTATGATTATTTAGTGTTTGTAAAGTGCCAGCAATATACCTGGAACTGAACAATATTAATTAGAGATGGGTCCTTGCCAGAGGGGTTTTTACAATCTAGGAGCAACAGAGGAGAATATATGGGGCACAGGGATACATTTACAAAATTGAGAAGTTGCAGGTGCACATGCGTAGCATTGTATTTTAAGTCTCAAAATAGGTTGCAGATACAAAAGTTCTGCAAACTGTCGTTCTTGTTTGCACACCAGTATATTACCTGGTTTGTGTCTCTATAAGATTAGTATTTGGTCCAGTCATGGTATTAGCCAGTACTGGGCCTTTTCCACCCATAGATGGGGGTGGAGGAGAAGGTGCCATATCAGATTTGGGTTGCGTGCGTGTGCATGTGGTAACCTCATCAAGGGCCATTGTAAAGGGCCAGAGATACAAGAAATCCTGAATCATGATCCACATGTAGTATGGAACACAAGAGGGCCAAAAGCCCCCATGTCTGCCATAGGTGTTCCCCCTGTCCTAATGTTAGAAAGTATAGAAACTTAATGGGAATTGTGGTTAGGGTGGAGGGGCTTAATGGGAATTGTGGTTAGGGTGGAGGAGTAACTCTCCACCCTGTGTAGTGCTTGTCGTCCTGATAGATCACAAATGGATCTTTGGATTCTGTACACACGTATCACATCAGCCACAACTAAAAAGGCAGCCCTCACTTTTCACCAGCAAGAAGATGCTCTTTGGGGCAGAGATCATCTTATTTCCAGCGCACAGTGGTTCTGTACATGACTAAGATTATTTGACACCACCACAGAAATATGTGATAGGTAACAACAGTGTTTCAACTGGAAATGTTTCCACTTCCTCCTTCTATACAAGGGGAATTCTAAGATGCAATTGCCCAGTCTTTGGGACTAATTCTGCTTCTGTGAAATGTGCCCTCCTACTGTTCACCAGGGGTCTTAGTCTTACGTAGAGTTGTCACCTCTCTGGGTTTAGTCCAGAAACTCTTGGCTCTGGGGGAATCCCTGATTTCTCTGAGTCAGACAAGGATGCCCCTGATAACCTTGAGAAATCGGGGCTTTGGAGTGGGCACATCAGCAAGGGGGTGGACCACAGGGACTTTCTCATCCCTTTTCCATTGTGACTTTGCTCCTATGGAGCATCATGTCATGCTGTTCTGTAAGGAGTGGGATTATATCGGAAAGGGGTGTGACAGCCCCTTTCCCCAGCCCCTTTTCAACATGGCCCTGCCCCAGGTGCAGCATTGTGAGATGATGCCCTGCGAGGGGGTCAGAAAGGGGTGTGACAGCCTCTTTGCCCCACCCAACTGACATAGACCCACCCCCTCCATGTGAGAGACCAGAGGGAGATGGTGACCCTAGTTTTATGCCTCGTTAAAAAGGCGATGCCTATGGTAGCTCAGCACCATTCAGCCTGGGCATTGGTTCTTTATCTTTTCTGAAAACCGAGCACCATGTACTGTTGGCAATGTAGATGGGGTCAGCCCTGCGACTCATGTTGTCAATATTCTGACTCCCAGCAGTGGCCAGATGCTCCAGAGGAGTATGAAAGCCTCCCACAGTAGACAGATGTGCAGCAAGCTACCCCACAAAGGTCTTAACCTAATCCCTAATAGAGATGGCATTATCCTTGAAGCAGAAAGCTTAATATCCCTTCCCAAAGGTTTGGTAGCATTAACTGTGATCGATCTGGGTGTTGCTTTTGTCCATAGAGACGAGCACTTCCCATAGCATTTTGGTCTCCCATACAAGCCTCTCCTTGATGCTGCTTAGTTTGGGAGACCTGCTGATCTCATACCAGGTGGGTTGGCTGCAAGGCTGCTGGTTTGATTTTTTTGTAAAATCAGTCTGGGGATGGAGGTTCTTCCAACGGTTCAGCCTTTCACCATCAGCCCCACATCCTGTGTAGGTTGCCATCTTCCATACTGTAGCTAGAAGCAACTGCTGCTCTGTGGCTCGCAGTGAGTGGGATGGGAGAATATGCAGCATGAGCGGAGAGGGGATGTCGGAAGATAGCAGAGTAAATTAGATTAGATCCAGTAGTTGAAAGCAGCCAGAATCCCTGGGGATCTAGGCAGATCACGTTACTTCCAGCCATCTGAGCTGCCTGTTGGTGCACTCATGCAGCCTTTAAACAGGCAGGAGTTTGTGGTGGGGGAGGGGGACACTGTACCTTGGTTCATTCTGCCAAGAGGCTTGTGAAAACTGGATGACCAAGTTGAAACCTGGGATGCACAGCCAGTGTTGCTGTGAGATACAAGAGCATCATCTTGGGTAAGGTTGCAGACTTGTGTCCTGTGTGGTTGTGACTTTCCTGTTGTTCGTATGGTGGATCCCAAGGGAGGGTATGTGTGTGCATCTCTCAGGGTGTTTCAGCACCTTCTGTGCCTGAAGCTAGGATGTGGAGAGTAACATATGTGAATCCCATAGTGTGGGAGTTCATACATGCTCCCAGGATGTGGGACAGCACCCACTGATCTGTCCTTAGCAGCCCTGGGTTCATCCTAGTTGGGTCTGCTGCAGACAGAGAGCTCATGGTTCACCAGCAGCAACCCTGGTGGGGTAGGAACCAAGGATGCTGTCAGTGGCCCAGAAGGAGAAACTGCTTTCTGGAAATCCAGGCTGTTCCCCCTCAAGGTAGCAGCCCCTTGCAAGTTCCAGCCAACTGGGAGTGCTTCAGGAAGATAGCTTCTGTGTGTTACCATGACTCCTGTTCAGTCAAACCCCGGGGTGGTTGCTCCACATTTTCCACATGAAGACACAAGTGTAATGGGTACTGTACTTTATGTTGGGTGCCTGACTGGTGGGTCCTGCACACATGCTCAGGGTCTTAATGATTGCCATATTTGGGGCTGGGAAGGAATTTCCCCTACGTCACATTGGCAGTTGAATCTGAGACCATGTTCCGATGAAGAGTTAAATTGCTGTAGTTGTACTTTACCTTGGCTTTATTCCTGAAGTGTCCACATGAACACAACATTATTTAGAAGCAGGAAGAGAAGTATGTATTCCTGAAAAATCAGGAGTGCGTATTCCCCTTCAGTTTCTATTTTGAAGTAACTATTGGTGTGAAAGTCGTGGTAGAAGGTTCCGCAATCATTCACAGCTTTCCAGAGCAGTTCATCTGAACACCACCAAAGTGGAATAATTACTTAAGTTTACCTTTGTTCATCAGAACACGGTCTGAAGGACTTTTTTGCCTTTCCCTGCAGTATGTTTGAGACATCTGGATTTTTCTTTTATAATATTGTTCTCTATTGTTTCAACTGTTGGTGGGCTCTAGTCACTCCTAATCCCTGTTTGTGGCATTTTTTATTATACTCTCTGTTTCTTGTTGTTGGATTGTTCTCTGCAGGTGTTTTGGGTATGGCGAGTCCTGCATCGGCACAAAGGGCTGGGCTAGATTACCCTTGGGGTTCCTTCCAGCTGTGTCATTCTATGGGTAAAAACAGATGTGCAGCTGGCAGGACCACTCCCCAGGCCACCCCAGGGTGGAAAATCCCAGGCGGCTTGGGTCAGGTTGGAGCACTGGCCTGATGTGACAGTGGCTGGGGACCTAGCCTGCTATCGCACAGCCCGGGTACAGTGGGAGCACAACAAATGTGCATGCGGTCGACCCCGCCTGCGCTGTGCTCTCGGTGCCCTACCCCTCACCATGATGGGCAGCCATGGCGACCAATGAGAGACAGCCATGGTGGCCCCTGGCCCAGACTGGGTATGCTGTGGCCGCACAGACATGCTAGCTTGCTTTGACCCAGTTGGGCGGGCCTTAGCCCAGGCTATGACTTTGGAGATTGTCTGGAGGTCACAGCCCAGGCTAGCCGCCAACACCCCCTGGGGCAATCCTGGGCCAACATCTGGCAGTGTGTGCCACTGCATCTGGATCCAAAGCAGGCTGAAATCACGTTTGTTTTTACCCTATGTAACTATCTGTAATGTGTGGGGAACCACCAGCTGGTCTTACCACAGGGCAACTTGGGGTGACCGCCCAGGGGCCCTTCTGTGACCCCTGGCTTCACCAGGGCAAAGTATGGGGGCCCCACTCCCTCCCAGTAGAGCCCCAAACACGACCACCTTTAGCATTTTATCTTCTCCCTGCACCCTGTAAATTTGAATGCCTGCCCTGGGAACCACTCTAAGGAATGGGTGCTTTGAAACTCAGTCCCCTAGTCATGCTTAGTATTCTTCTGCCTTCTCTCTCTTTTGGACACAGCAAAAATACTGGGCAATTAAATGAAAAATAAAATAAAAAAGTGAATGTACCGTTGAGTTTGCAAGCTAGAGTGCATATGCAGAAGCAGAGTTTCCTGTAGTGATGTTATCTAGTCTTCATTGTGTAAGTCATCGTTGTCTTGGTTGCAGTTTTAGACCATGGGTGGGCTTTTGCAAAGTGCTCCGAGCTGGTAACGCTTGCTTTGATTTTAATGAGAGCAGGGTTTTTGAAAATCCCAATTAAAGTGTGTAGCTTTTTAATGTACCTGTGTGACCAAGGCATATAAAAACTACTAATGACTTTGTGTGCTTTTTCTTTTTTTCTTCTTGTGCTCAAGTTAAGACCCCTTAAAGGGGTGTTGGTTCAGGAAAACTCAACCAGGATTTTCAGGTTAATTCATGGATGAGGCCCACAAAGCACTGATTTTGAAGGTAGTTTAATCCTGTTCTGTGCATATACACGCTTTATGGTGTGAAAAATTGTTTGTGGAGGAGATTGGCAGCTAAGCAGCGTGGGTTCCCAAATAGCTTTTCTATATGGGCAGCACCCATCACAATGGGGTTTTGATCCTGACTGGGGCCTTTGTGTGCTGTTGTAATACAAACAATGGATCTTCCCCTAGAAGCCTCTCTGTGGTGCTGTAGGGTTTCAGAGAGGACATTTTTGTTTTATTTCATTGGAAGAAATGTTTGTTATTTCCCCCTTTTTATAAGTGCAAATGAAAAGTTGTTTCTAACTCCAAAGATGAGTGGGGAAGGCTTCCCCTAAACAGTGGCAGCAACAATCTTCAGGACTGGCCCAGGAAAGTCCCGAGAGCCCAACAAAGGTTTAAGAGGTTGATAAGCTTATTGGGAGATTATAATTTATTGTTTCTATAGCACTTTGTGTCCAAAGTGCTTTACAATCCTTTCCTAGTTTACTCTCGCAACAACCCTGTGAGGTAGGTTATTAGTCCCATTTTACAAATGGGGAACTGAGGTTGAGAGAGAGAGACTTGCCAAAGGCAACTCAGTGAGTTATGGCTATGATAGGATTTGAACCTTGGTCTCCTAGGTACAGCACCTAATTCATAGGCTACACTGGCTTTTAGGGGGATAGTGGACCCCACGTGGGAGCAGGGGGAAGCCACTGACCAGCTGAGAGCTTTTGACAGTGGGTTTGGCTTGAGTTGAAACTCAGACAGGAGAACCACAAGGGAGAGGATTCTCTCTGGGTCGGAGGTTCACCAGTGCCCAGAAAGAATGAGCTAGTAGGCTGGAAGCTTGTTGAGGGCCCTGCTTGACTCAGGTGTTTCCTGAAGCTGGTTGGAGTAAAGGTCACAGGACTAGAAGCCTAAGGAAGGTGCTCACCTATGGCAGAGGGACTGGATATCAGGAGAGATTTTCACCCACACAAAGGAGGCTCCACCCTGAAGGACCTGTTAGAAAAGTTAAAAAGTTTGAGTTTGTTTTTGTAAATAGATATGAGAGTACTCGGCACCTTGGTAGCATTTGGGTGAATAGGATCAGCCTGTGGCCCATGGAGTGTGTGCTAATTGTCAAAGTGGTCCGCAGGAGGGAAGAGCTTCCCCACTCCTGCTGCAGACTGTTGTTTGGCCCTGATCCTGTGGTGACTCACACCATCAGGCTGAGAACTGTTACAAGGAGTCAGAATTATTCTTGGAAAAATGGTGATGGGACTGGGGGGAAACCCTTGACAAACAGAAACCCTGAATATATATAGTTCATGTGGTGTGGCTTAGGTTAATTTTGCCATGAGAACGTTAACTTTCTACATTTCCTGGTTCTCTTGGTTTCAAATTTGCAAGCTTTGTGTGGTGCTTTGCATTCAGAGATCTACAGTGAGAAATGGCTCTGCCATAGACTTTCATGTGGAGTGTCATTCTGAGCCTCTGTCAGATGGTCTCCTTTTGAGACCTCTGGTGCAGCCTGCAAGTCTGGCAGCCAACCTACCATTTTACTTGTCACTGGAGTGGCCATCTCTCTAGCCAAGTACATTGTTTCCTTTAACGGGGGATGCAATCAGAACCCCGTTGATACTTATTTGTGAGGTTGTTTCCAGCTTGCTTTCCTGTGGCTAAGGGATAATAATAATAATAATTAATAATACATTTGTTATTTCTATAATACTTTCAGTGTTCAAAGTGCTTTACAGTCCTTACCTAGTTCACCCTCACAAAAGCTTGTGAGAAGTAGAGGTCATTGGGGCCAATCCCATATCCCGTGCAGGAACCACGTGTCCCCCCCCGGCCCCATTTTCTGGCACATTGTGCCGTGCGGAAACTGCGTGCATGTGAGGATTCACTGAGCATGGGAATAGCCCCACTATTTCCATTTTACAGATGGGCAACTGTGGCTGAGACAGTGACTTGCCCAGTGGCCACTTGGTGATCTCCGAGGTCAAAGTCCAACAACTTATCCATTAGGACACACTAGCTCTCAACTTTTAAAGCTTATTTTGGCCCCTAAATTGAGCTTTGCTCTGCAGATACACTGAAGGATGGAATTTGTTAAGTAAGTGTTTGACTTGGGATTGTGATCACAATCATTCTTTACTATTTATCCCATATTCATTTGACAGAAACATCTCTTTCACTTGCGCCTTGACATGTCATGATGGTGTCATGAAGAGAAAAGGATGTATGGGAGCTGGATAATTATAATTATAAAACACTTTTAACACTAAAAGTGCTATACAAGAGATAACCAACAATAAAATTTGCAGATGATGCATGTTTTAGAATGCAAGCAAATTTTCTTTTCCTGTTTCATCCATTTTGGGCACCTCATGTCTCAGAAAAAGCCCCCCAAAACCACCACATGGACTTTTCTGTGGGGGCTCATCTTTCCATCAGGGGTTCATGGGCTGCTGTTCTTTGGCAGCTGTGGCAGTGGAGTGGCCATCTCTCCAGCAGTGAGTCAGGAGAGCCGCCAAATAAGAGTACCGTGTAGCAGCTTGGATAGCATGATGGTGGGCACAGACAGAGCCTCTTGAATTCTGAATCACTGCATTCTTTGCAGTTTTCAGAGAAACTGACACTGGCCAAATTAGACTGCTTCTGGCAACGAGGTACTACAGCTGGAGTGGGAAGCACTGTGAGCTTAGCGAATAGGATGCTGGCACTATTTTGAACTGCCAGCATATATTTCTGGGTTTTGGGATCTCTTGCCACAGCTGCCAAAGAAGAGCAGACCACAAACCCCTGATGAAAGGTGAACCCTCACAGAAAAGTCCTTGTGGTGGTTTTGGGGGGCTTTTTTTTGAGACACAAGGTGTCCAAAATGGATACAACCGCAAAAGAAAATTTGCTTGCATTCAAAAACATGCATCATTTGTAAATTTTATTGTTGGTTATCTCTTGTATAGGACTTTTAGTGTTCAAAGTGTTTTCTAATTATCTAGTTTATCCTCATAACAACCCAGTGAGGTAGGTCATTATTATTCCTATTTTATGGATGGGGGACTGCGGCTGAGAGAGTGACTTGCCCAAGGCCACTCAGTGAGCTCATGGCTAAGACAGATTTTGAATCCTGATGTCCAAAGTCCAAGACCTTATGCCGTAGACTGTGCTGGCTCACAATTTAGTTAATTTGCATAATTGTCACAATTTAGAGACTTTTTTGCAGATAACACAGGTGGGGGTTGATAGTGATATAAAGATCATGGTCAGTAGACAAGCATGGCTCTGTCGCCCACCATGCGTACAATTTCATACAGAATCCTTTTCTTTCTGTGAGTTCCATCTAAATGCTTTGTGATCCTTCTGCTGGAGGAACGTGTCTCGTGTCCCTAGTCTTTTTCGTGTAACTCTTGCCTGGGGAACTGATCTCTGGAAAACTGTCCAAGTCCAAACTGCAGTTGTGCACGGTTTGTATTTTCCCCACGCCTTCAATTTTAGGACATGATCTGTTCATGATGCTGAATCCTGACTTACCCACATCCATCTGGCCAGGACTCCCTGTGCTTTTGGGCTGCTGCTGCTGCCATTGCTACTCTTGTCTTGCCGCCTCGATCCCCCGCTGAGTCACCTGCGGGGAGAAGAAATAACACCATGCAGTTAGTACTGGGGGGTGGGGGTGGGGCACGGAAGCCAATGCACTTGGGCTGGGTGCCCTGGCGCGACCCCGTGACCCGCTCCTGGAAACTGCCCGGGGGGACATAAAGGGGAGCTGCCTGCGGTTCCGCTGTAGGCTGTGGCCGAAGGGCC
>QEPC01007423.1:934848-954379 GCA_003113815.1 Sphenodon punctatus | reverse complement strand
ATTGAGGGGTTATTTTGGTTGTGTTTATGCTGAATTTATAATTATTGTTGTTCGGATGTTTTCTACTTTTTTGTTAGCCTCCTCGAGTCGCCATAGGCGAGAGAAAGCGGGATACAAATAAAAGTTGAATTGAATTGAAAAAATCCTGAGAAGAGTGTATAGTAGAGATTCTCAAGCTTTTTGCTTGTGTGACCCTCAAAGAGCAGCCAAGACATGAAATGTAGATCAAATATCCACTGGATTGTGACCGCCCCCCCCAATCTGCAGACGTGCAACCCAACTTGGGGTCTCAGCCCATAGTTTGGGAACCTCTATTATACAGCATCTCCTGGGAGAATTGCGGTATTGATGCCAAAGATGAGTGGGGAGAGTCTATTCTGAGCACTGGTAATATAATAAGCAAAGCCTCACACTGGAGGTGTGGCCTGACAGCAGTGAAAGGGTTAAACTTACAGCTGAAAGTATCAGTTAGATTAATCAGTAGATTGCGTATGAGCATGACATTTCAGATCCCAGGCGTCTGCAAGTTTTGCGCCTTGTTAAAATAATAGCAAAATACTAGCAAAATATTTTGGCATGAACCATTTTAAAACTGATTTTTTTAAAAAGCTTTTAAAAATGTAATTTGCTAGCTTGGTTTTTACAAAAAAATCAACTTAGCATCAGTTTCTTTCTTTCTCTTTTCTTTCTCTTTCTCTCTCTCTTTTAAAAAGGCGCAAGGTGGCTGTATATAACTTCATTTAATTGTATATAACTGTGTTGAGGTGGCTTAGTAGTTAACAGATGAACCAGTTAATCTGTTTCAAGCAACAGTTAATCAGCTAAGATTTTTAATCAGCCCTTGTTTAGAATCATTCTTATCTGTGGGGGGGTTAGCTCTGCTTTCAAATTTCCTGTGTGTCACTGATGATGCCTGTAGCAATCTTTAAAATTCTGGCATGTGCTCCATTGTTTATGCTTGCAGCTTACTACTACTTACTGTTTTTGTGTATTTCATGCTACTTAGGTTGTGAAACTAGACTGATTGGTTTCACTTCCTGTTTCCCAAGGCAACGGTGCTTGGGTCACAGTTGCTGCCCGGAACTATTTGAGGGAAGAAAACTCTGATTTCACTCAGACTTGTGTAGGTTTTATTTGTAAAATAAGTAAATAAATAAAATTTCCACAACCAGCTGCTGCTAATAATAATAATAATAATACAAATTATTGTTATTATTATTATTATTATTGAGAGAGAGAGCTATCAGCATGGACATACTTTGCATTTTATGTTGTGATAAGGCTGGGTCCAAGCAAGTGCAGACTGTGTGACTGCACAGAACCCCATGTATTGGGAAAGTCTACAGGGACCCCCAATATTTGTTTTTTTAAACACATTTAAAATTACTATCTGGCCCCCTCCTGCCAAGGCAACTTGAGCTGGCATACAATATAAAACCAACAATATAAAATATGTAAGTGCATAAAATTCAATAAAAACAACAATGTTGTCATACCCCTCCCCGTCTCCTTCACCAAATGCCTGGCGGAACAACCAGGTTTTACATTGACACCTGAAGGAAGGAAGGTCTTGGGCCAAACGAACCTCTGCCAAGAGGGAGTTCCACATCCGAGGCATGACGACCGAGACTGCCATCTCCAATTTGGCCCACCGTCAAACACAGGGAACCTCCAAAAGGGCGCCCCTGGCTGACCACAGCAGCTGTTCCAGAATCCGGAGGGTGAGGCGGTCCCGCAGGTAGGTAGGGCCCAGACCGTGTAGGACTTTATAGGTAAGTACCAACACCTTGAATCAGGCCCGGAAGGCTATAGGCAACTAGTGCAGAGAACGGAGCACTGGTGTTGTGCTCTCAGCAGCCTGTCCCCGTAAGGAGGCAGGCTGCTGCATTCTGCACCAGCTGCAGCCTCTGGACCATCACCTTGGGTAGCCCCACATAGAGCATGTTACAGTAATCAAACCTCGAGGTGATGAAGGTATGGATGATGGTGGCAGGGTCGCAGTCTGAGATATATGACTGTAACCGTCATACCAGATGTAATTTAGTAAATGCACTCCTCGCCACAGCTGCCACCTGGACATCCATGAGGGACTGTGAATCGAGGAGTACCCCCAGACTGCGAACCTGAGGAACCAAGGCAAGGCACACCCCATCAGTGATGGAGGCCTCCACTCCCTTGGCCCTCCTCACCAGCATCACCTCCATCTTGTTGGGATTCAGCTTCAGGCAACTTGCCCTCATCCAGGTCTCCACAGCTGCCAGACAGAGTAAGCAACAAGACTACGGGGCCTGGGTGGAGTGCATGAATAAGCTTGAAATGGCAGCATGAATGTGAAAAGTACTGACATAAAATACAGGCCCACAGAGCCACAAATGAGGACCTGTGGTGATTCAGGAGGGTTCTCCAATGCATGGCGGCCCATGAGTAAACTACAAACAACAAAAAATTCAGTGCAGGGAGCCTCTGCCCGTGAAAGGGATGTTGTGTTTAATTGAACATCAACATTAGGTATGATAACATTTTACTTTTTCTTATTGGTGAGTCAGGGTGTGTCTGTCGAACACATCAGTTTTAGGAGTGGACCCACACCACCATTTTACACAGAGCTCAACTTCCCAGCACTGCATCACATGATCACACACTGAATTGAGAGTACTCTAGGGGAATGGAGACACACAAACATATAACCACATGCCAACTAGTGTCTAATTTTGGCACTGATAGTCCTGGAGCCCAGCTTCAAGTGGCGTGTCACCAGCCCTGCTGCATATGTGGATTTGTTGCAGGTAGCGTTGCCACCTTCCCCACTAAGTTTGACCCAAAGGCGGGGTAGGGGAAATAGACTCTCCCTATCCCTTTCCAACATAGCCGTGCCCCCTTTGGAGTGTGATGAAGCGGCACTGTTCCGCAGTGTGTTGGGCCACATCGAAACTAGGATGGAAATTCTCTTTGACCTGCCACTTTCCACGTGGCTCTCACTTCTATGAAAACAAATTCTAGACCACAGATAATCCACATGCCCCAAATAGCCCAGGGAAAATGGGGTTTGGTTTGAGATTTGTTTATCTAGATTTTTATCCCATCCCTTCCCCGAAGGCTCTGAGCAACCAAGCATATAAGATATGAAATGAACAACATAAGACATGCAAAAGTAGAAACCAATCAGAACATAAAACTATATAAAATTCCTATTAAAGCAACTCCCTCCTGCTAAAGATGCTGTGGGAAAACCCGAAGGGACAGTAACCTTAGTGGCAGGCAAGATTAGGGAGGGTGTTGTGTTTTTTTTTGCAGTGAGGGGTGGGGAGAAATAAGCTCTCCAAGTCTTAATCAAACTCTGCTTATGACTATCAGTTGCAGTTTGAATATTTCAGTAACAGGGTGTGGTTCTGACTTCGCTGCCATGCTGGGGAGTAGGTCAAATGTGGGCAAATCTCTAGGGTAGATTTGTATGTAAAGACTCTATGCCCCTGTTGCTTGAGGTGAGAAGGGGGACACTGCTAGTTTCAATCCTGAGAGCAGATTCCCCCACAAACTAGGGATTCATTTCCTCTTCCCCCCCCCCCCCTTTCTCGAGCTGGAAGATGATTGTCAGAAAGGGAACAGGGACAAAGGGCCTGGGGCAATACAACCCCTTTGCCCTACTCTCTCCAGGTTGCCTCTTGGAGAATGGTGGCAACCCTATCTAAGGCTGCAATCCACACACCATTTACTCTGGAGTAGTCCCACTGAAACCCCTGCAAGGTTCAGTGGGACAACACCAGAGTAAATGGTTTGTGGGTCGCGCCCTACGTTGCCTTTTCACTTGTGTGTTGCCCGTGGCAGCTAGGTCTGGACTCTATTGAAAGCTTTGCTGCTTTAACAAATGGCCCAACCCTCGATGATGATGTGCATACGCTATCTGCCAGAGGATCAGACTGCCTCATTGTAACTTTCAACTAACCCTGTGTCGCCATTCTTACCTTGATATAAACTTAGCTTGTGTTTAAATTGAGTCTTCATTTGAGTGACGGCAAATCGATGGAAGCTAAATTTCAATTAAGAGTTTTCCTTGCAGGGCTCTGTGTTCGTTTAACTAAATTTGATTGAAACTGGTGGGATGTTGAATAGGATCGAGGCCATAGGAAAATAACAGCTGGTTTGGAGACTGTAAAGGGGAGCTGATCTGCTCTAAATTTAAACAGCACAAAGAAGCTGGAAAAGAAAATATTTCCTCTCTCCGGTTCCCCAGATATCCAAGCCGTGGTGCTGACTGTAAGGATGGGAAACTATAATTATTTCAGCAATACAATGACCAGGGCCGGCTTGCTTTTTTTTTCTTTTTTTTTTTTTAAAGTGAGGCCTGGAGTGGGTGCTTCATGTAGTGCCCTCCCCCTGCCAGCTTTGTGGTGGTGGAACTGGAAATAGACTTGCCAGGAAGACTAGTGGCTGAGGGAAACTTAGACTAATGAGCTCCTACTGACGTTATATAGGTCCTAGATGGGGAGTATTCTAGGTTATGGTGAGTGCAGACTGCAATCTCATGAGATGGTGTGGGGACATGCAAATTACCAGCACATGAGACAGCCCTTGTGCTGCATGACTCTAGACTGCGGGTCACACTGCCCATTATGGACATGACTTGGTACACAAGTCTTGTAATGCATTGTGGTGAATGTTATTTATTTTTAAAAAATATTTGTACCCTGCCCCTCTCGCCTAGGTGACTCGGAGCGGCTTACAATTTTTTAAAAAAAACACATTAAAATAATTATAATATAAATCATATTACAATTTTATAAAATGTATAAAACCCTGGCTAATGCATAAAAGAAAAAAACAAAGAACAATTCCCACCCCCCCAACCCATCTAACCCATCCCGCCCCCACCAAATGCCACCTGGAGGGAATTCCAGAGTGATGGCGCAACCACCGAGAATGACATCCTGTCCGTCCAAACCCGCCGATAACATGGGACATCCACGAGAGTGCCCCCACATAACTGCATGGACCGCTCAAGGGCCCAGGGGGTGAGGCGATCACTCAGATAAGCAGGGCCCAGGCTGTGAAGGGCTTTAAAGATCAAAACCAGCACCTTGAATTGGGCCCAGAAGACTATAGGCAGCCAGTGCAGTGCTCGGAGCACAGGTGTTATGTGCTCCCTTTGGCCAGTTCCAGTTAGGAGGCAGGCCGCTGCATTCTGCACCAGCTGCCGCTTCCGAACCATCGCCAAGGGCAGCCTCACGTAGAGCGCATTGCAATAGTCTAGCCTCGAGGTGACGAATGAATGGACGATAGTGGCAAGACTGGAGTCTGAAACGTATAGGTGGAGCCTCTTCACCAGATATAATTGGCGAAAGGCACCCCTGGCCACAGCCAACACCTGGGAATCCAGGCGTAGCTGCGGATCTAGGAGCACCCCCAGGCTCCGCACAGATGGAGCTAAAGGAGGATGAATACCTCCGATAACAGGGGAAACCTCCTCAGCCAGTACCCCGGTCCCGCCTACTAACATCACCTCTGTCTTATCAGGATTGAGCCTCAATTGACTCAACCTTATCCAATCCCCCACGGCAGTCAAGCACTGGGACAGCAAAGAGACAGCAGGGCCTGGGTTGGATGAAAATGATAAATACAGCTGGGTGTCATCTGCATACTGATGGCAGCGAATCCCCCAGCTGTGCACGATCTCCCTGAGCGGTTTCATATACACGCTAAACAATAGAGGTGACTTAATAGAACCCTGCGGGACCCCACGCAGGAGACCACAAGGGGATGATGTACAATCCCCAAGCACCACCCACCGTGATCTATCTGTGAGGTAGGAACAGAACCATTGCAAAACAGTTCCGTCTGCCCCTGTCAGGTACCGCAGGCATGTCACCAACAACTCATGGTCAACGGTATCAAAAGCTGCAGAAAAATCTAATAGCACCAAAAGGGTCATACGACCCGTGTCCAATTCTACGAGGAGATTATCAACCAAGGCCACAAGCACTATCTCTGTACTGTAACCCGGGTGAAAGCCAGACTGAATGGGATCATGGAAACCGATGCCATCCAAATGCATCTGGAGCTGACAGGTCACTACCCGTTCAATAACCTTCCCTAAAATGGGAAGGTTAGAGAGACAGGTCGGTGACTGGCCGGGGCATCAACGCCAAGTGATGGTTTTTTGAGGAGGGACCAGACCACAGCCTCACTGAGGCAACCCAGCACCCGTCCCGAAGGGAGGCGTTGATAACCCCCACCAGCACCACTGTCTCCCTGGTAGCTCTTGCTAACCAGGATGGGCATGGATCTAACTCGCAAGTTGTGACTCGAACAGACCCCAGCACATTGGCCTTTTATCAGCAGGTGTCGCCAATTGAAATTCCTCACAAAACATGACCAGACAGGGCATTCCTAACCTCTGGCTCAGCCATGGCCTCCAAAATGGTAGAGTTGAAGTAGTGCTCAGTGCGAACGATTTTGTCCACAAAGTACTTCAAAAACATATCACAACGGGCTCTGGATTAATCCAATTCCAGGTGGAGACAGGCTGGACTGACCAGACCTCTGACCACTTGGAACAGCTCCGCTGGACGAGAATGAGTGGTCGCAGTGAGTGCAGTAAAGAACTGCTTCTTTGCTGGCCTCACCCTAATGTCATAGGACTTCAAAAATGCTCTATGTCGCAGTCGATCATCTTGGTCGCGAGTATGATGCCACTGACGCTCCAACCGCCTCCCTTCATGCTTCAGACATCCCAGGTTCTACGTGAACCACAGGGACCTGTGGAGCTGATGCAATGGAAACGGACACATGGGAGCCAACCGATCAGTGGCCTCAGCCAGCCAGCTGTTCCACAAGGCCACGAGGTCATTGATGGAGTGGCTATCGAGATCAACAGGAAATTCTCCAAGAGCATTCTGGAACCTTTCTGGTTCCAAAAGTCTTCTGGGGCAGACCAACCGAATTGGTCCCGCACCCTACAGTAGGGCCAGCGTGCTAGGATGGAGGTTCGCAAGAGGTATTGGTCCAACCATGGCAAGGGTGAACATACCACACCCCAACCATCGGGGCCCCCACCTCAAGGTCAGCGCAGAAAACCAAATCCTATTTACCTTTCATTAAAACTGTTTAGCACTGATGCAGTCACTGTTAGCAAGTAGTAACAGAACAAATCCCATTGAAATGAATTGTATTTGCACTGAAGCCAAGGGCTAGCATTGGCACTAACCAGTCAGGGGATCAAGCTGCCTTGCTCCAGCCCTCACTCAGTGTGGCTGGTGGGCAGAGTGCCCCACAGGAAGCAAACACTGGGTGGCTACTGCTTTCTGCACCCTTTTCCCTGCTCCCCTTTGCCCCACATTGTGTGGTCTGAGGCGACTGTCTTGGTCTAAGGCTGGCCTTGATAATGACAGGCTTGTATTAAGTGGCCCTGTCCCCAAGCCTCAAACTCGGTTGTGCAGCCCTTCCTGTGCAACACTGCCTGAATTCCTTTCTGCGCATGCACACACATGCAACTTGAAACTGTCTATGCCAGCCACCATATGGCAGCTGCACATAAGGGCTGTGCATGCCATGCCAGAGGTGAGACTTGTGAATACTTGAACAGCAGTATGACCTGGCCAATAACACTCAAGCAAAATTGGCATGTGGGTGAGAATTTAATTTCCCTCGGTCTCCTCCATAAAATGGGTCTAACACTGCTCTGCCTTAGTGTTGAGAAGATAAATGCATGCAGTTATTATGGTGATGGCAGCCATATAAACAGAGTCCCAGTGTTCTGCACTCTGTAATTGCAGCAGTTTTCGCTGAAGCTGACAGTTTGTCAAATTTTTGCCCAAACTGCCTCTGGCTGTGTAGAATTACAACCTGAGTGGAGTGTGCTGTGAGGTAGCCAATGGGTGCAGAGACTACAGTGAGGTAGCCAATGGGGTGCTGGCATTGTGAGCTAAGTGGCTGTGCTTTGTGGCCATGGTGCCTCTTGCCACAGCCACTGAAGAGGAGCAGCCTATCCCTTTCTCTCCAGAGATAAATCTACAAAATATCTCGTGGATGCTTATTTTTAAGATAGGAGATGAAGAAAAATGGATGGAATGACCTGTGACAAATGCATTTACATTTTCAATTTTGCATAATTATTTCACCTAATTTATTCTGCTTGCAGAATGTGGATTTTTCTAGTTGCAGCATTTGGAATATAATTTTGCAGAATACTTTAATTTCATCCCATTCTGCACTCTGATTTCCTTTCTCCTTGGTGTTCATAGTCTCTCCTAAATGGCTCTCCCCTCCCCTCCCCCCTAGATTCTGGATATATCCAGCTGTTTTACTTGCCTACAGCCCACCCTTCCCGCTCCTCCCCTTTTTTGTGTGGTGTAGCCCAGATGCGTGTGGAGCGCTATAACATCACTGTGCACCATTGATGGCCAGGGCCACTTTTGACTGGTTTGCAGGCTGAGCCCAAATGGGTTGAGAGTAAGTTATACCTGATCCTTGCAGCCATGTCCAGTGGTTTCAGGTCAGCCTGCTGACCTTTTATGAAAGAAGTCACAGCTTGACTCCTGTGGAGCTGCAGGATGTTCACTGGCTGCATCATAACTTGTATCCCAAGCTCTGTCCCTGAATTGAGCGCCGCCCCCACCCCCCCGCCCACGACTCATCCGGCTGAGGAGTGTGTCCTAAATTATGCCACCGAATCAGCAGCTTTGGAAGGGTTGGTTAAATATGAGGAAAACCTTTTTTCCTATATGATGGTTCAAGTTTATTCCTGCCAGAGTGTTTGGGGCTGGACTAGGTGACTTTTTGAAGGTAACTTCTGGCTCTGCAATTCTAGGATTCCCTCTCTGGCATCTTGTTTTTCACTCTTCTTTTGCCTTTGTCTACTCACACCGATCTGGTTTCCCCTTTTTGTGAGGTCACAGAGGCCTTGCTGTCTGATCCCTCCAAGATGGCACAGCTGTCTCCTGCCCACAATCGAAGTGAAACCATGCTTGCAAGACTGTTGCTTTGTCTGTCACATTCAAGCTTCATTGGACTTCTGCCTTAAACCTTCTCTCGGGCATCCCAGTCTCTCTGCAAATGTTCCCCCAACTGCATCCTCTGATGTTTTTGTTCCCAAGGTACCTTCCCCTAAAAGCCACAGTTCCCTCACTGATTCCTTCTACTTTGTTGTGCATCCTGGGCCACACGGGGGGTCTCAAGAATGTCCCTGACCTTCTCCAGGGTCCCTCTGATAGTCTTGCACCCTCCGCTGCTTGGCGGGGAGAGCATTGGTTGCTGTAGGTAACAGAGGCTGCTAGTTCATGAGCGCTGCAGAAGTCTGTCCTCCGGAGAGAAGAAAATGCCAGTTTAAAGGTTCTGGGCAAGGGGGGAGGCAATTATGTAATCTGCCTGGCAGACTGTGGCACACTGTGATCTGCACCTCCTCCAGTCTTCTGCTTCCTTTGCCATCATCATGTACTGCCATGCACCCACCCCCTCACATGAGCCAGACCTGCTGTCTCTTGAGATTTCAAGTCCTTTGAGAAACATCCAGCCAGTCTCCGAGCCGCGAGCAGGCAGAGATTATTAGCTGAAAATGGGTGTCTGAGAGAATTAATTCTCCTTTGTGTTCTGGGGAGGTGAGCATCTGCACAAATCCCAACCTCTCGCTGTTCTCTCCCACCCTTATTTGAAAATATCTGGCGCTCTTGCTAGTAAAAGCAATCCAAGTTAGTGCACTGGGCTATCTGGGACAGATATGGAGGGGAGAGGGGATGCCTTGCATGTTAAACTCATCTTTAAGAGTGGAGGCATGTGACTGGACCTACTGTACTGACGGGAGCCTGGTGGATGTGAAACTGCTGCAGCCTGCCCTGAACACAAGCTTAGTGTGAGCCACACAGCCGGGCACTGAATGGACATTGGTTTAGTTTCCCCTTGGAGCTGGCAGGAAAGATTTGCATCTCCAGTGCAGAGCACTCTGCAGTGATTCAACCCTGATAAAAATGGCACAAGACCTGCCCAGGCCAGGGATGGGTGTGGTGACCTGGCTGCCCCCAGGCAGGGGAGGAGCATGGTGGAATCATAGAATCCTAGGGCTGGAAGAGACCTTAAGAATGTCTTGTTAATTCCCTTCCCCTTCAGTAGGCTCAATAATACCCAAACTATCTGTAATGAGGTCACTGCGAGTCCTTGTAGGACCAAAGCCCTTGAACCTGGGGTAAGTCCCTGCAGGAGTGCAGCCCCAAGGAAGCGAGCTGTGCTCTGGCACATACCTAGCCCCTTAATGGGCCAAATTGCTGGGAAGCCAAATGGGTGTCGTCTGAGTGACTCCAGATGGCTATGGTCCCGCAAGCCACCCCAGGCCTCAACTATATAAAGCGGAGCTGGAAAGCCCACAGCCTAGCCCACCAGGAAGAGGTAAGGCCCAAGTAAAGGCTAGAGTGGCTTCAGAGGGCTGAAGCTCAGACTGGGGTTTCCCCAGGCAGGAGCTGGAAGTGGCTTGCCCAGGAGCCTGGCATCAGAAGGGCTCACCCTAGAGTTGACTGGCAAGGGAAGCCAGACCAGGGTCTTGATAAGAAGCCCAGCCTGGGAAAGAGACTGCAAGCCTAAAAGAAAAGGCTTTGTATAGAAAGACGGGTGATGAGACATGAGGAAATGAGAATAAATGAGCACTGAAAGTCAAGAGACATGGTGGAGAGCGGCCTTTGGGCCTGCTTCTGCTACAGCCTGCCAGACGCCCGGGCGGCTAAGCCAGACGGCCCTGCACACAGTGCAGCTGATCCCAGGCCCTCCCATGTTGTGTGGCTGTGGGGTGAAGTTGACTTCGACTTGACTGAACAGAAACCACCACACCGCAATTCCTTTCTGCTAGGGTGGGTGAGTCAACCTCAAGTGCTTTGGGGGAGCGAGCAGGCTTGGGAGATACTGGGGAATGGGGCTGTGGTGGGGGGAGTGGGGTAGGGAAGAGGACTGGGAGATGCTGGGGAATGGGGCTGTGGTGGGGGAATGGAATGGAGCTGTGGTGTGGGGGAGACTGGGTGATGCTGGGGAATGGATTATGGATCTGTATTTTGTCAATATGGGTTTGTTTGGTTGCTGTCTTGCCTGAATTTAAGTTTGTTTGTATTGTGTGTGGTGTTCCCCAGTTGTCCCCTCTCCCCATGGCATGCAAAGTATTGCAAGCAGGGGCAATTTTGTGGGCCCAGTTGGAACTTGGAAGTTGTGATGTCGTCTCTTCTTTAAAATGGTTCCCTGGCCCCCAGTGTTTTTCACCTTGTGAGACGCCAATTGTCTGCTTTCTGATTTATTTAATTATTTGTGGCTTGGATGGAAAGGTTTCCTTGCTTGAATTTTTACCTGCATTTTAAAATGGCCCTTTTGAAGTTTGGTGGGATGTGGCAGGCTTTTCTGCAAGAAGGCCATGCCACATGTTGGTTCACTAATGGCTAGTCCTTGTATGGATGCTCCCTGTCTGGTTGCAGCAGCCAGGTCCGGCCCCAGGCATGTGCCATAAGTGCGGCCGCACATGGCCCCGCGGCCAGCTGGGGCCCTGCACTTGCCTGACTGGGCAGCAGGCTGCAGTCCGCTTCTCCCCCAGTAAGTGATTCTTCCTCCCATCCGTCACCTGCCTCTGCCTTCTAGTAGCCAGGGGGGACACTGGATCGGCTGGGAGATAAGGCTGTTTGTTTACAAGCAGCTCCTCCCCAGTGCTGATCAGAAGGTTGCTGCCTTGTAAAGAAGGTTCTTCGAGATGGCTCCCAACATTCTCACAACTGGGTTGTGCGCACTCACCCTATTCAAATAATAGATCGCATGATGGTCTCGAGCTCCTCTAGTATATAAAGAACCCATCCCATCTGAATGACAGTTCCTTTCTAGAAATATAAGAAAAGAATTCCATGCGGGGCTGGAAGGGTGGGTATTTGTGAGAATGTTCAGAGCCATCTCAAAGAACCTTGTTTACAAGGTAGCAACCTTCTGTTCTTTGAATGGCTCCTCACATGATATTTTTACATGGCTCCGCTGGGTGGGGAGTCCGTGGGCGCGCCAGTGCATGGATGGGTCATGCACACGGCTGCAGACGTATCCCCACTCATCCACACCCACATAGTAACCACCGTTTCCCCCGATTGCTCCGTGCGTGGGGATGAGGTGGGGGATGAGTGGGGATGCGTGTTAGGTGAGCGCGCACGCACCCCCACTTACCATGGGCGCGTGCACCACGTCATTCACACAGGGTTCCCCCACCCATGAACACACACAAATCTATGTGTTCATGGCTGGAAGAGGCCCATGTAAAAAGGGCCACATTCTCACAACTGTCTTACTTATACTATCTTAGGTAGGAATTTAGGATGTAAAGCAATATCTATTCTGTCTTGGAAAATAAATCTGCAAATATGGTTCTGAGATTATTATGGCTGCTATTTCACTAACTCTTCTTAATGAAGTTATTGCTAACAGGAATACTGTCTTTAAACCCGCACCCCATAACCAGTTCATTTGCACCCCCATATAATCAATTCACGCTGCCCTGTGGGCACAAATTAAATGGTTATGGGTGGGGGGCAGCGTGAATTGATTATATGGGGCAGGGGCACAAATTAACTGGTTATGGGGTTGGGGCAGCATGAACTGATTATGGGGGCACAACTGAACTGGTTATATGTCTCTTTTCATGGCATAATGTGCTTAATAAGCTGGCTGCATTTTGGGTGTCTTGTGTGTGTGGTAGCAGCACCTCTGGACTGGTTGCACTGCATGCGTGCACAAGCGGCACCGGCAGCAAGAAGCAACAGGCCCTGGAGGCCAGACTGGCTAAGCTCACCCCCTCCTCCCGTAAGGCAGTGGATGCAGTCAGTCTCTCTGTGCCCGCCTCACTTCCCGCTTTGCTGCCCCTGCAGTGGAACCACTCTTGTGGGGTGGTGGTACACTCGGCTGGGGAGGGGGGGAATCATTAGGAGGCCATGCTTCTCCATGGTTGCTTGGAGCGGTGGAGAATGGGAATCCTTCCTGTCCAGAGGGAGTAAGTTTTATGTAAATTTATACATTTGCATAATTAGGTGGGGCCTAATTACACAAATTAGGCCCCGCACCAAGACTTCACACATGGCCTCACAAACCCTGGAACTGGCCCTGGCAGCAGTTGTCTTTTACATTGCAACAGAACTATGTAGCATGTTTTGGGGGATAATTGGAGCCCCATGCTGCTGCTTTCGTGGTGTGCTAAGGACTTCACATAATATTGTTGGCTTAAGATGATTTGTTTTGATTGCTCTGTGTTTACATGTGCACTGCTGGTTTCTCCCCTCCTCTCCCAAACATGTGCCATGGCCATGGCCATTTTGTGGGGCCTCCGCTGGCCATGGCTACTCTTGATTTAAATGGTCTCTTTTCTGTTTTCCACTTATGTGATTGCTTTTGGTTCTTTTGCGTTGAAGGACCTAGGGGCTTGGATGGAAGGGTTTCTAATCTTTGCTGAAATGTTCCCTGCATTTTAAAATGCTCCCTTTGCAGTTTGGTGGGATGTTTGTATGGCTTTTCTGCAAGAAGGCTATGCCACATGTTGGTTGGTACACTAATGGCTAGTCTACCCTACCTGGTTGCAGAAGCTGCTGCCTTTTACACTACAACAGAACTGTGTAGCATGGGTGGGGGGGTCTGAGGGACAAGTGGAACTCTATGCTGCTGCTTTTATGGTGTGCTAAAGACTTCACATAATGTTGTTGGGTTAAGATGGGTTGCTTTGTTTGCTCTGTTTTTGCATATGAACGGCTAGGCTCTGCCTACCATTGGCCTGACCCCTCCAACGTCTGGCCCCACCAGCCGTCACTGGTGTCCACTCTGTACAGCAAAGGCACAGAGGCGCGGCTGCTCCACAACTCTGGAGCTCCCTTTCACTGGAGGTTCACTGAAACTCCAGCCTGAGCATTTTCCATAGATGATGCAAGACAGAGGCTCTTGGGGGGAGATTTGTAGGGGTTATTTTTATATTGCATATTTTATACTTTGTTATACCCATTTTATGTTACTTTATATCTGTTTGTGTGTGGTGTTAAACTGTTACCCACCCTGAGCCATTGACATAGAGCAGGTTATAAGTCTAAATAATTTATAAATAAAATATTTAATACTCTGCTTTTCTCTAAGTGCTCACAAATTTGATCCAAGAACACAACCTCCAGCTTTCATGTAGCTGTCTGTGTTACTGAATCTGCCAAAGCCATGCTGCTCTGTAATTCCATGTTGTGTGCTGTGGTGGTGCTGGTGTGATAGCAATACCCAAGAAATAATGCTGTTCTCCAATGGTGAAAGGACAGCACAGGCTGCCATGACACTTGAGTTTTTTTGCCACTGACTTTTTCCTCTGTGGCTTCTGGATTCCCTTGCTCTGTGCCTCCTTTTCCCATTTTACCAGATGTGTGGGGGGAGTGATTCTGTTTTCTGCCCCTCTGTAAGGCCATTATCAGGGTTGGTAAAGACTGATACAGAGCTTTGATGATGTCTACAATGGTGAGAGTCCTGGGTATTATGACTGTAGTATGAAGATTTTAAGTTGGTGCAGTGAGAGTGAGGAGTGTGTTTTAACAGGGGACTGACCAGTTCTAACGACTCCCAGTGATTCTCTTCTCCCTTTGGGTGTTCTTGTAAACCCCTGTATTATTTTCCCCAGACGGGATTGGTATTTTTAGAGATCCACCAGAATGGAGTAGTGGGGTGGGTGGGGATTGTTTCACGTGATCCTTCTCTGTCAGGCAGGGCCAGATCACTTCTTGCAGAGAAGGAAGGGGGAGTGCATTCCCTGGGCATGCCTCTCCTACTCCCAGCTGTCGTGGGGAGTGCAGCATCCATGGGAGCAAGTCCTGAGCAAAGAGCTGTTCCAGCATCTGCTGGGATGAGATGGCTTTGTAGGGTCTGTCATGCTCTAAAATAATAATCCACTCAGATTCCAGGACTGCAGATCCTGGAGCGGACACTAAGACATAGCAGGGAAAGTGTTGCCATGTCTCGGGTGCCAAGTTACAGGTAGAGAACAGACGACAGTCACAATTCGGTGCAGTCATTTTTGTGATGCCACCATGAGGGGAGCAGTTGCTTCTCAGCAGGGCCGGTTGCTATAGAGCTGTGTTCTCACGGGGGCTGCTCCTGGGTATCATTTTGGGTGAGCAATGCATCTGTGTCCCAAGTGCTGCTAGTTTCTGGGAGCCAGACTGATGGGGCTGAATCTTGGCACAGCTGAGTGCCACAGCATGCCACAGAAGGGTGGGGTTGTATTCCGGTGCCCGGCTGGTGATGGGCTGTATCTTGGCCCTGTTGGATGTCACATTGTACCTCAACAGTGTGGCCAGTGGCTGCAGTGTCGAGCACTAGGTGGGCAATGGGGCTGTGTGTCTTGGCTCTGTTGGATACCACATCCTACCATGATAGGGCAGCCAGTGTGGGCAGTGTTCCAGGTGCTGCTGGGTTGTGGGTTCTCATAGGACTACTGGATTCTCTGGCAAGGCACCATGCTGTGATGCAATTGGGCTGGTTCTCATCTCTTCTTTCTGTAGTTCTACCCTCCTCCCCCTCTTCCCCTTTGAACCCCTTATCTCAGTTCCTCTTTTCTTGGTATTTTTAGCCCAATGAACAGCTGCTGTCAGAGCTAGGAGGTGCTGCCACTTTGTGCTGCCCTAAATCTGCCCTATAAATTAATAAACACTTTTTTCTATTTCTGTGCAGCCGCTGCCCTTTGCTTCGCATCTCGCTGGCTTCCTGGGCAAATGGGGATGGATTCCCACAGCAGGCAGGACTTGAGAGAAGGGGGACACTCACGTAGCATGAGTTTCTAGGAGGGTATGGGGCAACTGGGGTTGCTTTTCCCCTCTCCTTGGTATAGATTTTTTTGCTGTAGTTACTAGTGGTGTTTCATTCAAGGGAAAGCTGTGTGCATCCAGCTATGCACAATAGAGTCTTCAAAAGCCTATAGAGGTCTGAGCTGAGAGGAGGGGTGGTTCTGTGGTTATGGTGCTAACCTGTGACTTTCCTGCTCTGCAACAGAATCCCTGTGGGACCTTGGACCAGGCCTTTCAACACCATTTGTGCACCAGTAGAACGATGTTAGCTTAGAAGCTGGCCCAGCTCTATCGGCACGGCTCCCTAGCATGGAGGAGCTTCTACCAGCATCCATTCCTTTCTGCCTATAGAAATTGCTCCCTTGCATTTACAGGAACAAGCATGCATTGGAGAAGAAGAGTATTGGGGGGAGCGGTCTCCTCATTCAGGCTCACACCATTGGAACTGTAAAAGAATTGCAGCCAAAGGGCAAGGTCATTTTACTGGGGCAAAAACTGTGAAGATCTTAGGTTCCTTTGTGCTTTTTTTCCAAGATTACTTGTTTTTTGTCTTCATAAAAGCACTAATACTGGTTGGGTTGCCCGGTCTGTGTTGGTCAGCTCCAGCTAAAAATGGTGTCACAGTCCGCTTGATTTGATTCCATGGAACCAACATAACGTGAAGGTAATGAGTAGCCTGTGTGGGCTGCTCCAGGGGCAGTCCTGAGAGCAGAAGTGGGTGTTGTTTCCCTGAGGGCAAGAGCCAAGCAGGCTTATGTCAGATTTTGGCTGCGACTATTGGTCAAGCAGGAGATAACCCTCCCGGTCCAATGTCTTAGGGAGGAATTAACATCTACGGGGATCTGTTCGTATCCCTGGATGCTCTATCTTTGGCGGATAATTAGGGAGTTCGAGTTCTCTTTCGAGTTATTTCAGGGAAAGGGACTCTAGGCTATCGAGTCAGAGGCAATGCAGAGAATCCAGGACTTTGCCGGCAGGATGATCTAGGGAGGATTGCCCAGTGGAAAGTGGTGCCGGGGCTGAAACAAGTTAAGCTAACATTTGGGTTTGAGAAATATTTAGATCTAGAAAACCCATGGTTGTGTCGGTGCTATATGAACGTACGTTTCCAGCTGGTAAGTTCCGCGGTTGTTGAGGGCAAGTATGAGCATATTCCCTATGATCAATGCTACTGTTCGTGTAGTCTGCAAGAGATAGACACTATCAAGTATTTTTTGTTGGGTTGCCCACAGCTTACTGCTCTAAGAGAAACTTGGTTGGCCCAGCTGTTATTTGATAATGGTGGTGTTAATCGGGGAGGTGGTTATGTATGAAGCACTGTTAAAGATGGTGGGTAGGGATGCAATTTTGGCTATTGCGGTTTTTGTCAGATTGACAACTAAAAGAAGAGTTTTCATCAAAACCAGGCAGGGCGAGTCAGCAGGCAGTCAAATTGACCCCGAGCTGGTATAGCAGCTTGGGATTGGGGAGCGGCCGTCGAGATCTATATTTATACCTTTTGCTGCGTTTTTAGGTTTATCCACTTATTGTTATTTTGTGTTGTTAACGTGTTTGGTCGGTTGATGGGGTTTGTAACCTAAATTTGACTTGACTTGATGAAAGCAGTATGATGGCATGTTGAATATGTATTTGATATGAATATTATAATGTACTTGGTTTTCAGCTATGGCGAAAGCTAAATGCCGTATAAATAAACAAACAAACGAGTAGCCTGTGCCCAACTTCTACTTGGTCCTCCATTGACTCTAGAGACAAAATGAAAACATGGGAGTGAAAGGATCTGAGTAGATCCTGATGTGTTGCTGCTTGCTACTTGCAAAAATATAATGTTTGTTCACACAACACCTGCAATATGCAGGGAAGCTTGCAGACCTCGACCGATGCTGACTTTCCCTTGGGGTGTAGATGTTGTATGAAGGGCTTTCCCTTGTGATCAAATGCAAGCAAAGTGATGGCATCCATGACAGAAGGCAGCACAGGCTGTGCTTCATGAGTTCCCTCCACCCTTGATTCTGGTGTTGCACATGTTGTGTGGATGCATGAAAAGGGCCCTTAGTTCCTCTGCCTCATGTCCCACTCTGTAATATGAGGATAACAAACCCATTCTCCCTATGTGTTTCCCCCTGGACAGCATTCCCTGTAGGGTTTTCCCTGCTCCAGCCAACAGGAGGCAGTGTTGAATAAAACGGACCCCTGCTATAAGAACCACTTCTCTTCCACCAGGTAATCTAGTTTTATATTCTGTCTCCCTAGAGGCAGGGCAAGCAGGGTCTTCTCAGAGGACTGTTTCTTCTCCAGGGGCATAGCTATTATATATGCAGGTGGTGCAGCTAGTGTAACTGCCCCAGGGCCCACATGCACCATGTTATACAAGGTATCCCTGGCTGGTGCAGTGGAGAGGAGACCCATTCCATCATTTGCACCAGGGCCCATTTCAACCCAGCTATGCCTCTTTCTGTTGCAAGTTATTGGACCTGCCCTGGATGTCTGTGAACACCATCAGTGCACATGAGGGCTAGGGGACATGGGTAATCCTGCCCTGCATATGTTGCATAATCTCTAACGCAGAGGTTCTCGACCTTTTTTCAGTCATGAGCACTGGAGTGACGCATGTGACTACTTGGGAGCACTGCATAATTTGCACAAATGATTTGCATTAATTTGCATAGATTAAGTCTCTCCTCTGCAAATCAGTTTAATTCAATTTGATGCCTCACGTGTGAAAATGCTCCTGAGCACTACTGACAGCTGGCTTGGGGAGGACTTTCACACATTCCTTGAGCACTCTGGTGCTCCCGCGCACCAGGTTGAGAATCTTCGCTCTAAAGGGTATGTCTGCATGGTACACGTTAGGAGAAGGTGCCGTGTGTTCATATTTGGTTATATGAATGGTATTAGCACGCTGGAGTCACCATGTATTGTGTGATCCTGTACTGTAGTAGGACACTCTGTTGGAGTGACTGACATGTTGGGAGAGCCTGCAACATTTGGAAGGTTTAATTAAGAGTAGTGTTCTTCAACCATAGTGGGTGCTTGAAGAATTGTGCAGAGGTGGGGGGAGTGCTGTCACACCCATTTTTACAGATGGGTAAACAGTTACAGAGCGGTTGAGAGGATGCACAATGAGGGCTCCCCTTATGTGCCTCCCTCCTGTCTCTCCTTGCCTTCTGTGGAAGTGCCATCTTCCCCCTGACAGCTCATGTGTCCTGCCCCTAGCAGCTGTGGCTTCTGCCTGTTTACTCGCTGCTGCTGTTGGTTCTCCTTCTGCTCAGAGAAATGGCCAATCTGCGTATTTTGCTTTTCCCTTTACAGCAGTAGCTTTGTCACACCCTGGAGGTCAAACATTGGGTGTTTTCAGATGTTACGAGATCACACTCAACCACAGTGAACCACGCTCAATCCCGCGGCAGGGCCAAAGAGCCCTGAACGTCTGTTAGGCAGCCGCCAGATGTTCACCAAGCTCAATACCCACATGGGGTCAATTTCAACCACGCTTCCCGGGCTACCTGGCGCAAAATCTCGGGAAGCGTGGTCAAAGAGATCCCCACCGGGAACCAACAAAAAATAACATCTGGATGCCAGTCCCCGGGTGGAACCAAAGGAAATGATCCCCAGCCATGGACAATGTACGCAGTGTCGCTGCCAGGCAACCAGCAACAACACAACCACCGGAGGGAGATTTAAAGGGAAATCTGCAGCAGGGAAGCGTGGCGGGATGGAGCGAGGAGGGAGGCGGAAGAGAG
>QEPC01007423.1:917258-930509 GCA_003113815.1 Sphenodon punctatus | reverse complement strand
CAGCACTGCACCGGCTGTCCTGGCTGCCCTCCATCGGCTCCCCTGCGGGTGTGGGTTCTCCGTGTGCCTCCTGGACCGTTCCTGCCCTGCTCGCTGTGCATTGCGGGCCCCCACTGTGCCTTGGTCCCGAGATGCTGGACCCCACCCCCTTTCCGAGACTGCTTGTGTTGCTGTGGGGGCGCCCGTGCGGACTGTGCTGCTGTGGGGGTGGGGGTTGCTGATGCCTGTGTCCTGCCCTGCCCCTTTGCAGTCACCCCCCCCTTCCGTGTCCCGCTCCCTTGCTCCCATTGTGCCTTGTGTATTGTCCGGGCACCCGTGCCCCCTTTCCCTTGTGTGTGCGCGTGTGTGTGTGTGTGTGCCCGGGCGTGTGCTCGTGCTGTGTGTTCCGCTGTGCCTCTGCTGGCTGTGTGCCTGCTGTGTGTGGTACCTGTCCGGCTCTTCTCCCTCTCCCGCCTCCCTTCCCATTTCCCTTGTGTGGGCGTTCCCTTTTGTGCCTTTTGGCTTTGTTTGCCCTCAGGCGACCATGTCTGTGTCTCGCCCCTGCCCGGTGGGTTCTGGGTGTTTTGACCACGGCTGGGAATCGGCGTCACGTCTGTTGCGCTGCCCCAGGCCGTGATCTGGCGGCCCGATTCCCGGCCGTGGTCCCAGTCCTGTCACATCTGTTCGGGGCTTTTATTCGCCCCGGGGGGGGGGGCGGTGGTTTTGTTCACCCCCACCGGGAATCCACTGTGGTGAACCGGCCGCCCGTAACGTCTGAAAACACCTATTGTTAGTGACCACAATGGTGTGCTTTGCTCAAATTGTGGTCGTTGCTTTCTGCACGGAAGCCAGCAGATTTGCCTAGACAGGTGTTTATTACAAGAAAATCCTTCAGAAAAGCAGATACTCTAATCTTGTTGCAGGGTGGTACAGTATCTGAGCACTTAGAGTTCATAACCCAGGAAGGCCCAGGGGTCTGGCATAGACCTTCAGACTGACCTTGGCTTTTTGAAAACTTACCTATCCCTCCTTGTAACAGGTATAACCATCATCCTCATGGCTGCAGCACTTGCTTTCCCCAAAGTACTGCATTCACACACACTACCTTCTGTGCACTGCAATGTGGTGGTTACAGGTAACAATATACAGGTTTTGCCTAAGAATGTATGGGCTTTAGGGGTCCATATCTGGACAGGAACTTCCAGTTTGGATTTTTGGTGCCTAACTCCAGGCCCACACTGGCCAGGAGGACCATAGGGCTGTCTGGTTTCCCTCCTTGATGGTCCTGAGTCAGCTGCTGTCTCAGCCTTTTACAGCTGCCCTCCCATTTCCCCCATAAATGCTGCCAGCTGAGAGGCAATTACCTGCAAGCAGCGTGGCTGGGCTGCTTAAAGGGCCAGCACCCTTAAAACCATCACCTCCTCTTCTTTCCTTCCGCTCTCCCTCTTTGTCTCTGTTTTCCCCCCCCCCCCCCCCCCCCCCCATTCAGGTACAGGCTTCCCTGTGCTGGGTGGTATGTGTGCGTGCACATGCAATGAGGGAAACATCCTGGTCCAGAACAGTTATACTCTAAACAGAGCCCAAGCACACAGAGGATGGGAAGGGAAACAGTGGCATGAAGAGGTAAAATGACTTACCAAAGAGGGCACAGTGAGTTAGTGGCAGGGATGGGGCCAGTACCCCACTCTCAGGCCCGTACCCTGTCCCTGACATTGTGGCCCCCCTCCCTTTCCAGCTAGTCCTAGCAACGCCTGTGCAAAGGCTTGAACTTTGCATGTGTTTCCATAGGGGGCCAATCTCTCTGCATCTTTCCAGGAAGACTTGAGTGAAAGCAAACCTCAGAGGAGCTGTCTGCTTCAAATATATCCTTTAGCATGCTTGCAAACCCTTGGGTTCCTAGAAGGCTGCCAGTGTGTCCCTAGGCATGGATGTGCCCCTGTCCAGCTGTAGGGACTGACACGCATCTGGGAGCCTAACTTGAAAGCCCTTTGCATTCATGTGCTTTTGAAATACAATTCAACGAGAGTTAATGAAAAGTGCTAAAGCAAGTCCAATCAACTGCACTCATCATGCCTCTTGCAGCCCCAGAAGGGGTCTTCTGAGAGGGGCTTTTTCACCCTTTCTCCCCCCTCAGGGCATTCACTTGTGCTCTGCACATGCATCTCCTATCAGACCCCCATGCCTTTCCCTCCCCAAGGTTATGGGCCTGAGCAAGAAAGGCTTGTTTCATGCTTGGGGTGATTACCTCATAACATCCCCAGGGGTCAGGGCGGCAAGAACAAAGTGATGATTGTTAAGGAGTCCTACGCAGCAGGGGACTCATCCCAGCTTGCGCTCAAACCCTCTGCAGTCGCACAGGGATGGGGGCTTCTAGGATGCCTAATTCTATCCCCAGTGTTGGGTTGCAGAGATGTTCTCTGTGACAAGGAGGCTCTGCCTGACATGATGAGAAACGTAGTCTTTTCCTCCCCTTGCCTGGTGGTCTCTCTTCCTCTCTGATGTAGAATGCACTGGCTGAGATGGGGCTGGGCATTGCAGGGGTGCTGTGATCTCATGGAATGCAAGGGCAAGCTGTGGTAGCCTCACCACCTGACAGGGTTGATGCACCTTTCTCTAGTGCTGTGCTCACAGGAGCATGCCTGCTGTTCAGGAGACTTGGCAGCAGCACATGCTTGAGATGCCAGTTGATAGTCACTAGCACCTTTGCATCCTCCCCTTGGGCTGAGTCATCTGCCCTGTTTGGGGATCATGCCACCCAACTGTCTAGGCAGATGCCTTCTTGTTCCACATCTATTTATAGCAGGTTCTAGCTCAGCTGAGCTGGGGGCCTCCCTTTGAGAAGCAGCAGGCATGCTGCACTGATGCTAAATATAGCAGCTGGGGGCAGACGGATGATTGGGGTGGGGGGCAGGAAGCAGCTGGGATTCTTGTACAGTGCCATATGGTCGTGGTTTTCAGGCAATGGCTGGGGGAGCTTGAGCAAGTTTCTGGGGTCAGGAGCACACACAGGGCTGAGAGGAGTGGAATATATATGATATGAGGAGGGGAGAGAAGTCAGTTAGCAGGGGGAGGTATTGCTGTCATTTACTCCTTTATTAATATAAAGGGAACATTTCTGAGTAGAATATCCTGTCCTGATTTTGGTTCCTCTGGGAGGGCTTGGCAAGGATTTAAAACAGGGATGGACCAAATTGGAAATCAGTCCAAGCTCCGAGGGCCAGATAGGAGTTGGGGGTGGGGAGTGGAAGTGTGTCCAGAATGGGGGAAAGGAAGGGAGGGTTCAGATCATAGGTCTGTCCCACAGATCCATCCACCCTGTCCTCGAATACATGTTCTCGTCTCCTTCCTTGAGCGCTTTCATTCAATGTATGAGGGAAGGGGCTGCATCTATGGGCCAGATCCAGGGATTGGGAAGGGGCCAAATAAAAATCCAGCCATTGGCTGTATTTGGGTCACAGACTTGGGGGTTCCTTACTCCAGTGTAGAGTAGATTCCCCGGTGACACAAGCTGAAACTTGAGGTGCAGCTCAAAGATAATTATTGACAGCATTTAATTCTTTGTAGTAGTACTAAAGTCACCCAGTTTGACCAGAACAGTCTTGTTTTTGGAAAGACTGCCCTTGCTGCTGTCCCAAAGCTGATTTGCTAAAAATCACAATTTTGTCCCAGTTTCAAATTTTTTCATTCCAGCTTCAAGCTACCAAATTCCCCCATTTTGTCAGGGCCTGGGATAGAACGTTATAGAGCCCGGTCCTCCTGCCATGATAGAGCGTCCTGGTTCAAACCATGAAGTAACTGTTTGTTTCTGGGAGCCGAAGGGGTTACCTGAGTCACTGGGCTTGGCCCCGATATTGGTTGATTTAAATGATCGAATTTTGGCTCCAAGAGAATCCAGGAAAGAGGAACTGTGGTACTTGTAACTGAAGTACTGGGAGTGCAGGCAGGTCTGAGAGGGCGTAGGCATCTAGTAGTAGCCAGAGCCAAAGGAATCAAATGGACTCACTTTTACCATCATTGTCAGTTTGAGACCCTTTACTTTTGATTTTCTATTGTATTTTCAGTCAAATATATTTCCAAAAAGAAGGCAACCATAATCTCTCATAAGAGCATATGAGATGCCATACTGGGTCAGAACAATGGTCTATCTGGCCTAACATTTCATCTCCATCAGTGGCCAACTTCAGTTGCTTCACAGAAGTGTACGGGGTCATAATTTTTCCTGCTATTCACTCTGAGCCCCCAACACTGATGTCTGACCCCCTGGATAACTTGACTAATACCCATTTATGGACCTGTCCTCTTAAGATTTATCCACTCCTTTTTGCAACAGTTATGCTATTGTCCTTCACAACATCCTTTGACAAGTTACACAGGTTAATTGTGTGTTGAATGGAAAAAAAACCTTTTATTTGCCTAGTATTCCAGGGCCAACCCCTTATCCACTAGGCTACATGCGTTCTTTTTAAATAAGACAGTCACTGTAATCTCTCAAGAATATGTTGCTCACATTGCACAGAACAGATAAAAATGCCTTTTCCTGGAAATGGCACACATTTTAGTGGAAATTCACATTTTGATAGAAATTGGTTCTGGATTTGGCCATTCCTACTTACCAGCTCCCTATGAATCCTGAGCTGCTCAGGAACATGATAGCCTCAGCTAGTACCAGAAGCCCCATCATGAACTAGGGCTCCATTGTGCTAGATATTGCATACGGATAATGGAAAGTCCTTGCCCTGCTTTGCCCCAATGAGCATCTAAGTAATGGGCAAGAGACGGGACTGACGGACAGAGACAGGGGAGTACATGGAAATAATAAGGCAATGCTGGTTATCGCAGAGAGGCATCAGCTGCCTAACCCCTACCCAGCGTCTGAGTGAAAAGAGTGCAGGAGACAATGAGCTGGTGCTGCAGATGTTTCTCCTCCATGTGGAGGACAATGTGCTGGTAATGACCTATAAAGCCCTAAACGGCCTGGGCCCGACTTACCTGCGAGGCCGCCTCAGGCATTACGGCCCCTGCAGTCAGCTGGGGACGCCCGACTCAAAGTCCCCCGGGTTGCCTGGGTAGCGATGATGGGGAGGGCGTTCTTGGTGGCTGCTCCCAGGCTGTGGAACTCCCTCCTGACGGAGGCCCGCCTGACCCCGGACCTCCCCTCTTTCCGTAGACAGTGTAAGACCTGGCTGTTCCGCCGGGCTTTTGGAGAGGGAGATGGGTAGAGGGGGGAGGGGAAAGTCTACCCTTTTAGTTTATTTTTTAAAAATTTGTTTAATGATATTTTATGTGTGTTTTTATTGTTGATGTATTTTGTAAGCCGCCCCCTCCTGCTCACAGAGCAGGGTAGACAAATAGTTAAATAAATAAATATGTGAGAATTGTATTGTTGAAGGTGCAGCACCTCCTCCCCACTTGTCTGTGGGGGAAGAGCTGCTGCCTGGAGCATCCAAAAGTTTTCTGGAGTTTTCTAGTCAGTTCCAGTGCTGAAGCCCCTTAGGGCAGGGACCTGTCTCTATAATCATGATGGTCCAGGACTAGGCACGTTGATGTTGCTAATAATAAAATGAACAGGAATAAAACTAGATGGAAATGAGCCCTGGTGCAGAAAATGGAATGCATCCTTCCCCTCCCCTCACTGGGGCCTTCCCTAGTGGCAGGAGTTGCAGCTGTACCATGAAGCATGGGCTCCACAAGCTCATGGGGGCTGTGTAATTGCCTGTCCCTATTATAGCTCCGCCCATGAAAACCAAAGTCAAGGGGTGGGCTAGATTTGTGACTGTCATCTTGTAAAGGATGTTATGGCCACCATCTACCAGCCACTTACTCCAGAGGGCTGAAGTTGTCTCAGTCTGGAGTACGTGATTGGCCTAAAATATGTGTCTGCTTTGCCTTTTGCCTTTAAATTCAGAGAGTGGGGTGTGTTGCCTAGTAACTAGAACATGGATCTAAAGAGTCCAAGCACCTGGTTTGTGTTCCTGGCTGTGTGAGCTGTTAGATTAGTCACCTCGCCTCTTTGTGCCTTGGTCTCTCTGTTTGTAAAAACAGGATGTTGCTGTTGCCCTCCTGTAACACTACCCCTATCTTTTAGAGCAGAGGTGGGCAGTTAAAGTGCGGCTCTTGGCCTGGGCCTGTTTTTAGGGCATGGATGGAGAACCCACAGCCCATAGGCCAAACCTGGCCAATAGCTGTTTCTATTTTCCACCCTTTCTAATTCCTGGATCCAGTCTCTACCCTCAAGCACTGAAAGCATGAGTTCAGGGGAAGGGAGCAGAGATAAGGGGCGGGCACTCTAGGATGGATCCTTCATAGATCCATGATCTGGACTCTCCCCTTCCTTCCCCAGTTGAACACCCCAACTCGTATCCATCCCACTGAACTTGTGCTAGTTTTACACATCACCTGCAAGAGGGAAAACATTCCCCAAACCTGCTGTAAGGTGTGGAAGGTCAATACAGTGTAAAAATGGCAACTGCTCAGATGAAAGACGCGTCCTTGTGGAGTTGGCTTATTTAGGAATGCTCGAAAGGAGGCACAAACTCACTTAAAGGGAATAGATGGTTTCCAGGTCCCCTCCCTTCCTCATTCGAAATGAAGATGGGGATTTTGCATAGGGGCTTCAAGGAGCTTCCACAGTGGTTCCAGTCTCCTGGTTGCTCTACCTCTTCTATGGATTCTCAGTCCGGTTATTCGGACTCTGGGAGCAGTCTATTGCATGGCCAGCAGGAGGCAGCACCAAAGCTTCAGCTGGGCATGTGCAGGGATGTTGCTTCCCCAATTGGAAGTCTGTCTCCGGCCAAGTAGGAACTGCAGGTTTCTTATTTTTTAAAGCCTTAGAAAGTTTAAACCGGGAGAGGCTTTTGCCTCTTGTATTGCGCCTGCAGGTGCCATCAGCGGATCTCTAGTACGGCCTCCCGGATCCGGCCCCCTGGGTACGGACCGGGGCAGAGCGGGTGCGGGGGATCGACCCCCCTGGTACGCCCCCCCCCCACCTCGGGGTACCCGCTAAAATGGCCGAGATGGCCAAAACTCGGCGGAGCAGGAGAGCCGCGGCAGGGAAATCGAAACAGAAACCGCCATCCCCGCCATGGCTGCAGCGCCCTGCCCCCAACGCCAGAGCTCCAGCTCAGCAGAAGAGGACCACGTGGAGGCAGCCTCTTCTGCCTTCAGTCAAGTAAGGGGGCCTCGCTCAAGCATTCCTGCAGCTGCAGGACACTTTAAAGTCCATGATGGGGGTGTTATCCCGCATAGAGAAAAATCGGATCAAGGACAGGCGGATTCGCAAGCGCAATCCCCCTTCCCCCCCACCCCCCCGTCCACCTAAACTGTCTTTAAGGGATCCTCAAAAGTCTCGGGCAAAGGGAAGCATAGGAGCTCCCGCAAACCCCCTCAAAAGAGACCCATTAGAGAGCTTATCAGCTCCTTGGAGGAGGAGGAAGGGGGTTCCCCCCATAGGGAAGAGAGCAAAATCCTTTCAGAGGAGGAATCGGAGGTGGATTCTTCCCCTCCTCCCAAGTGAACAAAAAGGGGTGGCCAGACCAGAACCCCACTGGTCACTATCCAGACCTCTGAGGAGGATTTGGATTAGTCTGCCGGCACCCACTTCTCCACACCAGGGACCCCTCCGAGTGGAGCGAGATCCTGTCTAAGGGGCCTAAGGAGCTGGGCAGGGAGTTACCCTCTGACCAAGGGCCCAAACTCCTAAGACACGCAGAACGAGTCCTTAGAATCACCCCAAAACCCTGAAGAAGAGGGACTTTTCTTCTGAGGAGGAGGAGGAGGAGGAGGGATCTGATAGGGACTATATCACCAAGCTCGTCACGACATCCAAGGGCGCCACCCTAAATAGGGCCTTTGAGAAGATCATACCAGCCCAATGGAAGCACCCCACTAAAACCCTAAAGCTTTTCAGAGTGCAGCAATCTCTGTACTCTTTTTCTAAGCACAGTGACATGATCTTTAGGACCCCTCAGGTGGACGCCGCTGCAACCTCTTTGTCTCGCCAGTTTGCTTTCCCGTCTGAAGGGGATCTTTTGCCCAAGGACCCCACCGACAAGGGAGTGGAGACCGAGCTCAGAAAGAGCTATGAGGTTCTTGCCAGCATCCTACAAATGGCTAGTACAGCCTCCTATGTTTCCAGGGCCATTATGAAATGGTTCCAACTTGGTAAGGACCCCAACATTTCAGAGGCCTTTTCCTGGAAGCTGGCTAATAACGTGACCCTGGCTCATGCCTTTCTAGTGAACCCGTCCATGGATATGGTCACGTGGGCGACCAAAGGGATGGCTACCAATGTAGCCGTGAGACGCAGGCTTTGACTACGCTCCTGAAGGGTGGACCCACATACTAAGAACCTGCTAGTGAATAGCACATTTAAAGGTGGCAAGCTATCCGGCTCTACTTTAGATAAAGCACTAGCAGAGGCTTCGAATAAGAAGAAAAAGCACTCGCTTCACCAGGTTTGGTCTGCTAAAAGTTTTTTCCGCCCTTTCCAACGTTTTTCACAGGACCCAAGGTGAAACTGCATTCCTGCCACCACCTGGTCTTCCCGATCACGCGGCACAAACCAGCGAGGACGTGGATCCAGGTCTCACAGATTCCCAACCCAGACACATTACACTAAACGATCCAGTTCGCCTAATCGCAAACAAGATTCCTGACTGCTCCGAGCCCTGTTCCCCAAACTCTACCCTCCTTGGCGCCCGCCTCCAACCGTTCTCAAGCAGATGTGAGGACGCAACCACGGAGGCCTGGGTCCTGCAAACAGTGCAGAGGGGATACGTAATCGAACTCAGATACGCACCCAGAGAGTTTTTTCGCGTCTCCCCTTGCTCTCGCGAGCCATCCAAGCAAGATGGCTCCTGCAGATCGGGGCGATGGAGTTCGTACTGACACCGGTACGGGGAAGAGGTCTATACTCCATCCTCTTCCTCATCGAAAAAAGGAACGGAGAGTAGAAGGGAGTCCTCAACCTAAAGCGCCTCAACAAGGCGGTAAGAACACAGAAGTTCAAGATGGAGACCCTCACTTCCATCACCCTAGCCCTGACGGCTGGAGATTGGCTGACATCTTTGGACCTCCGAGATGCGTATTTACACATGCCTATTCTCCTAGCACACAGACGGTGGCTCCGCTTTTGCTACCAGAACCAGCACTGGCAGTATCGCGCCTTGCCCTTCGGCCTCGCCTCGTCGCCTCGAACGTTTACCAAAGTGCTAATCCCACTCATAGCAAACCTTCACCTCGAGGGCACCGCCATTTTCTTGTATCTGGACGATCTCCTCATCAGGGCCCCGACAAAGGATCTCGTCCTCCGTCACCTCCGGCGCTCGATCAACTACCTGGCGTACCATGGCTTCCTCGTAAACGCAGACAAGAGCCACCTCACTCCCACTCAGTGACTGGAACATCTGGGAGTGATCTTCAACACAGTCACAAACAGGGTGTTTGTTCCACCGCAGCATCAACATAAGATCCGGAGCCTGATCACGCTGGTTCGATCTTGACCCCGCACATCCCTGCTAACACTGGTTCCCTTTTGGGTCTCATGATATCCTGTACTCGTCATCTTCAGTGAGCACACTTCCAGTCACACCCTCTACAACACTTACTCTGACTGTGGCAGACGCTTCTCATATCGGGCACACCAGCCTCACGCTCGGTCAGCCCGGATGTCCTGACCTTGCTAGATTGGTGGGAAAACCCACTCCACTTCAGTCAAGGGGTTCCGCTCATGGATCCCGACCGAGTGAGACTCACAACAGATGCCAGTCTCCTAGGCTGGGGGGCCCACTTGAGCATGGAGACCGCCCAGGGCACCTGGTCAGTCAGGGACCATTCTCACAGCATGAACTGGTTAGAGCTAAAGGTCATCCGCCTAGCCCTAATGCACGTTTCCCAGCAACTTAACAGGTCACCACGTGATAGTCTTCACCAACAACACGACAGCCAAGGCGTATGTCAGCAACCAAGGGGGATCCCGCTCTCCCTCGCTACATGCAGAAGCCGTTCTGCGCTGGGTGGAAATGCGTCTTCTGTCGCTGTTGGCGTTGCACATAAGAGGTGTGGACACGAAGCGGATTGGCTCAGTCGCAAATAGCTAGACCCAGGGGAATGGCCCCTCAGCCTTCCGACTCATTGTCTCCCGATACGGGCAGCCCGTTCTCAGCCTCTTTGCATCTCTCTCCAATGCCAAGACTGCCCGTTTCTTCAGCCAGGACCCTCATCCCAGAGCCAAAGCTCATGATGAACTCAGCCAACAATGGCCTACAGGGAAGCTTTCCGCTTTCCCCCCATTTCCCCTTCTCAGCAGGGTGTTACACAGGTGCAAGCAACAGAGATCCACCGTCATCCTAGTGGCCCCGTACTGGCCTCGCAGACCTTGGTTTCCGGATCTTCTACACCTCTCAGTGGGGGAGCATGTGAGCCTTCCAACCTTAACGGATCTGTTATCCCAGGGCCCTCTGCTTTACAAACAGCCTCAGTTCCTGAAGCTGATGGCTTGGCTCTTGAGACCCTAGCCCTTCAGCGCCTGGGATATTCTGATGCCATTGTGACGACGCTGTTGGCTTCTAAATGCAGGTCCACACAGCGTATCTACCAGTGTACCTGGAGGGTGTTTGTCAAGTGGCGTCACATGCATAGGGTGCCTGACCAGGCAGCCTGCAATTCCTACAAGAGGGTCTAGACAAGGGGCTCAGACCTAACACTTTGGCTAGGCAGCTTGCTGCCATCAATAGCACCCTGGGTTCCTGCAGTGGGATCCAGCTCTCTGCTCACCCTCACATCCAACAATTTTTGAGGGCTGCCCACAAGATCTTTCCACCAGTCGTCCACAGGTTCCCCTCCTGGAACCTGAATGTAGTGCTTAAGGCCCTAACTGGTCCACTCTTCGAACCCCTCCAGGACGTGTCCCTTTACTTCCTTTCCATCAAGGTCACTTTCCTTATTGCCATAACTTCCGCTAGGCGGGTTTCTGAGATTCAGACCCTTTCTATGGACCCTTCCCTGTGCTCTTTCAGAAAGGAATCTGTCGTCTTGCGCACAGACCCTTCCTTCCTGCCTAAGGTGTCTTCGTTTCACCTCGTGTAGGAAGTGATCCTCCCTTCCTTTTGCCTGTGCCCCCGCCATTGCCTTGAAAGGTTATGGCACGCTCTTGACCTCCGTCAAACCCTAAAGATCTACCTCGAGCGTACGGCATCCTTCCGCCATACCTCCAAGCTTCTGATCAGTTATCACCCCTGATCAAAGGGGAAGGAGGCCTCCAAGTCTGTCATTTCCCGTTGGGTTTCAGCATGCATTGCCAATGCCTATAGGGCTGCGGGATTGCCTGCCCCTCCTAGAGTCCTGGCCCATTCTACTAGAGGGGCTGCTACAAATTGGGCTTTTCGATCCAGGACTCCCTTGTCTGAAATTTGCATGGCTGCTACGTGGAGGACTCCACATATGTTCACTAGGCATTACAAAATTAATATTTTTGACTCTGCCGAAGCCTCTTTTGGACGGCGGGTGTTACGGGGTGTGTTGGATGCTACTGATTAAGTTGGTTCCCACCCTGTGCTGAATAATTTACTGCTTTTTACCTCCCAGAGTCCGAATAACCAGACTGAGAGTCCATAGAATGGACAATTGGGTCCCTTACCTTGGGAATTGTCCTTCTGTGGACTCGATGGGAGGTTATTCGGCCCACCCGGGATCCTCCTGTGTCGTTTAATATCTTTCACGCTTTTACCTAAAACTGTGCTTTGCCCCTTGTTAGGGGTAGTTACTATGTATTTTTCTCACTCGTTGCGAGGGTTGGGTTGTTCTCTTCTCTTTCAAATCTTCCTTGTCCGGCGGCTTTACACAGCTGGGAAGCAAGAGAGCAACGTCCCTGCACATGCCCAGCTGAAGTTTTGGTGATGCCTTCTGCTGGCCATGCAATAGACTGCTCCCAGAGTCCGAATAACCTCCCATAGAGTCCACAGAAGGACAATTCCCAAGGTAAGGGACCCAATTGTCCGTTTTACTACAATGAGCAGATTTTTCTCCATCTGTACTTGATAGGCATTGGATTTGGGCTTGCCAGAGCTTTGTCTGACATTGCCCTTCCCCAGTCAGGCTGCAAGGTGCTTTTTCAGCTGACATTAGTTCCAAGGGCAGCACAGCCCAAAGCTGCATAAAGGAAAAGCCTGCTTGGGACTTTCACTCTCCTAGATTTAAGGGTGAGGTAGAAGGGAAGCCCCTGTGTTCTTATATAGGGGGTTTCCAGCTCCTGGTGACTCTCAGAAAGTGGCTTTAGAGGTTTGTCTGTGTGTTTGCTTTCCAGTGAAAAGGTCCATGAGGCTCTTAAGTAAGGGGTTCTGACCCTGAGGGTCAAAAATGAAATAAGCTTTCCTAGAATCTGATCAGTTCGTCCGTCCACTCTTGTACCTGTCAAGTCTCTGGGAGTCTGTCTTGGGAGGATTCTGTGCATGAGAGCTCCCCCTCTTCATCATGTGAACTAGCCCCAGATTAATCTGGATCAACCACTTAACACTTTTGACATGGGTTTGAAATCTGGAGGGCACACATGAATAACTTTCCAGATAGGGGGTGTCCAAGAAACAGAAAGTGATTGGCCCTCTCTGCTCTGGCCAGGTCTCAGCTGGAGTACTGCATCCAGTTGGGGGACACCTTTCAGGATGTTGACAAACTGGAGAGGGTTCAGAGGAAAGGAACTGAGTCAATAAAGGTTTTGGAAGGCAAGACCTAGGAGGAGAGGTTAAAGGAATGGGGTTATGTTTGTCCTAGAGAAGAAAGGCTGAGGGGACATAAGAGTTTTTAAATACGTAACGGTAGTAGGGAAGCTGATTCCTCTGGCTAGTGAGGGCAGAATGAGGGGAAACTGTAATCATGTCTCCCCCTTAATATTTTTTCAAGGCTAAATGTTCCTAGTTCTTTAAACTTTGCCCCATAGATCTATCCCTCCATTCCCTTTATCCTCCTTGTTGCTCTCCTCTGAACCCTCGCTAGCTTGTCTGTGTCCTTCCTTAAAGTGAGGCACCCAAAACTGGATGCAGTTCTCTAGATCAGGTGAGGCCTGACTAGTGCAGTGTAGGGACAACCACTTCCCTCGTCTTAGATATACTTCTGCTTATCGAACCCCAAATAGTGTGTGACTTTTTAGCTGTTGATTCGTATTAAGCCTTCCACCTCCAATAATCCCCAGATCCTTTTCAGAAGTACTGCTGACCAACCAGTCATCTCCCATTTTCTATTTGCATTTAGGATTTTTCTCTCCCATGTGCAGTACTTTGC
>QEPC01007423.1:906072-916162 GCA_003113815.1 Sphenodon punctatus | reverse complement strand
GAAGGGGGAAGATAAGGAAGTTCAGTTTTAGCCATGTTGAGCTGACGTTGAGACATCCAGGTAGAGATGTCAGAGAGACAGCTGGTGAGGCAAGCTTAAATAGATGGAGAGCAAGAGGGAGTAGAGAGATAGTTGAGTGTCATCAGCGTAGAGGTGATATTGGAAGCCATGGGAGGCAATGAGTTTCCCTAGGGACAGGGTATAGATAGAGAAGAGGAGAGGGCCAAGGACAGAGCCTTGGGGAACACCAACCGAGAGTGGAAAGGAGGAGGTGGAGTTGGCAAGAGACACATTGAAGGAGCGGTCAGAGAGGTAGGAGGAGAACCAGTCGAGGACGGAACCACGGAAACCAAGGGAGTGAAGTGAATCCAGCAAGAGTGAGTGGTCAACTATATCAAAGGCAGCAGAGAGGCCAAGGAGGACAAGAATGGAATAGAGGTGGTTAGATTTAGCCACAAGAAGATCGTTGGTGATCTTCACAAGAGCAGTTTCAGTAGAGTGAAGGGGGCGAAAGCCAGACTGGAGGGGGTCAAAGGAGGAGTTGGCGGAGAGGAAGTCAAGGCAGAGGGAGTAGACAACATGTTCAAGAAGCTTGGAAGCAAAAGGAAGGAGTGAGACAGGATGGTAGCTAGAAGGGTCAGAGGGGTCAAGAGTGGACTTTTTGAGGATAGGAAAGACAGTGGTGTGCTTGAAGGCGGATGGGAAGGAGCCAGTAAAGAGGGAGAGGTCGATGATGTGCAGGAGGGAAGGGGCAACAGTGGGAACAATGGAGGTGAGGAGGCGGGAGGGTATGGGGTCAAAGGGGCAAGTGGAAGGGTTGGAGGAAGAGAGCAGGGAGGAGGTTTCCTCAAGGGAGGTGGGAGAGAAGGAGGGAGAGGGGAGGGAGTAGGGAGAGGAGTAGGAAGCGATGTTGAGGCAGATCTTGTCTATCTTGGAGGTGAAGAAGGAAGCAAGATCCTGAGCAGAAAAGGAGGAGGAGGATAGGGGGGCTTGAGGAGGGAGTCAAAGGTGGAAAACAGGTGGCGAGGGTCCTGAGAACAGGACTCAATGCGTGAGGTGTAATAATTCTGTCTAGCGAGGGAGACAGCAGAAGTAAGGGAGAAGAGAGAGAATTTGAAGTGAAGGAAGTCAGCATGAGAGTGGGATTTGCGCCAAAGACGTTCAGCAGCACGGGTGCAGGAGCAGAGGTGGCGGATACTGGGGGTGAGCCAAGGGCGGGGGTTGTGGGAGCGGGCAGGGCGGGAGGAGACGGGAGAGTGTTCAGTGTTTACAATCCCTCCTAGCCTTGGATCTTCAGTGCTCATGGGTAGGGGCTGGATTAAGGGGCCAAATTTAAAACCGAGGAGTTCCCTGGTCTGCATTAGTCAAATGCCAGTGCAGCTGGCTTTGACAGTGGTCCCTTTATGACTCTCTCCTCTGTCCTCCCACCCCTTCCTTGATTATATCTATCAGGTTTCTAGGATAATGTGCTACTGCTGTCACAGGTGCCTGTGCTCATAAACTAGTCAGTGAAACTGAGGAGACCTCTGAAATCAACTGTCTCCTGGTGCCAGCACTGGGCATTCTCCCCGGCCCTGGCTTCAGGCCAGTGGAATCTAGAGGGAAATGGGCCTAGAAAAACCTGCCTACTACTGGAAGTGGATTGTGTCAATCAGGGTAAGAGAGGGAAAGATCCTATTGGGCTGCATGGAAAATGGCAGCCTCAAGCTTGACAGACTAGGTGAGGCCGTGGCATCTGTAGTTCTGCTGTGTGTCAGCGCAGGTGACAGTTTGTGTTGCTGACGCAAGCAATTTTTAATTTTTTTTTTAAAAAGTCTTGCGTAGTGTTTGACCCAACTCTGGAAGCTGTTTTAGTTCCTGAATATCTCAATCTAGCAGGTTGTTAACCTTCACAATGGCAGAGAGAAACTAAAAGCTCAGAAACCAGAAGACAAATTTTAAAATCCCCAAATTACTTTTTAAATTCTCATGATTTTTCAGCTTGTGTTGGGACTGTGAGCACTTATGGGGGGCAGTGTGGGAGCCAGGGTCGGGGCAGTAAAAATGCTGAAAGACAGCAGCTGAGTGTGTTAGCAAAAGGGTTGCATTGGAGTGACAGCATAATGCGAGATCAGATTCTCCTTCTCCGTGCTGGGTGAAGCCACCTGTTTCTACAAACAGCTTGCTGCCACATCCAGGGCAGTGAGCGAGAGACCCTGTCTCTAATCTCCTATGGCAAGTCTAGCCAGTGCTGGCAGAGGGATCCAGCTCCCATTTCATCCACCATTTGAGGCATTACCCCTGAGCTTGGAGACTGCTCCTTCCTTCTGAACGCTGAGCCCCTTCCCAAAGGGGGAAGCAAGTGGTGACCCATCGCCTCCATTTGTTCTAATGGCCCATATGGCACTGTCATTAGCAATCGCTCCCCTGCACTTCAGAGCTAACTGCAGTGCCCTCGGGGAGCGATTTTCAATTACACTAAGAACCTGCCTTGGGCTGTCGCAAAGGCACAGCCTCGGCTGGTTTAGGTTAAGTAACTTTGAAGAGAGGGGAGGGTGCCAGCCAGCTGGGATGTGGGAGAATTTTGGAAGTTGGTTGAGCTGGGATGGGTGCTCTGCCAGGGATCTCCAAAAAACAGTGTGGAGGCAGGGAATATGGCAACACTGTGAAGCCTTTAGCTGCCTCCCTTATGCCAGTCGCTGAGTGAGATGAGCAGATCGGTTCCAGAGGACACTCGCTCATTTATCTTGGGAAAAATCCCCCCTACCCCTAAGATTTCTGAAAAGTTTGGGTGGTTTTAAATCAGACTTTCCAGATTTCTTCTCCTTTCCGGCAGGGATCAGGGCTGGAAATGTTCAGCCTGAGGAGTGAAGGTTCAGGTAAGTACAAGCAACCATAAAAGAGGGGTTAGAGCCTTTTTGGCCACCTTAATGACTACATAGAATGGATAGGGTAGGAAGCCACCTCCAGGGTCACCGTGCTCCAGGGTAGGAGACCCTCTGCCTGCAGCATCACAGACAGATGCTTGCCCAACCAGGGCTTGAAAGTATCGAGTAAAAGACATATTCCATTGCCCAACTGCTCTGGCAGCAAGGAAGTTTTCCAAAATCTTTAGTTGAAATTTACTTTGTTGTAATTTAGCAACATTGCCTCTTGTTGTGTCCTGGGTGGCAGTGGAGAATATGCTGCAGCTCTAACTGGAGCACCAGAAGGGCACACAGAATCACAGCTACCGCAGCATACACAGTTCAATGACTGTGCACCTGCTCTGGTTGATGTGTGTATATGAGAGAGACAGACAACAGACCTATATAGTCTCAGGGGTATCTTCTTGAGCTGTGGGCACAGGTCAAAGGTTTGAATATTGGTTCTGCTGACTTATGGTTCCTGTGCACTACACCTTTTTCATTCAACCAACCCCCTCCCTAGTCTACAGTGTAAGGAGCTATGATCTTCTTCTACCTAACAGCTTGAACAAAGAGGAGAGACCAAGTCACAGTGAGGACTAGAACCCAGGATTCTCTCACAGGAGGCCCAAAGCTCAGTAACCCAGTTACACTGCTAACTCTGCTTCAGCAGCCTAGCAGCTTAGTGGTGAATGGGTCATGGGTGCCTCTACTTCCTGAATTAAAGGAACCCAGTAATTGTGTCTGTGGTAAAGCTCTGAAAAGGGGGCCTGAAAGTCCAGGTTTTTCATGTGACTTAGTTGAGGAGAAGTTATATGTGCATGTGATTTTGGTTTTCAACTCTCTTTGTAAAACTGTGTTGGTAGTTTCTTGGTTTTTTAATAGCCCAGCCTCAACGTTAGACAATTGGTTATAAAATTTGCATAAATGTGTGCAAATTGGCATATGTAAACTTATGAAAACAAGAAGGTGGAGCAATTTTGGGCCTGTGCCCATGTACGGTTGAAACGTGTGCATTCCTGCAAAGAATCATTCCACACATAGTGAGGAATAATTAGAGGAGTGGTGGTGAACCTGTGGCCTCATGAGTCAAATTCTGACCCACAGCTGCTTTTTATTGAGTCCCTTTCTACTTCCTGGGTCTGGTGAGGGCATGTACTTAAGAATAGGAGATATATTCGAGATCTGAACCCTCCCCTTCCTTCCTCCATTCTGAGCACCCCTGTCTCCATCTTCTATCCAGCCCATGGAGCTGGTACTTCTTTGCAAAAAGGCCAGTGGGCAGGAAAAAGTTCCCCACCCCTGAATTAAAAGGTTAACTGCCCCTTTCATCTAATATCTTCCTGAGTGAGAATTAATAGGGTCAGAGTGCTGTGGGGCTGAAAGGGGTCCAGCCCACTGCACCCTCAATCCTGTCCTTAAGCAGGGCCATTTCTTTTCCTATCTGATGTTTATCTAACCAGGGCTGGGGAATCTTTTCCCTCCCAGGGGCAACTTTGAAAATTAGTACAAGCCCCAAGGGCTACACAGACATTGGTGTGCTAAGAAGAGAAGAGTCCAAATCATGGCTCTTCTCCTGTCATTGAGGGCATGCCCTCATTTCCACTCCCTTCCCTCGAGGCTTAGTCTTTCAGCATTTGGGGGAAGGAACTGGATCCATGGGCCAGGAGTGGGAAAGGGGCTAAATAAAAACTAGCCACAGGCTGCATTTGGCCCCCAGACCTGAGGTTCACCACCTCTGATCTTAACCCATTTTTAACTTTGTTTCCAGTAATAGGGAAGCCACAACTGTGTCCCATTGTCTACCTAGACTCACAGTTAGAAAATCCTTTCTAATTTAATCGTAGTCCTTCCTACTTCAGTTTAAACCCATTCAGACTATTTCTATCTTCGGTGGCCACAGAAAAATCAATTACCATTCAGATAGCAAAAAGTTTCCCTCATCTGAAAGGGGAAAATAATTGCAGCTCTGGACCACTGCAGCAGTCGTATTATTATTATTATTTATTATTATTAGTTATTTATTATTTATTAACATTTATATAGCACCAGCGAAGTACCTGGCGCTTTACAAAAAACAAGATAGACACAGTCCCTGCCAGAGAGTTTACAATCTAAAGACCGACTGGACTGAGCTGGCTGTGCCATGATGTCTGTGCAAGAAGTGTGTACTCTGACATATTTGAAAACTGCCATCAATGCCCCTCCCTTCTGTAAGCTAAACATGCAGCCAGGGTTACTTTAGCCTCTCTGCCTCGGTCCTGCCTTCCAATTTATCACCTCTGTCGCTCTCCTCTGAACCCTGTCCAGTTTGCCTAGGTCAGTGGGTAGATCCCACAACTGGATGTAGTGCTCTCACTGAGGTCTGACCTATGCTGAGAAGAGGTTGTGGGGAGGGGGGGAGCCGCATAATATTCCATCAGTATGAGGCTTCTGTTAATGCAACCCAAAATGCAGCATCACCTTTTTGCAGTAGCTTCACATTGTTGGCTGCTACTTAATTTGCAATCCACTACAACCCCCAGATGGTTCTCTACAGTGTCACTGCCTAGCTGGTTACCCCTTCCCCTCTCCCATTTTGTATTGGTGCATTTGGTTTTTTCTTTGCTATGTGTAGTACAGTCATCCTTATTGAATTTCATCCTATTGCATTCAGCCTGAGTCCCCAGCTGATCAAGGTCATTGTATATTTAGAAACTTCAAAGCTAGTTTCCTGCAGCAGCTGTCCCTGCGCACCCCTTGTCTGAGTGTACATACAGAATAACAGTCCAAAACGAGGGGGAACAGCTTCTCATCTCTGGTACCAACCTTTCCTGTGTGCCCCCCCCCCCCCCCCCCATGGCAGCAACTCCATCCACTCATCCAGCTTCCAGGGTGGTGTAAGGGAGCAATTACTTCCTTACATTTGCTCCCCACCACCAAAATTAAGGAGGGTTCTGTCCACTGTGCGCATGGAGAGCTTTTTCCTGCCAGCAGGCCACTTTGAAAATTAAAACAAGCTCCATGTGTCAGGAATTGGGGCATGGGCATGCTTAAGGGGTGCGCTCAGGATGGGGGAAGGACCAGATCATGGATCTGTGCCATGGATGCATTTTCTGTCCTCGAGTGCCTACCTCATCATCACTTGCTCCCTTCCCCTGAACTCACTCTTTCAAAGCCTGGGAGTAGGAACTGAATCCATGGTCCAGATCCAGGAATTGGAAAGCGTGCAAATAAAAAGCCACCACAGGCTGCATTTGGCCCTCAGGTTGCAGGTTCCCACTGTCTGCTGCTTCCCAGGTTGGGGGTGTTCCCTCATTCTCCATCATCCCCTTCTTCTTTCTATAGTATTTTCATTGTTTAAAGTGTTTTTACAATCCATATCAAGTTCACCATCACAACAACCCTCCCTATGAGGTGTGTCGTTGTTCTCATTTACAGAGGGGAAACTAATGCTGAGAGAGTGTACCCAGGCTACCCAGTGAGTTCATAGCTACCCAGTTCAAGCCTACCCAGTGAGTACGTAGCTAAGACAGAATTTGAACCCAGACCTGATCCAAGGCTGCAAGTGAAGCCACTAGGCCAGCGTTTTGGAAATTTCTCCTAACTTATTCGGAGTGGATCTAGGTGTTTGCCGGCTGTGTTTCGTATGTCCTCCCTTGCCTCTCCTGTGGTTCACGCTCCACAGTTCAAGAACCCCTGGCTATACAGGCTCTTTTTTACACCCATGATATCAGTGCATGAATGGATGGGACAGGCAGGTTCTAGCGTGTACTGCAACTTTTGTTGCCTTTGCGTCATTTCAGTTCCTCACTCCATTGCGTTTGTTTAGTTTCTTTGTGACCAATTTCCTCATCTGAAAGGGGGAAATAACTGCAGCTCTGGACCGCTGCAGCAGTTGTATCATGAATGAACTGAGCTGGGTGTGCCATAATGTCTGTGCAGGAAGTGTGTACTCTCTATGCTTCCAGCCCCTGGTAGGGGGCAATTAGATCCCGTGGATTGGCTGTCTGCATAGCCATCTGGGTACTGGCTGCTGCACTTGATGAGGACAGCCTTGCCCTGTTTGAGTCACTGCAATTCTAACTTCAGCTTCTTCATATTGCACCCCAGGGCTGGGACATAGTGCTCACTGGGAGTTACAGACACTCTGCTAGCAAGTGTCCCTTTCTTATAGTGCCTTGCTTGGGTGACAGATTTGAGCTTTGCACAAATATAAGATGGGTTGGCAGCAGTACATGTAAAAAGGATGTAGGAATTGTTGCATCTCTGTGCTCTTCATTAGTGCTCACTCTTTTAGTGCTTGCCAGCAGGGACTAGACCTTTGAGCCAGAAATGGAAAGGGACCAAATAAACACCAACTGTGGGCCAGATTTTGCCCTTGAATTGGGGGTTCCCCGCTCCCTTCTCTAGAATCATTGCTGCTTGCATGGATAAACGCATGAAGGATGGCTAAGTGCTTAGAAGCTGCACTGCTAGTGGTTAACCTAGACAGGCAGACTTGTGCAGGGCACTCTTTACTGAGACTCCTCTCCAGCCTCTGCCTTCCCCACTAGTTTAGGCGGTCACCCTCCCCTAACACCTGCACATGCATGGTGCTTCCTTTGGCACTCAGCCAGCTCTTGTTCGTTGCATGCTGCAGTGCCAAACAATAACCTTGAGCAGTGTGTGCACCTGGACTCAGTTGCTCCTCTCTTCTGTGCTGGTACATCTACTATTCCTGCCAAGTGCATGTCTGCAGTTGTGGTGCTGCAGCACCACAAGCCAATAATGACGTACATGATGCTTATCCTCCCGCATGTACCTCGGCTCTCCTCCCAGCTTGTGGATCCCATGGATCAGAGCCCTGCATTCTGGACTGAGGTCAGGTTCCTGGAGCCCTCCCAACCCTGTTCCCTGGGACATGAGTGAGGTTGGGCTCCCTGTGAGCAAGAGGCCCCACCTTCACAGAGCCATGACGACATGGCACTAGTCTCTGTTGGGTACGGGGAAAGGACAGGAAAGTGCCTTAATCCTGCCCCTTTTCCTGACTTGCTCCCATGGAGCACTGTAATGCCACAGCATTCTGTGGGGCAGGGCTATATCAGAAAAGGGGTGGAGTTGAGGTACACCCTGTACCTTTTCCTGGCATGGCTCTTCCCCTGTGGAAAGGTGTGATTTCATAGCTCTGTAGGGGAGGGGGGTTACTCCCATTACATCAGGCCAAGGCTCAGGTTGGTCCCAGCGGAAATGGGCTCAGGCCTGATTTCTGAGCCTGAGCAGGATTCTGTCATGAATGGTTTTCCATCAGTGCTCCTGGCTTCCTCCCAATTCCCAACCAGAGGGAGGTGGTTGTAATTGGGTCCTTCCTCTCCAGCACAGCACCCCTAGTGGCTGCCCTCCAAAATCTGGAAGATGAGGCATTAAATATTATGATTAGGGATGAGAGACCTTTTCCTTCTTCGGGTCAATTTGAAAATCAGTATAAGCTCTGTGAACTGGATAGGAGTTAGCAAGTACCTGAATGGTGGCCTCAGAATGTGGAAAGGGAAGAAAGGAATCCTAGATCAGACCCACAGACTGATATACCCTATTCTCAAGAACATGCCCTCACCTCTGCTCCTGTGATCCCATCCCCCTTAGTAAACTCCTTCAGAAACTGGATTGTGTGGGCTGGATGCAGAAATTAGAAAGGGGCCAAATAGAAGCTGGCCATGGGCATCATTTGGCCCCTGGGCCAGAGGTTCCTCATCTGTGATGAGACCTTGAGGATGGTGGGGTAACACTGTTTTACCCTGGCTGAGGACTTCACCCTTTAGCATCAGCCAATGGGTCTCAATATTCAGACCAGCCCCATGAATTCCCTGAACTGCAAGCAAAGGCTCTGGAATGCTTTTAAGTACCTGTCATTGTGTAAAATCACCTTTTTTTAAAAAAAAAAAAAGTTAATTTCCCCTGTCACTCCCAACACCTGAGATAATTAAAACTGAAGGACTTTTAAAACATGAATGTGCAATTCATCACTTATGCTGCTTGAGCTTTTGCCCTTCAATCATCTCAAGCAGGAAAGCCAAGTTGGTTGCTTTCACTTTTCTTTCTAGTTAACTCCTTCGGGCTCTCTGCTGCTCAGCTCTGCAACATCCATGGGGTCAAAACCTTCCTCTTTCCTCAGGTTTCCCCTAGCACCTCGCCCCCAAAGACAGCTCACTGATGCTTCTTCTACTGCCCTGTCATTCAGCGTTCCCTTCGCCCCTGTAACTAAACCAAGCACATGCATCTGCTGTGGCAGGAGGGGCGGGGTAGAATAGTTTTAAAATAAAATAAAAAATAAATCTGTGACTTCTCAACTCCCTGAATGTATCCCTCTCTCTCCCTGTGTTCCCTTTGCCCATCCTAGATCATAAGCCCCTTGGGGCAAGGACCTGTCTCTGTTCAGTGCCAAGTACATCTCTAGTGCTAAATTAATGGTAATAATAAATAATGTGAATTAGCTAAATTTGGGATGTTTTGCTACTGGAGCATTCCTTTTAAAGTATGAAAAGCTTCTGCTCTGGCTTAGATACTGAACAAAAGAGTGAAATATTTATTTTTGCCCATCTTTATACTTCCTCTTTGGGTGGTGCGCTGCAAATGGGGCACTTCCGAGTGATCTTTTCTGGTGAAGGGAAAGCCCAGGATGAGCAGGCCCAGAAGGATGATGCTGTGGTGTTTTCTGAGGCTGTGGTGCACAAACATTTTTTCCCTGTCAGTAGCCCACTGTCAACCTTCATTTTTCTTGGAACAGCATGCATCTACTTATAGAAGCCTGTGGCTCCTCTGGTCCACTCTTGATGGGCCCAGGGCTCAGGTCGGGTACACTGTCCAAGCCCTTTGGGCTCAGTCTCATCTCCTACAAAGTACAAAGGCATTTTGTACCAGGTGTAGCCATGTTCACGCCGTGGTCATCTCTCGCCTTGACTACTGCAACTTCCTCCTTACTGGCCTCCCCCGCTCTCACCTGTCCCCACCCTTATCTCTATCCAAAACTCCGCTGCTAGGGTCATCCACTCAGCCTGTCGCTTCGACCATGTGCAACCTCTTCTCTCCTCTCTTCAACCTCCTCTCTCCCCCTTCCAAATGCATCCTTCACAAACTCCTGGTATTCACTTATAAATCCCTTCACAACCTGGCTCCTCCTTACCTCTCAGCCCTAGTCTCCTTACACACTCCTGCACGCACTCTCCGCTCCTCCTCTGCCCCCTCCCTCG
>QEPC01007423.1:883230-905811 GCA_003113815.1 Sphenodon punctatus | reverse complement strand
GGGTGGTGGCTCTCCCCTACCTTTGTTTTATTTTTATTAATTTGTTTCCCAATTCTGTGTTAAGTTTAAATTTATTGTGTTGTTTTTAAGATGTTTTTATTGAATGTTTTTATGAAGGTGTACGTCACCCCGAGATGCCATAGGTATGGGGGGGCAACTCATAAATGCTTTAAATAAATAAATAAATGTTATTTATCCATTGTCTCTCCCTATGTCCCCTCTCCTTGTCTCCCCTCTCTGTGTCTATTCGATTGTAAGCCGTAGGCAGGGACCGCATCTATCTTACTGTTCTGTAAAGCGCCAGGTACACTGCTGGCGCTATACAAATGCTTATAATAATAATAATAAATAATGTTGGGAAAGGGTGGGAGAAATGCTTCAGCCCTGTTGAGCACTTTTGGGAGGGGCAGGGAGGTTCTACTTGCTAGAGATGGGCATAGTTCCGCATGTGCTCCGTAGCAGGTTATCTGCAACCATACAAGATCAGGCAAGTGGCTTCGGTTCCTGCCTGGACCCAATGCAGCCACTCTCTCCTGAGCCCTGGGTATGAGTTCTTTGGGTGCCGTGCCCCTTTTCAACATGACCATGCACCACCCCACCCCACCCCCCAGCACCGTGACATCATGCTGCTTTGTAGGGGGCAGGGACACTCACAGCTCCTCGAAGGGCGTAATCAGTTGAAACAATTACCTTCTGATAACTGCCCATGTAGTCATCTGACCAATGTTACCTATGGTAACTTGCATTCTGGTTGCAGATTATCCTAGTTTAATTTGGAGTAAGTGGCTCCTGCATTCTGAAGATTGAGGACCCCAGAACCAAAAGAGCCCATGTAAATATTGCAAAACAAAGTACCCCACAGTGATTTGATTACCTTGTCTGAACATAACCTAAGCCAGTGGTTCTCAAACTGGGGGACGACTTCCCCTGGGGGAGGGTGCAGAATGTATTCTGGGGTGTGGGGGGAGGCATGAGAAGGAGTAGAGCTGGCAAACCCCTAGCTTCGACCTGACACAGCTTGGGGAAATGTCCAAACTGATGGGAGAAACAGGCGGGTTGGAAGAGAGAGGAGGAGAAAAGGGTGTGTCAGCTCCAAACACAAGAAGAAGGAGATGCGGCTTAAATTTGTAAACCACTGGTCTAAGCCATCCTTCCGCTTGATTCGAGCCTATCTGTATTTCCCTTCTTCCATAGTATAAAGACCCAGCCTCCTCCTTGGGGACATAGCTGTCCAATGCGTGTCGTATTACAGTTCTTCACCACGAGTTCAGTCACTGTAATATTTCTTCCAGTAGCTTTCCTCCACGATCAATAAAGCTCTTACTGAGCCTTGGCTCTTCTCGGAGCTGCCCATCCATCAAACAGGAATGCCAGTCCGGATGCTATAAAATTAAGTGTACATCAGAGGAGCCTCAGAACTTATTGCTGCGTTTCAGAAGCAAGCATCTCTGGAGCAATTTCTTTTATAAAGCTGGATCGCAGGCTGTTGCGCTTCTGAGAGAAATGGAGCTAGGGCTACGAAAGCTGGCAGTGGTGTTAACACCCACGCTCCGTTTGCTGGGTCAGCAGCAATGGGAAAGGGACCCCCAAGAAGCCTCTCGTCTGGTGTAGTCCTTCCCAGGCTTTTGAAAGATGATCCCTCTGTGTGGGAAAAGGAGAACTATTCACAGTGAGAGCTCAGTCAGAGTAGATTGTGTAGGTCTTTGTGGTATGATCCTGCCTTCACTTTGCTCCCTACTTTGATGGAAAGCAGTTAACAGTGAAGGCATAGATAATAGCAGCACTGTTCTCTGAGCACCCCTTAGAATGGATGTGGAGGTCCATGCCTCAGAGCTATCATTGTAGGCTCTCTTCAGACTCAGACGGACACCTTTGCATTTTTCACAGTTTGGAGTTTCTTTAAGGCTGAGCAGCTAAAGATTGGTTTTTCTAAAGGAAACCTGGGTCTCTGGGAAGCAGTTGGAAGGGCTACCTATGGCTGTTTTTTGCCCCATTCTTTGAAATGCCCTGATCCTATGGATTACCATTGTGGAGACTGGGAGTTAGGTCTTCTGGATTCTAGTCCTGGCTCCACTGCTATCTGCGTTCCCAATTAGATGACCATCTCTTTTTCTTGTGATGAAATGCTTTGTGAGGACTCAAAAGGACTGCCAGGTGGATGAGATGAATGGATCAACTAGCTTGTTCTCCTGTTGCTAGTGTTGGGTGCTTCACGGAACAGGTATAAAAGCAGGACATATATAGAGCGACCCAATACTTGTCACTCATTCCCAGCATCTTGCAGTAGGAGGTTTCTTTCCCATCCATCTTGGCTAATAGGCATCAATGACCTATCCTTCATGAACTTGTCCAATCCCTTTTTGAACTAGTTTATGCTGTTGGCTGCTACAGCATCCTACATCAATGAGTTCCACAGGTTGCTTGTGCATTGGGTGAAAAAGTTCTTCCTTTTTATTCATTTCAGGTTGGCTGCCTGTTAAGTGCCATAGGTGTGCCCTAGTCCCAGGATTAAAGGTTGTAAATAACAGCTTTCTGTTTGCTTTTTCCACACTGGGGACTGGGGGTGGTGGTGTGGATTTCCATCTTATCCACCCTCGATCATCTCTTTTCTAAGCTAAAGAGCCCAAGGCCGCCCCACAAACCATGGGCTTCAATAGGGATACTGATTGGTTTGTGGATCGTAACAGTTGTCTTTTGAGCCTTTCCTTGCATGGATGCTATTCCACACCCTTGTTCAGCTTTGTTCTTCTTGATAATAGCTGTACAGTAACATGGTTATTTAAGAGGGCTTTGCTGTGATAAGTTGAGACTCCGCATTGGCTGCTCTCGCACATACCCCAGGGAATTTTCCTACAAAAATGGTTAAACTGATAACACTATATGCATAGTCTAGAGTGAATGTGTGGTAAGACAACCACACATTGGTTCCAAATGTAAGAGATGAAGATGTAGTAATTCATATGATCTTTTATTGGACCAACTTCTGCTGGCAATAGTGTGCAAGCTTTCAGGCCAATACTATACACATGGTCCTATACACACACAGCCCACCCGTTTTGTCTGAGGTGGTGTGGGAACACCACACACTCTGGTTATGTGAAGCTGGTTGGATTGAAGCTTATTGTAGAATCCACTCGAGTCAGTGGGATAGAGTGGGTAACCTAATCAGTGTTATCTGTAGCTCTAGCGCATTGGTTCCCAAACTCTGGTCCACAGACCCCTGGGGGTCCGCAATGCACCCCCAGGGGGTCCACGGGCCGCCTCTTGCATCCTACTTGTTTTTTTATTTTTGGGGGGAAGGGCGGGTTGTATTGCTGAGCCGTGTGGCACGGTGACTGGGCCAGTGTCGGCATGGCACAGACTCCGAGCTCAGCTACTGACACAAGCGGAAGAAGTTTAAGGCACTTCTGCCCTCAGCAATCCCTTCAAAGCAGTGGGTTTAAAAAACGAGCAGGTGCAGGCTGCAAGCAGGCAGCGGGCGTGAACTTTGAAGTTTGGCTTGCCTCGCTCCCGGGAGGGGTGTCTGTCTGCAAGCCCAGCCCAACGAGCCTGGGGCTGCAGCATGTAGCCTTGTGGGGGAAGAGACCGCTTCCCTCCCACCCTACTTAACTGGAGGAGCCAGCAGCAATCCACAGAAAGTTGTAGCGGTGAGGAGCCACATCCTTCTGGAGCCGGACCTGCTGCGGCTGCTGAGCTGGGCTGCAGGACATCAGCATCACCCACCTGCTGCCCACCTCCCCAGCACCATGTGACAGTGGCAGAGCAGAGGAGGCGGAAGCTGCGGGGGGAGGGGGGTTCACTCTGAATCTCCCGTAGTTTTAGTCTGGGCTCGAAACTCCGGTGAGGCTGGAGCACGGGAGGGAGCCAGGCGGTCGGCGGGTATGAAGGGGGTGGTGGAGAAATCATACTGGGGTAGGAAGGGCGGAAAATTAACATGGAGAAGGGATGGCTGGGATAAGATGATAAACCCCTTTCTGGCAAACTGCAACTCTAGGTCCTGTCTAACAGCAACAGAAGAAGAACAGTTGCTTGAGTTATCCTCTTGATGGGGGACTGAGACTTGAATTCAAGCAGATAACTCTTGCTCAGATCTGACTGAAAATAAAAAAGGAGTACCCTGATTTGGCAGATAAGGCTATCAAAGTCATGATGCCATTTGCTATGACATACTTATGTGAAAGTGAGTTTTCAGCCTTGGTATCAATGCAGGAATAAACTGGACATTGAAGCAGACCTACGACTTAAACTCTCACCTATAAAACTAAATGTTCCTTCCTTTTGCAACCTTAAACAAGCCCACACATCACATTAGCACCCTGAAAACAGTGAGGTGGTACATACACATATCTGTAGTAAGTTCACAGTAATTACAAGCATTTTTATCAAGACTATAAATGTACTTATTTTTTTCTAATTGTAATTTAATTGTAATAGTAATTATATAAGATTTTATTTTGTACTTGGAATTACAATCATTTCGTTACAAGCATTTTTTCACAAATGCTTACATTCATATTGTAGTATGCAAATTTAGGAGTGGGTCATGCAAATTTATGTAAATTTGGTGGGGGTCCACGGCTCATTGGGAAATTTGAAAAGGGGTACTTGGTCACAAAAAGTTTGTTTAGCGAATCAGAGAGTGATCGCTTGAAACAATAAACCTTTTCCAAACACTAACAGATCAGCGAATAATGAATCAAAGCAGAGAGACAACAAAGTGCCATGTGCGTCAGGCAGTTCTTAGCCTCTGTCCCTGCATTTACTTTGCTCTGATCCACACCATCCATATTTATTAATGCTGGCCTGGTCTTCCCAGCTCGTAATGAAGTTTCCGCAGTCCTCCACTGTCGTTGGGAGCCCTTATCCTTGGTGGAGCTGAAGCAGGGTGATGGGTAGGAAGGAGTATTATCATTTCCTGTTGCGTTCCTAAGCCATTGCAGTTTGCCTGGTAGAACCAGTTTAGGCAGTAACATCTGTGTGTTGCTCCTTAGTACTCTGAGCTCAGTGGCTAATCACTTTCCTTCTGTTCCCATACCTGTAAGAGGTATGATTTGAACCTCTCTGTAGAATCAGAAGCCCCTGAGTTTCAAGATTATTAATCATGTTAATTGCAAGAGTATCTAATGGAAATCAGAGAATGGGGACCTGTTGTGCTAGGCCCTTCTTGGCTTTGCACAATGGGTAATAGAAACCATGAGTAATGGATAGAAACTCTAGGTATCCTGTAACGTGTTCAAATGTCCTGTGGGCACATGTAAGATTTCATGTGATTTTAAAAACAGGGCTGGGAAACCTTTTACCGATCGTGGGCCACTTTGAAAATTACTACAACAGGTCAATAAGCCAGATTGAAGTTGGGGTGTGAGTGCTTAAGTGGTGTGTGCAGGATGGGGGATGAAGGTTCTGGAGGCTCCAGATCCTGGATCTGTGCTATAGATCCATCCCTTATCCTTGAATGTATGCCCTCATCTCTACTTCCTTCCTCTGAGCTCACTCTTTCCGGGCTTAAGGGTTGGGACTGGATTAACAGACCAGACCCAAGAATTTACAAGGAGCCAAATTAAAATCAACAGTGGGATAGATTTGGCACATGGGCCAGAATTTCCCCACTCCTGGTTAAAGAAGATCGGAGGCAGTGTGATCCAGAGGGCAGGGCACTATATGAGAAGCTAAGAGACCTGGGGTCTATTGCCAGATCTGCCACTGTCTTTCTCCATTACCTTGGACAAAATACTTCACCTCTGTGACTCTGATTTTCCTCTCCCCTTTTATATGATCTGTTTAGGCTGTGACTCTTAAAACTTACTCCAGAGTAGCCCCATTGAAACCTGCAGGGCTTCAATGGAATTACACTGGAGTAAGTGGTTTGTGGATCATGACCTTAAATTGTAAGATTGTGAGGAACAGTGTGCCTAGTCTGTCATTGTGTGTGTACCCAGTTCCCAGCCCAACAACATTCTGATCTTGGGTGGAGTTTCTGGGCCCTACTTAACACAGGTTACGTGTTAGACTGTGCCTAGACTAGACCCAAGAGGGGTGCAGCTACTTCAATAGCATTTTGGTGACTCCTTTCCCACTGAGGGATGGTGATTGCTAGGGAAATCAGCTGTGCTTAGAGGGTCGACCTGCCATGCGTTCGTTGGGAGGATAGCAAAACCAATGGAGGGTGGGTGGAATGGGGATCTTGCATCCTATTGCCCTGCAAGAGTGGACCCAGCTGGAGCAGAGCTTGTCAGCTGGTCTAGGCATGGAGCCATTCTCTCTTTTGTTCCCATTTAAAAGCACATTAGACGGCTTGTATTAAATCATATTGCCTGAACTAACATCTTATCCATCAACCTAAATTGATAATCCTTGTCTCTTATTCCTGCAGCTAAGGGACTCTTCCCTTTCCTTCCCATAAGAACCACTGGACAGTGCTGTACACAGCTGATCACCTGTGACATGTTCCACTCCAGAAGTGACTGCGTTTCTGGGAAGGATTTGGGATGCAGCTTGTAGTTGCACATAGAAGCCCCAGCTGAGATGGGAGCCTTGTTGTACTGGGTGCTGCACAGACACCAAAGAGCTTTTAATTTAAATCACACATGCATACAGGCATGTATATCTGCATGCACTTCACCTCTCTTCGCATGTGCCTAAGGCAGCATATTTTGCCATTTAGCTCAATTCCTTGAGGCCTCTTTGCCTTCATGCCAGGTCATCACCAATCTGCCAACATACTCTGTAACCATTCTTCCCCATAACTTTCTTGGTCTGTCAACTTTCCCCTATGGGCACCAGAGATTTCCCTGTCTTGTAGTTCTTGATTCATCTGTACATACTAATTTAATCAAAATGGGGGGGGGGGGGGGGAATCTTTCCCCTCCCCTACCAGCTTTTAAAATTAGTACAGACTGAGTGGTTTGGATTGGAGTTGAGGGTGCTTAAGGCATAACCTAAGAAAGGGGAGGATCCGGACCAGGGATCCAGGATATAGATCCATTGTGTGCCCCCATCTCCACTCTCTTCCTCTCAGCTCACTCTTTCAGTGCTTGAGGGGACTTGGGCTAGATCCAAGAATTGGAAAGGGGTCACATAAAAGCCAGATCTGGCTCATGGGCCAGAGGTAATCTCATCCCTGGTCAAAATAGAGAAGACAGACAAAGACATTGGGCAGCACCCAGCACAATGGAGCACTCCTCCCCTCCCCCACACCTTTCCCATTCCTGGATGAGGCCCATAGGCCTTTGCCTCATAGTAAATTTTTAGTAGGAAAGGGGTGGCACAAAGGAGGTGACTTGCCAAAGCTTTCATGGGGAGCCTGTGGCAGAGTACGGACCTGAGCCCAGCTCTGTTCCCAGTGCAGTGCCCTAAACCCAGATTTTTCCTCTAGCCCAGATCGTTTAGCTTTGTTAATGAACATACTTCAGTTTCCGCCCCAGGTGCATGGAATTCCTACCCTGATGCTGTTTGCAAGGAGCAAAGAGGGAGGAATTGCATCAGAACTGTTCCCCATTGCTGCAAAGTGGGACAGGCAGGATCCTTTCCTCACAATTCCCAAATGCCCCATCCCTAAGAGCTAGTTCTAATCCCTTTGCAAACCTTGCCCCTGATCCTGGAAGGAGTTCCATGGTTAAGCATCTGCAGCTTGTGGATGGACCACTGAGGAGACTGGTGGGCTGCTTTTGGATCAAAGGTGCTATCCAGTATGAGTAACGGGGTGAGGATCTAGACCAAAGGGGAACAGCATAGCAAGTTGGCTAAGCTTCCTGTCAACCATCCCTGGCACATGACACCCGTAAGCTCCATTCTCTGTGGTTTATTTAATCCTTTGGGTTGTCACCAAAGGGTCCAGTTGGGATGGGTACTTTGTGTGATTTGGCAGCTATATTGAAAACCATGAGGCTCTTTAGCCCTGAGGGAGGCAGCATGGCCAGATCCAGACAAGTGCTGACAGGTCCTATGTGTTGGGGAGCCCACAGGAGCCCCCTCTCCAGTACATAGGGTTTATGAATACACTTGCAATGACATATGTAGAAAAAGCTGGAGTAAAATATGGGCCCTCACAGCCTCAAATGTGGGGGGCTGGTCTGTGAAGGGCATGTGACAATTCGGGAGGCTCCCCCTGCATGTAGGGGCCGGGAGTAAACTCAAATTCAACTTCTGCATGGCTCCCAGTTTGCAGGGCCTGCCATGCAGGGAGCCCCAGCTCTTGAAGGGAATGCTGTGCTTAGCTGAACATCAACAGTTAATTATGGAAGCACTTCCCTTTTTCTGATGGGTGAGTCAGTGTGTGTCTGTCAAACATTCCTTTGTACTTGGGGGGGCCTGCACCGCCATTCTGCAAAGGGCCCCAACTTCCCTAGATCTGGCACTGGGAGGAAGCCCTTTTCTTAGTGCTGGCTTGGGCTAGTGAACTACCCTCCTTGGCACACCCGGGGCGGGCAAAGTTCCCAATCCAACAAGCCATATACCAAAATCTTCACATGGCCGAGAGCCAGCAGATGCTTGTGCACGTACACACCACTCCTGCTTGGTGACTGACCTGGTGCTCTGGGGTCCAGGCTGTTGGATCCTGCGGAGCAGCTGACATTCAGCTGCTGAGACTCGGGTGCAGTGAAGTAAAACCAGTGCCATCGCTGCCCTGACTGAGAGCCACACCTGAACTGCCCAGTGAGCTACAATTTGCCCATCCCTATTCTACAAAGGTAAAGGCTGGTGTTGCTGAGGTCTTAGCTAGTTCTCCGGATGTGCACTTTCTCGGCATGTGCCCCTGGCAGTGTGCCAGGGGCCATGGTAGGATTGTGCTAGTGCTGTCTGGCACATGTGCTGTGGATCACGTGTGATGGGGATGGGTGATCTTGTGGTCAAGGGACTGAGAGATGTGGATTCTGATATCGGCCTTGCTGCTGTCCCACTGGACTTTGGGCAGCCTTGACATAACCGTGCATGAATTGCCGGTGGCTACCTTCAAGCTGTTGGGAGGGGGAAGAGAGCCACTTCTGCTGCTGTCACTTACTGCTCCCCAAGACCTGCCTCCCTGGCAGTAGCAGGAACAGCAGCAGCTCCCAGAAACCTGCTTCTGTGACTGGTGCTGTTGGGATTTCTCCATACTCCTGTCCCCCCACTTGAAAAATGTGGCTGATCCCTTGCCGTCGCAAGGGGGCACTGCAAGCTGCTGTTTGCACGGTCCCCTGATGCTGCATGGGCAATCATCCGAACATGCCCACAGATGAACATGACTGGCAGGAAAGAGCTTGGAAATTTGTGTCATGGCATCTGAACTGTATCCGAGTGCTTGTACCTAACCATGGTGAGAAAGAGGGGTCCTTGGAGCCGACCCGCCCCCTGCTGAGGAGAAGTGGGAATGCAGAGGACAGGGAGAACTGGGCCTTTCATTTGTACCAATGCCTGAAAGATTGATTCCTACCCACCCAGCTGGCTGGCAGATGCTCAGAAGCAGTACTGCCTTCAGCTGCCAGCTGCAGCACAGAGCTTAAAAGGCCCAACTCTACTTGTAAATACAGGCCTGTGTGTGTGAGAGAGGATCCTTGGGGGAAGCCCGTGGAGACGCTACTGCCAGGAAACTAGACACCACATGGGCCAGGGGGGCAGGGTGGGAGTGGAGTACTACCCAGGGAGTAAACGAAGAACCTTTCATGCTTTGAGCTGGCATAGCATCTCGAGGCCCATGAAATTCCTTTCCCCAGCCCCTAAGCTAGGCTGTTGTGTTCAGGGCGAGGGCCTTCCCCACTATACTGGCCTGCAATCGGAGATGGGCATGTGGCGGGGGAGGGGGGTTGGTACCTGTCATAGGATCGGGGGCTCACTACCCCACTCTAGGCTGTTGTGACTCAGTTTCCCTGGCTTGCAACTCTCACTGGATCAGCTCTCTCTCTCTAGAATTGATTGAGTCTGCAACGGGTGAACCTTCTTGTCAATTTTCAGCCACAGAGTTTCCCAACACAGACTTTCTCTCTAGGTTCATCTGCATTTGTAAACACAGAATTAACCCCAAACTGTGTTCCACCAATGTTAGGATTAGCAATTCCACTGGCCCATATGAAGTTCAGTAAAAAGTAGTTTAATTAATAAATCATGAATAAGCATGCAGTACAAGATTATACTTGAGAGTGCAGAAATGAAAATAACATAACCAATAACGTATTCCTATCTGTACTTGGATTCTCCTGATTTAGGCTTACCCTAATCCAGGTCCAAGAGTATTTCAGTTCATGTGTCAGCCAGCGATGGAAAGCTTGGCCGGGTATCAGTCTTTAGAGTTTCCAAAAAGCCTTACTTCATAGTTCCGTTGGTGCAGCCCTTCTCTGGCTGGTAAACTAGGATCATGCAGATGAGGCTCAACGAGCTGATCTTAGCCAAGTGAACGAGATAGAAAAATGCTCTCTTTCTTTGTCTTGTCTCCTCTCCTCTCTTAAAAACCCTTCCAGGCTCCTTTGTTTTATTTCCCCGCCCAGTGACTCTGTTCTTTTAGTCACGTCCACAGGAAGAAATCCATTTGCAACTCAATGGTCTATGGCTAGTGTCTGCAGAGGTGCTTTGCTTTTTCTGAATACACATTTGGCATGACTTTGTATTTTTCCATTGCATGAAGTGAGTTTCCAGTTCTCAGCCTTCACATTACATACATGTTTAACCTTTTTACCTTTACATATTGGTTAGACCTGTAGTCTACATGTAGCCCAGTATCTCCTTATGACACTACCAGTGGCTCATGTGTGCGCCATGTTTTGTAGGTTTGGGTGATATATTTACACTGGCCCAGTGGAAAGACTGCAGTATCCTGACAGTCATGTGTCTCTTCTCAGAGTAGAAATCTACCCCTTCCCTGCTCCACCCCACATAGGAAGGCTGGGGACCCTTGGCCACCTTGAGTTTTTCCCCAGGTGCGGGTGACTCTCTGTAATTGGGAGGCAGCTTGTGCTTCTGGAAGAAGAGCCATTGAGTTAGTTTCCAGCCTAACCAGCGAACTGGTTCCATAGCAACCCAGTGGCAATAGAATCTCCAGCTGAAGATTAAGCAAACTGACTCCTGTCCTCCTCTTCCCCAGCATCTCCTGCCTGTCCTTTAAGGGGGACAGCTGGGGGGGGGGCTGGGAATGGTGGTGCCCATAATGCTGGATCTCTGGGCAGAGCTTGGTCAGAATCCCAGTAGCTGCTGGCAGGAGCTGGACTCCCCAACCTGGATGTTGCCCCTCAGTTGTGGCCCTCTCCTTTTCCACAGGGGCTGGTCAGTGTTTCATGCCTTGCGCTCTGTGTGTGCGTGTAAGAACAAGTGCTGTTTGATGGGTGCTGCCTCCCAAGTCTGTACACAGCCAAAAGTTAGGGTGTATGTGTAAGTAACACAATACAGAGATGGGGGTCTTTCTCTTCTGCTTCCCCAGGTCTCATGGTACCAAGTAACGTGTCCCTCTTGTGAGATCCGATCCCCAGAACCTCCTGACAAGATGTCAGGAATGCAGGTAAGGGCTGGAGGCTGACAGGGCCTGTGGGTGAAGGGTGGTGCAGAGCTGGGGAAGGCCAGAGTCCCCCGAGGGGCTGTGTTGAGAATGCTGAACCTTACAGCATCACTGGCTTATCATTTCGATGCAGTACACTGTACTAGAGGCCTGCAACCTGACCCAACTGGAGAAGAACAGAATCTGATTGTATCAGGCCCAATGCAGTCAGGCTCGGGACCAGATTTCTGACCTGGGCAGGGCTCTCCCCTGAACCCACAGCCAGTCATGGCACCAACACCTGCATTGTACAAATGCATCAGAGTGTTGTGTTTTGCAGTCTCAGAATTCATGGGGCGCTGCTCATGATGTCTCCCTAGAGTAGCTAGCGGGTATACCTACCCCATCAAATTCTCGAAGGGGGTGGAGGTGGGACCCCTGCCACGCTCCCATGTGGTTCCTCTTCCCCTTGCCTAAGGGAGGTGAGTTAGTAACTAGATTTTGGCTCCCTCTGGCGGACGTGGGCGGGGAGAACGCTCAACCTCTGACATTTCCGCGCTTTCCCCTTCTGGCAGGCCGTCTGGCCATCCGGTACGGAGTGTATTGCTAAATACAATTTTCATGGCACCGCGGAGCAGGACCTCCCGTTCAGCAAAGGGGATGTCCTTACCATCATCGCCGTCACCAAGGTAACGCACCCAGCCCCTCCCACCTCTGCTCTCATGGTTTCCCCAGCCAGCACCTCAGAAGTGGGGATGTATCAGCAGCTCCTTCAAATGCTTCTTCTCTATAGGGCAGGCTCTGATATGCCTGTCTCCCTCTACTGGCATCTGGAGGGATGGTATTGCTGCAGCACCTCCTGTCTTATGAGAGCAGAAATGGGGAGCCTGTATCTGTCCCTCTGCAGAGCCCCAGTGTGTCCTGTGGGGAGCATACCCTGCCTACATAGGGGGTGTGGCTGGAAGCATGGAAGTGCTTCATGGCCATCTGGTGGCTGGCAGGCTATTGGTGGCCTGTGGATTGTGGCTGGGGGCCATAGTGAAGGGGATGTGAAGCCTCAGGTGGGTGGGCACCTCTAGGCTGGGGATTTCCCACCCTTGGGGTAGAGGGCTGTGACCAAGTCCCATTGTGCCCAGGTCAGGTGGGGCACTCTTCTGCGTCTTGGATTGGTCCAGGCTCTCTCGTTGTGGGAGGCCCTGCCCTTCATGGAGCACCCCTTTTTGAATCCTGTCAAAAAGGAATGCCTTAGCCCCACCCCTTGTAGAGTGTTGTGACATCATAGTGCTTCATGGGGGGCGGGTACTCAGCTGTATCGGGCTCAGGCTGAGAAGAGCCCGGCTGTTTCAGAACAGGTGTCGGGTTGAGCCTAGTACAGTCAGGATAAGTCCCAAATTTCTGGCCCGGGCAGGCTCTAGTAGGGGAATTCCTGGCTCATGGACGGTCTGTTGGGGAGGGACACTCGGTCCTTTGAGCACACACACAGCCCCCAGGGAGATGTTTGTTGGAGCCAGGCGTGGGAGATGAGGAGTCCATGGGATGCCTCTTTCTCTCACATGGGGAAATCATAGATTGCCATGTGTCCAGCCTTACAGAGGAACAGGACAGTTGCTGCTAACAGTGCAGTGTCCACTAGGGGGAAGCACATTACACAGGAGCCTGCCTGGCTCCTCTCCCCAGCAGCATAGTAAGGGACAGGAGGAAACCCTGGCTGTCTGCTCTAATTAACGTGATCGTTATTTAAACCTCTCCAAAAATATAAGTCACTTGGGCAAGTCCCAGGGGCTGGCTGCCTGGGTTTAGACAAGAGCCTGCCAGAATATCTCTCGGAGAGCAAGCAGCTCTAGAGGAGACCCTGCTGTCTGTGTGAAGGTTGGCCCTGCTGTGAGTGTGCCCAGAGGTGTGGCCTACATTGGGGAGGGGAGGGAGGGATTGGTCTGCCCTTAATGATGGGGAGTCTTCGCATGAGAAAAGGTGGGGCTGGTCAGCCTCTGCTGCCCCCTGATGAGCGTGGGCTGTAACTGCGGTTTCATATCGCAAATTCTCCACAGTTCTTGTGGGAAGAGGAGGGGACAGCCTGTCTGTGCTGGCTCCTGCTGTCAGGAGCAGGGGTATAGCGACCATGGTCAGTGGGAGGGGACTCAGTTCAGCCCAGGCCCCAGACTCTTGAGGGGCCCTTTGCAAGCAGTTTGAGTACTGCTAGGAAATCTTTAGTGGGCAGGGGAGGGAGTGGGGCCAGCACTCTGCTCCTACCCCCACCCCCTTTTCCCCTGCCTGCTCTGAGAATTGTTTTCACAGTATTCAGGAAACTTGCAGAGTCCTGCCACAAAAGAAGTTTTCAGCAAGGGCAGGGGTGGTGTGCTAGCCCCGCCCACTTGTTAAACTTTGCTCCTGGCAGGGTTGCTGCTTCTCAGGGGTGGGGTGGTCTCCACCTTTGCGAGGGTGAGTCTTGGGGGCTCCTGAGGCTTGCAACAGCAGCTTACAGTGGAGCTCCTGTCTCCCCCCTTCCCCTCCCCACGGCACAGCAGTCTGCAGAGACCTCCAGAGTGGCAGACCTTGCATAATTGGGACATGAGCCAAGGTCCCACACAATCTTGCTAGACCTTGGCATTGCCATTCGAGACGGGAGGTATCCCTGCCACCTCTGATCTCACTGAGGTTGGACCGCACGTGATTGGGCAATGCCAGGTGCTGCCGATGTGCGGTTAGAAGCTTGTGTAGGTATGCTTCTGTTGCCCCCTTCATCTGCAAGGGGTGAAAAGCCACTGCTGTTGCTGATCCCTCTTAGGCCTCAAAGGGACCAGCCCCCTCTTTTTGCAGGAACCCAAGAGCCCTACACTCCTCCTTGGCTGAGCTACACTGCAGGTGTCCCTTCCTGCTGCAGTTTCAGTTGGTTATCGTTTTCTTCACTTTCAGCCCTAAACACGTGTGTGGTGTTGCTGAGAGCTATTAGAGCTGCTATGTTCCACCCCAGAGGTGGTTGCATTTCAGAATGCCTTGGAATCTCTCAAAGGGAATGAAGGCCCCTTAGTGTGCAGTGGGGGAATGGAGGCTTGCAGGGGATGCCTCTTCTCATTTCTGCTTTACCCTTTCCAGGATCCCAACTGGTATAAAGCAAAGAACAAGGTGGGCCGCGAGGGGATAATCCCTGCCAACTATGTGCAGAAACGGGAGGGCGTGAAAGGTGGAAACAAGCTCAGTCTGATGCCGTGAGTATCCGCAGGAAGGGGTTGGACAGGCCTGGGGCAAGACCAGCCACCCTGCAACTCTGCTGTGGTGATTAGTTACTATTTCACCCAGAAGGGGCATGGGCAGGTCAGAGTGGGGAGTACTGCAATGTCAGAATTCCTCAGAAAGGGGCTGTCTCACACACCCCTTCTAATGTGGTGCCCCCAGAAGTCCAGTCACAACATCTAATGTGAATATCTGTTTATTAAATAAGGCAAATTTTGGCTATATTTATTAACACTAGTAGATCAAATAAAGAGGTTATAATGTTTTTCTAATTTTTATTAATTTTCACTCATAAATATTCACATTAGATCTCCTAAGATGAAAACAGTGTTTACATCTATCAGTTAGCCCTGAAGATTGTCATCAGGCTATCTGAATGTATTGTCTGAAGTTCTGAAGACATTATTATTACTTATCATTTTTGTTGACTGTATCATTAAAATATTTTCTGTTGCATAGTCCTTTTTTGTTTATATGATTGCAAACTCAGGAAGACAGCACTGCTGATGGGAATCACACTGGGAAGTTGTTTCACACCATAAGGCAGGGAACCTCGGGCTCAGAGTATAAATGCAGCCCACAACTAGCTCTTATTTGGTCCCTTCCCAATTTCTGGATCTGGCTGGCCCATGAAGCCAGTTTCCAGCCTCAAGCACGGAAAAACAGCTCGGGGGGGGGGGGGGGGGAAGGGAGTAGAGACAAGGTCATGCAAACAAGGATAGGGGACAGGATCCATGATCTGTCCCCTCCTCTTCCTGGGAGCAACCCTTAAACATCCTGCTCCCAACATCTGTGCAGTCTTCGGAGCTTGCGCTAATTTTCAAAGTGGCTCCTGGGAGAGAAACACTTGCCCACCTGTCGTAAGGGTTTGCTTGTCTATGGAGAGTGACTTTTAAAAGACCTGATCTACCAAATGCTACTTTGCACCCCTGCTATCTTTCTCTCTCCCCACCCCCAAAATCTTCACTAAGGGTGAACATCGTGGGCCAAGGTCTGGGTGTTTTTAGACCTGCAGCTGCCAAATACAAATACACGGCCCTCTCCAGGACTGGAGTCTAGATTTGAGGATGGGTGTTGTACTTGTGCTCACCAGCAGAGGCCACTTGCCTTGGCTGGCAGAAGTATTTACCTCTGCTTAAATCCCAAAGCAACCAACCTGGGTTTAGAGCTTGTTAGGGTCGCTTGAATGGCACCATTGTCACGCTAGAGTCTAGCCTGCCCCTGGCATGTGGGAAAGACTCTTGGCAGAAAGGGGATAGGAAGCCAGAAGAGACTTAGCTTCTGCTTTCAGTAGAACAGGCACTGGGGTGCAGGTGAGGGTCTCCTCTTCCTCACAGCGGTGGAACTCACCGAGCAAGCTCTGCCGTAGGGTGTCTTTCCCAGCACCACTGCCCCCAGTGGACAAAATGGGAGCTGCTCAGTTAGGGGGAAGGAAGTGGCACACACGTGTGTGCAACCCTGGCCACTGCTGGATAGTGTGTGTCTGTGTGTGCCCCTTTACCACTGCCCCCTGCTGGATAGAATAGAAGTTACACAGTTGTCTTTGTCCACTACTTAGTGTTACCTGGCTGCTAGCAGTGCAGTGTTGACTCTGGCTAAGCCAACTGTTTCCTGGGCACAGCAGCAAGCAGGTCTGTGTGCTGTTGGGCAGCCACTGGCAGCAGCACTTGCTTGTCTTGCATGTTGTGCTGTGGTAGGGGACATCTGGGGTTTGCTTGCTCAGTGGGGGTGCTTGAGGATTTTGTGGTCTGTTTAGTGTAAGGGATTCAGGCCTCTGCCACACTGCCTTTTGGAACCCCTCCTGTGCCTCCCAGCCAGGAGAGCTGACCAGTGCGCTGCTGAGTCAGCCCTGTCTTCACACCAAACCCTCCTGTCTCCTCCTCTCCGCCCCCCCCCCCCCCCCCCCCCCCCCCCCCCCGCTCACTGAGGCAGAGACCATGCAGGGGTGATCTGAGCCATGCGTTTTAGGCAGCACTAGATGACTGCAGATGGAGAGGAGCACTCCAAACCATGGGGGCTTACAATGCTCTGGTGCTTTGGAAGCTGAGCATCTGGTTGCTCCCTGCAGCTTATGCAGACTCCACCACATCAGGCTCCCTGCTCCTCTCTTGGTATTAGGGGCACACGTCCCCTTGTACCGATGCTTGCATGCTGCCTGGGCCTCCTTGCTTGGTGCCCCCAGCCCTATGCAGTTCTTTGCACCCTGACAGGAAGCTCATGGTGCTGGCTGACTCCCTTTCCCACGCTCTTGGGGATTTCCTGTGTGTGCGCTGCTTGCTTTGTGCTTAGTTTGCACGTTCACCACCCCCGTCACCTTTCTGTGCTGCAGCCGAGCCCAGGGCTCTGTGTTGGCAGCTGAGCTGATGGGGGCGGGAGAAGGTAGAGAGCTGTGGGGTGGCTTGGGGAGTGCGCAAGAGTCATGCACAGCGTGATAGGAGGAGCAGGCATTTGGGAAACCCTTTCTGTTCTTAAACACAGTGCTATCTTCTGAAGCCAGTCCCCCATGGTGTGAGCTTCCCCCCCCCCCTCACAAATGGCTGGTGCAGGGGCTGCAGGGCAAGACTGAAAGCTGTTAGGGGCACAAGACATGGGATAGCAGGCAGCGGCAGGTCAGGATGGAGCAGAGCTGGGGGGGCAGGCCTGGGCAACGGAGAATTTGGAGCAGGATAGAGGGGTATTAACAGAGCTGGGGGGTGGGGCAGGCCTGGGTAACAGGGAGAATTTGGTGCAGGATGGAGGGGGGATTGCAGAGCTGGGGGGGAGGGGCAGGACTGGGTAGCAGTGGGTGCTTGGTTGGGATTGAGGAGGGGCCAGGGCTGCAACATAAGAGGGGGGAGGCGTTGGCTAAGACTGTGGGGAGGGGAAAGGGACTAGGATAGCTGTGGGAGATGGGTCAGCATGGAGGAGTATCTGTAGAGCAAGACTGGGGGATAGTCCTTCTCTTTCCCCCCCCCCCAGTTGACCAGTGTGACATCTCTGCAGTGCCAAGACATCTCCCCGCCTCCCCCGATGTTCACTCCTCTCATGCTTCTCCCCCCCAGCTGGTTCCATGGGAAGATCACACGGGAGCAGGCAGAGCGATTGCTGTACCCACCAGAGACGGGGCTGTTCCTGGTGCGGGAGAGCACCAACTACCCAGGTGACTACACCCTGTGTGTGAGCTGCGACGGGAAGGTGGAGCACTACCGCATCATCTACTCAGCCAGCAAGCTCAGCATTGACGAGGAAGTCTACTTCGAGAACCTCATGCAGCTGGTGGAGGTGAGCACAGGAGGGGTTGGAACTGGCTCCAAGCCCCTTCCCCAGTCTGGCCCACAAGCATGCTACCAGCACCCTCCTCACCCAGTCCCCATGCACTCCAGTGCTGTCCTGCATCCTCCACCCCGCACTGCCCTAACCAGGAACGCCCCCTGGGATTGCATTATCATTTGCCTTCCAAATCTTGCACTCATTTGCTTCTCGGTGTAATTCCTTTTGTGGGTCATGTCCTGCCCAAGCCCTGCACACACCTAATCAGATCCCAATGCCAGTGGCAGCAGGCTTAAAACAAAAAAGAGGAAGTGTTTTGTTTCCCCACCCAGTGTACAATTAACTTGTAGAACTTGTTGCTAGAGGATGCTGTGAAGGCTACAAACATAACTGGGTTAAAGAAAGGTTTGGATAAGTTCATAGAAGATAGTTCCCTAAATAGCAATTAGTTTCGCTGGTCAGGAGATGAGACCTCTCGCTGTCGGCCTGGGAGTGAATGATAGGAAATTGATCACTCCATTATAATTTGTTGTGTACTTCTCTGAAGTGACTGAAAGGGGCCACTGTCAGAGACAGGATGTTAAGTCTAGCTGGACCATAGGTCTGACCCACTGTGGCACTACTTACGCCTGTTTATCACATGCCTGAACATCCCCACAACAGTAATGGGGAGAGGCCTGGGGCCAACAGTTCCACAGAGCCCTAGAGAAGTAAGTGTAGAGAGAGGGGGTGGTTGCTGTTCGTGAGACACAGTAGTTCAGATGGTCACTTCTATTGGACCAACGTCTGCTGTATAAGCTTTGGGCCACACAGCTCTTTCTCATACTGGTAACAAGTCAGAACAAGCCTTAGAGAAGGGAGTCGAGCTTTGAGAGGTGGCAGTGAGGAGCCTGGTTGTGATGGAGACTGCTAGTGTCTCTGGCTGAGGTGAACCTGGCTCTGCCTCATGCTGCCCTCAACACACCTGCTGTGCACTTCCTGCCTCTAAGCCCTGCCTGGCTTCTCTGACAGTCTGCAAGTGCTTGCTGGGCACTTGGAGCATGTGAGCTCTGTGCCAGTCAGAGCCTGCTAAAACAGTCCCCCTACCCATCATTAACCTTTGCTTGGGGCAAGCTCCTGCAATGATCAGGTCAAGAGCCTTAGCTGCTGCTGTGCCCAGAAGTGTGCTGGGTTTGAGTCTCCTTCCCTTGGGAAGCTGTGTGTTTACTCTGGACTGGGAGGCAGGAGTCTGGCTGCAGGGAAGTGACTGGCCACCATCACCCTCACCTGCCCATTGCACTCCTAGGGATCAGCCAGCCTGCTCCATCTACAGCTGTTGGAAGGCCAGCAAATACTTGGTATCGTGCTGCCACCTAGTGGAGAGGCTGTGTCATTCCAACCGTACACCTTTGGTATCTCAGCACCAATGCCCCAACCCCTTGCAATGTGCAGCACATATTGGGCCATGGGCTTTGAGAGCTTTTAATAATGCTTGAACCCATGGCAAAACCACCAGATGACTAATGGTTGTAATAGGAAGAATCCAGAAATGAAAGGTCACTGGCACAGCTTGTGGAGAAATACCTGGGGGGAAGGCTGCAGATCAGGATGTTGTGGGGAGGGAGACTGGCAGGTCAGGACTGAGGGACTTAAGCAAAGCTGTTTTGGGGTGTCCCAGTGCTGGAACAGCAGAAGGAGGTGCAGATTAGGGAGATATGTTGGCAGATCAAGGTAGTGCCGCTAAGTATTTATATAATGTCAGCAGTGTACCTGGCACTGAACAATCCTTAATTTAGAGATGGGTCCCTGCCCCAAGGAGCTTCAAAGGTGGGAGAAACAGGGATGCTTTCATGAAGTTGAGAAGTAACAGGTGCAGGTGCTTCGCTTAGTTACAGGGGAGACTGAATGAAAGGATGGTAAAGGAATCATCAGTGAACTGGTTCGCAGGGGTGAGGAGCTAGGGAAAGCCTGATAGAAAAGAGAGAGGTTTTCTGGAGGGACCTGAAGGTCAGGAGGGAGGGAATAGAACAAATGTGTTCAGGGCGGGTGTTCCAGGCATAGGGACAGCATGGGAGAAGAGGCTAAGATGGTTTAGCTAGCAGGAGGCTGGGGTGGGCGAGGGTGGTGGCAGAGGAGTAGTTGACACATCAGCTGTCAGCACTGCACCTGGCTGCAGCCCATTAGCATTAGTCTATCATTCCTCCAAGCTCTGGCATCCAGTGGCAGGGTCAGCAGGTGCCACACTGCGGGACTGAATTCCACAGGGAAGGTGTCTCTGTGGGCAGCATTGGCTCTGGGCGTGAGGGGTCGCAGCCCAGGAACTTTGTTCACTGCGTTTTCCCCATTGGCAAAAATGGGGAAAACAAAGTGAACATGGGTCCTTGGTCCCAGCCTGGTTTTACTGTGGATCAGCATCACTTTGTCCCATCCTATTTGGTATGATGGGGTTCCCCCTGCATTTGCATTCCCCTCCCACCCACCCCTCAATCCCTGCTTTCTGGTATTTGCAGACAGGCTCACAGGCTCCAGCTGCCCCCGCCCAGGTATGGCTGGGTATATCAAGGGCTTTCTAAGCCAGTGTAATGGTTGGCAGGGAGGCCTAGACAGGGCTTTGAGGAGCAGCCCTGCCTGCCCTGGGAGATTTGGGTTGGACCGTTGTATCACCTGCAGCTCTCTCTCCCCGGCAGCACTACACCACAGATGCTGATGGGCTCTGCACTCGCCTCATCAAACCAAAACTCATGGAGGGGACCGTGGCAGCCCAAGATGAGTTCTTCCGCAGTAAGTGCTGCTTCCCCCTGGACCCGGTGGCTCCTCTCTCCTCGTCCTCTGCCACCCCAGGGTCCAGAAGACTTCTCTGTCTTCCCCTTTTACTCACAGAAGCCTCCATTTTCATTCCTTTTCCCCTTCTTGCCTCCTTTTTGGGGGGTGGGTGTCATTGGGCCACTCGCCTGATCACTTCTCCTTCCTCTCCCAGGTGGCTGGGCCCTCAACATGAAGGACCTGAAGTTGCTGCAAATCATCGGCAAAGGGGAGTTTGGAGGTCAGTCCGTATTGGTGCTGGGGAGGGGTGGAAAGTTGGGCATACTGGGGCCCACCCCCTTTCCTGTTCTTGAAGGGTGGGATTCAATCTCCAGCCCTGAACAGCGAGGGAGGGTCACTCTCTTGGGATGTAGTGGGGAGATGGCCTTGGACTCCATGTAGGATCGTAGAGACCTTTCTGGTTCTCTTGACCTGCCAGCTGGGTTAGTGGCAATAGCTCCCCCCGTTTCATTTGTTGTGGCGGTGCCTCAAGACAGTCAGTACTGGGCGCCAGTGCAGTGCTGTACGGCCTCCAGCTATAGACAGAGCTTAGAGTGGAAGCAGGCACAGGGTTAGAACCGCCAAACAGAGGGGCTGCAGACAGTGCCAGATCTGGGGTGTTGAATTTGGAGTTGTTCTGGAGTAACTGTTTCCCTCCTCTTGCAGTTCCTTCATGAGCAGGGAGAAGCAGGGGTTAAATAGCTCCTCCCGTCCCCTTGCTTTCCCCCCAAAGAGCATATCGTGGGATTCCTAGGACATATGCAGGCGCACGTCTGAGGGACAAACAAACAAAAGAAATGCCGAGGGTTGCTAGGATAGCAAAGGACTGTAGAGGGAATAATAAACATAGGAGATTGCGCTTGATTGGTACATATGAGCATACACTCCAGACCAAAGTTTTATCTCCCTGGTTTAACCCCATTTTCAAAGATAACTACCCTCCTTTACTCCCACTTTTGTCCCGACATATGTGTGAATACAAGCGAGGCTAAAGTGACTTGGGAGGCTGCCATCCCCCACATGTGCCCAAATTCTCAGATAGATAAAGTTTGTCCCTTTCATTTTATCAGTCAGGGCTTGCTAGGGGTGGGTTAGCTGAATGGGGAAGCAAGGGACAAAGCAGGGGTGAGAAGCTGGTGTTTTTCCTCCCAAATGGATGGGAGAGAACTGAAGTGTACAAGTAGCAGAAGCGACTCACCCAGCTTCCTGCCTTCCTGACCTGCCTTCTGCCATGAACCCATTGTACTCTCCTCCCTTCTGCTGCCGCTGTCCAGGCAACAGGTAAAGCAGCCAGGCCCAGCCTGAGGTCTCGGTGTCCCTCTGATCCAGGGGATGGGGAACAGGAATTCCGCTTTGAGGGCTGCCATTCCTTAGCCTTCCTCCCTCAGCCTGTGCTGTCTCCTCCCTCCAGACGTGATGCTGGGCGATTACCGAGGGAACAAGGTCGCCGTCAAGTGCATTAAAAACGACGCCACCGCACAGGCCTTCCTGGCAGAAGCCTCAGTCATGACGTGAGTGCTTGGGGACAGGGAGTGAGGTGGCGGGGAGAGGGGTGAGTGCTGGGATGGGGAGGCATAGGATTGCCACCCATCCCAATGTTGTGTGGACAGACTGTTCATGAATTTGGAGGGGGATGGCCTTTTGAGCCTCCTCCCCTTGGTGAATGACCTGTCCATATTTCAGCCTTCGGAGAGGTGGCAACCCTGGGAGACGCTTCAGCCATGATCGGAGTATTTATTTTATTTACGTAACATTTGTATCCTGCCCACAGGGCAGCCTGGGGCGGCGAACAACAACAATCAATAAAACAATAAAAAAATTAAAAACAACTTAAAAATACAATATGCAGGGAAAGAGAAACCCTCCCCCCCCCCCCCCCC